>CM042415.1:955322-1165322 GCA_023634145.1 Thymallus thymallus
GCCGCCCTGCTGGTCGCCTGTTAAGCAGCTCCTGTTGTTCTGCATAAATTGTTGTTTTAGTTTGTTTGTTTTCGTCTCTTTTCTTTAGTTTTATTTTTTATTTTGCTACAGTTGAACTATAACAGTTCAGGATTATGGATTTTATGGATTTTATCGCAGCTGAACGTCGACAGGAGTCGTCAACTGTTATTATTTACAACAGAGCCCAGCTCCTGGATTTAGCCCACGCAGCGCTGCTGCTCCCCAGGGAAAAGTTTGATATTCCGGACGAATTGAAAAGACGACGCCGTGGACGCAGGGCGGGATTGAAATGTAAGGCAAAGCGGAGGAGGTTCAAGTACAAGCCGGTTATACCGTCTATTATTATGGGCAATGTGAGGTGTCTACATAACAAGATGGATGAGTTGGAGGGTCTTGTCCGTGGACAAAGGATTTATCGTGAAACGAGCCTAATGTTTTTTTCTGAGACTTGGCTGAACGATAACATCCCCATAGAGAACGTCACTATCGACAGTTTCCAGACCATCAGAGCGGACAGGGATCGCGTCTCTTCTGGTAAGAGCAAGGGTGGTGGGCTGGCTTTATTAGTTAACAACAGATGGTGTCATCCGAACCATATTACTCTTAAGGAAAAGTTTTGTAGCCCGGACATTGAGCTGTTAGCCGTTAGCCTGAGACCCTACTATTTGCCGAGGGAATTCACGGCGGCTATTGCTGTTATTGTTTACATCCCGCCCTCCGCGGACGCAAACACAGCGTGTGGCGTCATCCACTCTGTTATCGCGAGGTTACACACAGCGCATCCCAGTGCTTTCTTTGCCATTTCGGGGGATTTTAACCATGCATCTCTCTCTTCAACGCTGCCCACGTTCAAACAGTTCGTGAAGTGCCCGACCAGGAATAATAAAACTCTGGACTTGTTATATACTAATGTGACTTTTTTGAACGAGAGGTTGTTAGTGGCACATGTATTGGTATATAGATGAGCAGAGCTTCCCATGTCCGATAGAGACCAAATTCCTTGTTGAACGGTTTAATTCAAACATGTAATCAATTAAACGTTAGGTAATCGATTAGATAAAAATAGCATGTCACTGTATTAACAAACCTCCAAACAAGCTTCAATGCCATACAACACTCCTTCCGTGGCCTCCAACTGCTCTTAAATGCTAGTAAAACTAAATGCATGCTTTTCTATCGAACGCTGCCCGCACCCGCCCACCGGACTATCATCACAACTCTCGACGGGTCTGACTTAGAATACGTGGACACCTACAAATACCTAGGTGTCTGGTTAGACTGTAAACTCTCCTTCCAGACTCACATCAACCCAAAATGTAATCTAGAATCGGCTTCCTATTTCGCAACAAAGCCTCCTTCACTCATGCCCTCGTAAAACTGACTATCCTACCGATCCTTGACTTCGGCGATGTCATTTACAAAATAGCCTCTAACACTCTACTCAGCAAATTGTGCCATCCGTTTTGTTACCAAAGCCCCATATACTACCCACCACTGCGACCTGTACGCTCTTGTTGGCTGGCCCTCCCTACAAATTTGTCGACAAACCCACTGGCTCCAGGTTATCTACAAGCCTTTGCTAGGTAAACCCCCGCCTTATCTCAGCTCACTGGTCACCATAGCAACACTCACCCGTAGCATGCGCTCCAGCAGGTATATCTCACTGGTCATCCCCAAAGCCAACACCTTCTTTGGCCACCATTCCTTCCAGATCTCTGCTGCCAATGACTGGAATGAATTGCAAAAATAATTGAAGCTGGAGACTATCATCTCCCTCAATAACTTGCAGAGATCACTGCACCTGTATACAGCCCATCTGTAAATAGCCCACACTACTACCTCATAGCTATATTATTATTTTTGCTAATTTGCACCCCAGTATCTCTATTTGCACATCATCATCTACACACCTATCAGTCCAGTGTTAATGGTAATTTGTAATTATTTCACCACTTTGCCTATTTATTGTCCTACCTTCCTAACCTTACTGCATTTTGCACTACATTTGCACTCTGTATATAGATTTTCTATTGTGTTATTGACTGTACGTTTGTTTATCCCATGTGTAACTCTGTGTTGTTGTTGTTGTTTTTGTCGCACTGCTTTGCTTTGTCTTGGCCAGGTCGCAGTTATAAATGAGAACTTGTTCTCAACTGGCCTACCTGGTTAAATAAAGGTGAAATAAAAATACAAAAGGCACTCGCACATCTGAGGTGCATGGTAACAGTTGAATGAAATTAGAAGAAAGAAACCTGCACACTGCTCTTGGTAGTATTACTGCTCTTGATAGTATCACTGCTCTTGGTAGTATCACTGCTCTTGGTAGTATCACTGCTCTTGGTAGTATCACTGCTCTTGGTAGTATCACTGCTCTTGGTAGTATCACTGCTCTTGATAGTATTACTGCTCTTGATAGTATCACTGCTCTTGATAGAAATTTCCCCCCCGGGGGATCAATAAAGTACCTATCTATCTATCTATCTATCACTGCTCTTGATAGTATCACTTCTTTTTAATAAGCTATACGAGCTTTGACGAAGGCCTTGAGGCCGATACGTATAGCTTATTAAAAAGAAGTGATACTATCAAGAGCAGTAATACTACTAAGAGCAGTGTGCGGGTTTCTTCTTTCTTATAAAATAGCATGTTAAAACATTAATCATAGTAAAGACACAACAAGAGGGAGGTGTTTAGTCCCAGGATCCTTAGCTTAGTGATGAGCTTTGAGGGCACTATGGTGTTGAACGCTGAGCTGTAGTTAATGAACAGCATTCTCACATAGGTGTTCCTTTTGTCCAGGTGGGAAGGGCAGTGTGGAGTGCATTAGAGATTGCATCATCTGTGGATCTGTTGGAGCGGTATGTAAATTGGAGTGGGTCTAGGGTTTCTGGGATAATGGTGTTGATGTGAGCCATGACCAGCCTTTCAAAGCACTTCATGGCTACAGACGTGAGTGCTACGGGTCGGTAATCATTTAGGCAGGTTACCTTAGAGTTCTTGGGCACAGGGACTATGGTGGTCTGCTTGAAACATGTTGGTATTACAGACTCAGTCAGAGACAGGTTGAAAATGTCAGTGAAGACACTTGCCAGTTTGTCAGCGCATGCTCGGAATACACGTCCTGGTAATCCGTCTGGCCCTGCAGCCTTGTGAATGTTGACCTGTTTAAAGGTCTTACTCACATCGGCTACGGAGAGCGTGATCACACAGTCGTCCGGAACAGCTGATGCTCTCATGCATGTTTCAGTGTTGCTTGCCTTGAAGCGAGCATAGAAGTAGTTTAGCTTGTTTGGTGGCTGTGTCACTGGGCAGCTCACGGCTGGGCTTCCCTTTGTAGTCTTTAATAGTTTGCAAGCCCTGCCACATCCGACGAGCGCCGGAGCCGGTGTAGTACGATTTAACCAGTGTACGGACCGGGGGGTTGTGACCATGCCCGTCTCAGCTGTATGACTTCAGAGCCCACTTAGCAAGTCTACTGTGGTATATGGAGGACTACGGTGGTCTATGGAGGGCTATCAGGAAGCTGTCATCACCACACTGTATCCTGACACATCAGGTTCCCAGGAATGCCTGGTGGCCAGCCTGAGCTGTATGACCTCAAAGCCCACTGAGATAGTCCCCCTGTATACCAACATAGCATATGGATAAGTCCAGGAAGTCCCTCCCCATTTCAGTCAGTTTTTTTCAATTTGGTACCTAATGAATACAACCAGTCTGTCAGATGAGAGGTGAGACATCATGACTGACTGTCATCTAGGAGTGAGGGTGGATAGGACTATTGTTAGACTCCAAGAACGATACTGTGGCTGAGCCAACTGGCTACTGTTGGGGAATACATTTTTTTTTGTTTTTAGGGGTCCAAAGGGTTGAAGATTAAAATACAAGCTAGGATCATAGATTGTTAGGGAAGATGATTAGTTGTATTTCCTGTAAGTTAAATGACTGACTAAGTAAGTAAGTAAGTAAGTAAGTAGGTAAGTAGGTAAGTAGGTAAGTAAGATAGTTAGATAGTTAGATAAATAGATAGATTATTTGATACACTGCCGATTTTGCAGGTTTTCCTACTTACAAAGCATGTAGAGGTCTGTAATTTTTATCATAGGTACTCAACTGTGAGAGACGGAATCTAAAACAAAAATGATTTTTAAATAATTAATTTTCATTTTATTGCATGACATAAGTATTTGATCACCTACCAACCAGTAAGAATTCCGGCTCTCACAGACCTGTTAGTTTTTCTTTAAGAAGCCCTCCTGTTCTCCACTCATTACCTGTATTAACTGCACCTGTTTGAACTCGTTACCTGTATAAAAGACACCTGTCCACACACTCAATCAAACAGACTCCAACCTCTCCACAATGGCCAAGACCAGAGAGCTGTGTAAGGACATTAGGGATAAAATTGTAGACCTGCACAAGGCTAGGATGGGCTACAGGACAATAGGCAAGCAGCTTGGTGAGAAGGCAACAACTGTTGGCGCAATTATTAGAAAATGGAAGAAGTTCAAGATGACGGTCAATCTCCCTCGGTCTGGGGCACCATGCAAGATCTCACCTCGTGGGGCATCAATGATCATGAGGAAGGTGAGGGATCAGCCCAGAACTACACGGCAGGACCTGGTCAATGACCTGAAGAGAGCTGGGACCACAGTCTCAAAGAAAACCATTAGTAACACACTACGCCGTCATGGATTAAAATCCTGCAGCGCACGCAAGGTCCCCCTGCTCAAGCCAGCGCATGTCCAGGCCCGTCTGAAGTTTGCCAATGACCATCTGGATGATCCAGAGGAGGAATGGGAGAAGGTCATGTGGTCTGATGAGACAAAAATAGAGCTTTTTTGTCTAAACTCCACTCGCCGTGTTTGGAGGAAGAAGAAGGATGAGTACAACCCCAAGAACACCATCCCAACCGTGAAGCATGGAGGTGGAAACATCATTCTTTGGGGATGCTTTTCTGCAAAGGGGACAGGACGACTGCACCGTATTGAGGGGAGGATGGATGGGGCCATGTATTGCGAGATCTTGGCCAACAACCTCCTTCCCTCAGTAAGAGCATTGAAGATGGGTCGTGGCTGGGTCTTCCAGCATGACAACGACCCGAAACACACAGCCAGGGCAACTAAGGAGTGGCTCCGTAAGAAGCATCTCAAGGTCCTGGAGTGGCCTAGCCAGTCTCCAGACCTGAACCCAATAGAAAATCTTTGGAGGGAGCTGAAAGTCCGTATTGCCCAGCGACAGCCCCGAAACCTGAAGGATCTGGATGGAGGAGTGGGCCAAAATCCCTGCTGCAGTGTGTGCAAACCTGGTCAAGAACTACAGGAAATATATGATCTCTGTAATTGCAAACAAAGGTTTCTGTACCAAATATTAAGTTCTGCTTTTCTGATGTATCAAATACTTATGTCATGCAATAAAATGCAAATTAATTACTTAAAAATCATACAATGTGATTTTCTGGATTTTTGTTTTAGATTCCGTCACTCACAGTTGAAGAGTACCTATGATAAAAATGACAGACTTCTACATGCCTTGTAAGTGGGAAAACCTGCAAAATCGGCAGTGTATCAAATACTTGTTCTCCCCACTATAGATAGGTAGGTAGGTAGGTAGGTAGGTAGGTAGGTAGGTAGGTAGGTAGGTAGGTAGGTAGGTAGGTAGGTAGGTAGGTAGGTAGGTAGGTAGGTAGGTAGGTAGGTAGGTAGGTAGGTAGGTAGGTAGGTAGGTAGGTAGGTAGGTAGGTAGGTAGGTAGGTAGGTAGGTAGGTAGATACTTTATTGATCCCCCGGGGGGGAAATTTCATTGTCAAGCAGCTACAACAAAACACAGGGCAGGTGCAAAATGCCACAACGAAAATACACAAAAGACAGATACACGGTACATGATACATAGAGCGGCAGTATGAAAAAGTATAGAAATACAAGATATCTGGAGTGCAAAAAAAAGCTATAAAAAGACATTGCATAGTATGGGTGGTTGGCTGAATATGTACACTATACATTGGTGGATGTTGGATGGTTAACTATACTATACAGGTCGATGGCAGAGAAATACTTCAGTAGCTAAAAATGCGTATGATATGAGCGAGGGTAATAATAGTTTACTTAATAGACAGACTGGCTAAATGAACAGGTAAGTGACAATTTTGCATGGTTAAATTAAATTAGCTGTACAGGTAAGTATACAGTTATATTTACAGATAAGTGAATACTTGCATGGTTACATTAACTGTACAGGTAAATGACAGGAAGAGATACTTTAATAGCTAAATGTGTGTATGATATCATTTGGGGTAATAATAGTAATTCCCTTAAAATACAGTCCTTGGTGCGCAGGGTTTAATTACAGACAACTGCACGTATTGCACATTTGATATACTAAAAGCAATGAGAAAAGGTGCAACTGACAGGATACTAATATGCATTCCTGAGTGAATGCCTATGTAAGTTAGGTCCAAGAATATCTAGCAATATTGCACGTGATATGATATAACAACTGTGCATGAGTATGTATATACAGACCTGTATGAATAAATAGGTCCTGAGTGAATGAGTGCTGACGGACCAGAGTTACTCACGGATGGATGCATAATTGTTAAACTAGGTCCTAACACCCCAACAGTTCCAGATCTATGTTGCCGACGGCACGGCACCCTGGTGAGGCATTATATAGTCTAATAGCCGCCAGCAGGAAGGACCTCCTGTAGCGCTCTCTGGCACACCGTGGTGGGATCTGTCTGTGACTGAAAGTGCTCCTCTGCGTCATAACCATAACCACAGACTGGTAGAAGGTATGCAGTAGTTTACTGCACACGTTGAAGGACCTGAGCCTCTTCAGAAAGTAGAGTCGGCTCTGGCCCTTTTTGTACAGGGCCCCGGTGTTACCGGCCCATTCCAGCATGTTGTCCATATGGACTCCCAGGAACTTGTATGACCCAACCATTTCCACATCCATCCCCTGTATAGGGACTGCAGTCAGTTGTGCCTTGGTTCTCCTGAAGTCCACCACCGTCCAGGTGAGAGTAGACCCTCTGCAGAAGGTCGATGATTGCATCATCCACCCCGATGTTGCGCTGGTATGCAAACTGCAGGGGGTCCAGTGATGTACATACCAGGGGTCTGAGATGAGCGAGGACTAACCTTTCCATGGTCTTCATGATGTGGGATGTTAGCGCTACAGGTCTGAAGTCATTCAGGACAGTGGGGTGTGCCTTCTTGGGCACTGGGACGAGGCAGGATGTTTTCCACAGCACAGGGACCCTTTCTAGGCTCAGGCTAAGGTTGAAGAGACGCTGGAGTATTCCACACAGTTGGTCAGCACAGACCCTCAGCACCCTTGGGCTGATGCCATCAGGGCCCGCCACTTTCCACTGATGTAGTCTCACCAGCTCTCTCTTCACTTGGTTGGTGGTGAAAGCCAGCCCAGGTGGGGGGGGGTGGGGGGAAGGGGGGTGTTGAGGATCAGTCCAGGGGGAGCAAGGGGGGTGTTGAGGGTCAGTCCAGGGGGAGCAGAGGGGGGTGTTGAGGGTCAGTCCAGGGGGAGCAGAGGGGGGTGTTGAGGGTCAGTCCAGGGGGAGCAGGGCGGAGGTGGGGTCACTGATTGTCTCAGCAGAGGTGTTGTGAGCAAAGTGGGGGTGGGACAGCCGTGAGGGTGTGTGGTCTGGGGAGCTGGAAGGGAGGTGGACAGGGCCAGTAAAAAATTGGTTCAGCTCATTGGCTCTGTCCTGGGTCCCCTCCGTCTGCCCACTGTTTGACTTTTTGAAGCCAGTGATATTTCTCATACCCTTCCACACCTCTCTCACCTGGCTCTGCCTCAGCTTGTCCTCCATCTTCTCCTTATACACTCTCTTCCCCTCAGCAATCCGCAACTTCAGCTCCCTCTGGACGCATCTCAATCTGTCCTTGTCCTTGAAGATTCTCACACTTTGATACCACTGCTTTAATAGAATAATTCACACAAACGTGGCTTGTGCATACTACAGCACTGCAAAACTGACTGGAAGACACCACTAATTACACAGACTTTGAATATTTGCTAGTTCAACAACATTAGCAGAGATTCCAGTGGGCTGAGCAAATCTCTCCGTTCTGAGGTCAGCCGAATAATGACCCATTAATGACAGGCTAGGTCTCAGATATAGCGCCGTCCGTACAAGTGCAGCCAAAAAAGGGATGTGAGAGAAAAAGAAAGAAGGAGAGATTGAACACAGAAGAGAGATATGTGCTCTGGACTCCCCTGATGAACAATGATAAGGACAACAGCTATCAGAAGAGTCTGGTAAACAAATGTGAGTTGACATAAGCTGAGGAGAACACTGCCGTGGGACAGGAGGATTGGGACATGCCAGATATGGTCCTCTAATCGTTTCACAGTAAAAATGACACATTGAAAAGCTATAGGCCTCAGGACCTTTTTAGCCCATCTAACTACTTATGCTCAAACACAGTCCCAAATATTAGGTCATCAAATAGAATGTTGAGCATGTTGTCATAGAGACATAGAATGTTGAGCATGTTGTCATAGAGACATAGAATGTTGAGCATGTTGTCATAGAGACATAGAATGTTGAGTGTCTGGATGTTCAGCATCATACAAGCATTCTAGCATTTTAAAAATGACTAAACCCACCAAAAAGTTGTGGCATGTACACAATTTGAATAAATCATTTTTAAAAGTAGGCTATTTGGTTTAATGATAGATGTATTTTTTAATATAGTTAATTTATATAAAATGGCATAGGCCTATAGTTAGAATAGTTTAGAAAGTAGGCTACAATAGCCTAGTAGCTTTCTGTAAACATAATAATGAAGAGATTCTGTGTTCAATTTATTTACATTCTCAGTCAAGTTCAATATACAGTTGAAGTGGGAAGTTTACATACACTTAGGTTGAAGTCATTAAAACTCATTTTTCAACCACTCCACAGATTTCATGTTAACAAACTATAGTTTTGGCAAGTCAGTTAGGACATCTACTTTGTGCATGACACAAGCAATTCTTAAAACAAATTGTTTACATACAGATTATTTCACTATTAATTCACTATATCACAATTCCAGTGGGTCAGAAGTTTGACTGTGCCTTTAAACAGCTTGGAAAATTCCAGAAAATTATGTCATGGCTTTAGAAGCTTCTGATAGGCTAATTGACATAATTTGAGTCAATTGGAGGTGTACCTGTGGATGTATTTCGAGGCCTACCTTCAAACTCAGTGCCTCTTTGCGCGACATCATGGGAAAATCAAAAGAAATCAGCCAAGATCTCAGAAAAATTATTGTAGACCTCCACAAGTCTGGTTCATCCTTGGGAGCAATTTCCAAACCCCTGAAGGTACCACGTTCATCTGTACAAAGAATAGTACGCAAGAATAAACACCATGGGACCACGCACCCATCATACCGCTCAAGAAGGAGACGCGTTCTGTCTCCTAGAGATGATCGTACTTTGGTGCGAAAAGTGCAAATCAATCCCAGAACAACAGCAAAGGACCTTGTGAAGATGCTGGAGGAAACGGGTACAAAAGTATCTATATCCACAGTAAAACAAGTTCTATATCGACATAACCTGAAAGGCTGCTCAGCAAGGAAGAAGCCACTGCTCCAAAACCGCCATAAAAAAGACAGACTACGATTTGCAACTGCACATGGGGACAAAGATTGTACTTTTTGTAGAAATGTCCTCTGGTCTGATGAAACAAAAATCGAACTGTTTGGCCATAATGACCATCGTTATGTTTGGAGGAAAAAGGGGGAGGCTTGCAAGCCGAAGAACACCATCCCAACCGTGAAGCACGGGGGTGGCAGCATCATGTTGTGGGGGTGCTTTGCTGCAGGAGGGACTGGTGCACTTCACAAAATAGATGGCATCATGAAGAAGGAAAATTATGTCAATGATATATTGAAGCAACATCTCAAGACATCAGTCAGGAAGTTAAAGCTTGGTGACAAATGGGTCTTCCAAATGGACAATGACCACAAGCATACTTCCAAAGTTGTGGCAAAATGGCTTAAGGACAACAAAGTCAAGGTATTGGAGTGGCCATCACAAAGCCCTGACCTCAATCCTACAGAACATTTGTGGGCAGAACTGAAAAAGCGTGTGTGAGCAAGGAGGCCTACAAACCTGACTCTGTTACACCAGTTCTGTCAGGAGGAATGGGCCAAAATTCACCCAACTTATTGTGGGAAGCTTGTGGAAGGCTACCTGAAATGTTTGACCCAAGTTAAACAATTTAAAGGCAATGCTACCAAATACTAATTGAGTGTATGTAAACTTCTGACCCACTGGGAATGTGATGAAAGAAATAAAAGCTGAAATAAATAGTTCTCTCTACTATTATTCTGACATTTCACATTCTAAAAATAAAGTGGTGATCCTAACTGACCTAAGACAGGGAATTTTTACTAGGATTAAATGTCAGGAACTGAGTTTAAATGTATTTGGCTAAGGTGTATGTAAACTTCCGACTTCAACTGTAACCTCAACCCTTCCCATGACACCAACGAAGTCCATGAATAAAACAGACGACCACTTTAACTAGGTAATTAACACTGTAGGTAGCTAACTGTGGGGAGAAGATCCTAGGGTTCTAATCAAATCGCGACCATTCACCAGATACTGCTGAATCAAACTCCAGAGACACAAAGAGAATCAAAAGACTCGTGTCTTACCTGGGAATATGCCGTCCTCAGTGTAGTGTGTAGTGTTGTCCCTGAATTTCAACAAAATAAACTCTCATAAAACCAGTGACTAAATAAAGAAGTGATGAGTTTTGACCGGTCGCGCGCTTTCGCTTTCAATCATACGAACTATATCCAAAGAAGTTTCAGAGTTTCTGTTTGCTGTCTATATCCTCCTCTCTCTCTTGTCTCTGGTTTGATTCAACCCTTTCAAATCACTCCCGGTGAAGATGACAGATGGCAGTGAGCTGAGAGAGGCGGGCACACTGACCCACACTAAGTTAGTGTGAACTAGACAACGATACAGTATCTGGTCTATTTGTGAGGGGACTCGGCACCGAAATGACAAGTCTATTCTGGGCTTTCCCGGACGACATGGCTTTGTCATTCTAACGCCCTCGTTATAGGTTACCGCAAAAGCGGTTTGGCTTGGCATCCTGCCAACACGCCTCGCGGGTCTTGTGTAACTGTCAATGCCAAGGGCCCTTGGAAAGTGGCATATCTCCACTCTCTTTACTATATCCAATGGCCTTTATCGGGCTCCTGCACCCTTAACAGTTCTGTCTCAATGAGCCGAGTGTAATCATAGATTATTCCCTCAGTCTTCCCCTAAACAAGGGCATGTGGACAGGGTGAGAGAGAATGCCTGGAGTCAGGGTGGGTAACAGAGCGTGAGTGGGTATAGAAATAGTGAAAGGGGTAAAAGACAGCGAGCAGATGGAAGGGGCAGCGTGCAGACTGGGTGAAAGAACAGCTGGCGACAACTAAGTCAAATAATAAGGCGAAACACTGGCCAAAACAACGTGTTCAACTGCCTATTGTTTTTGTCTATGTATGTTTTTGTTTATTGTACAAATAAAAATACAAGAGTTTAAAATAGAACAATAAACACATAGCTTAGGTGTGATAACAACACTGGTTACAGCCTGTGCATTTCAAAATAATGAATGCATGTGTGTCTGTCAGTAAGTAGATGAGAAGAGCTGCCTAATGTGGATGTCCTGTTTGTCTCCAGTGATGACAGGGACAGCTGGCAGATGAAGAGGTGGGAACTCTTATGTGACAACAACACAATGCAATCTTTTCTTCAGACTTCTATTTCTTTCTTCTTTCACTTTGAATACATCTTCTCGATTTCCATCCGAAGATTACAGTAGAACCGTAAAAGTTCAGTGGTGTCTTTCAATGCAGTCAAAACCAAGCTGTCACAGCATCAAATGCATGAACTGCTCAGGTAACCATATTCAAATATTTAGATATAGGAAGGGTACAGTATATTTGAGATGTATCTGATAAGCATGAGCTCCCCGTACCCCATTATTATGAAATGATCAGGCAGGTTCAGAGAGTAAGAGACATGGTTGCATCAGAGCCAGACACTCCCATCTCCCCAAACCTGTCTACCAGGTAGAGACTTGAGTCAATGGGCAGTGGGACAAACACTAACGTAGGAGGCTACTATGCTAGCTACACATCTCAGAGGAATCCTAAGGCTGAGCCAATGATGTTGATGTTATCAGGACATTACAATATGGTAGTACATAAAGAGGGTGAGAGAACAAGAGGATGATACAGGATAATGATGATGCAATCATCTACCTTCTGCAGAGGGCCTACTCTCACCTGGACAACGCAGGTTGCACTGTGAGGGTTATGTTTTTTGACTTCTCCAGTGCCTTCAATACCATTCAGCCCCTGCTACTGGGTGAGAAGATGAGGAGGATGAAAGTGGAAGCACCCTTAGTCTCCTGGGTCACGGACTACCTGACCGGTAGGCCACAATTTGTGCGACTACAGAGCTGTGTGTCAGAACGGGCAGTTAGCAACACAGGGGCCCCCCAGGGTACAGTCCTGTCCCCCTTCCTGTTCACCCTCTACACCTCAGACTTCAGATATAACTCTGAAACATGCCACCTACAGAAGTTCTCGGATGACTCTGCTATTGTAGGGTGCATCAGGGGTGGGCAGGAGGAGGAGTACAGGAGCACAATCAGTGACTTTGTGTTGTGGTGTGAGCAGAACCACCTTCAGCTCAACATCAGCAAAACAAAGGAGATGGTGGTGGACTTCAGGAGAACCAAGGCACAACTGACTGCAGTCCCTATACAGGGGATGGATGTGGAAATGGTTGGGTCATACAAGTTCCTGGGAGTCCATATGGACAACAGGCTGGAATGGGCCGGTAACACCGGGGCCCTGTACAAAAAGGGCCAGAGCCGACTCTACTTTCTGAGGAGGCTCAGGTCCTTCAACGTGTGCAGTAAACTACTGCATACCTTCTACCAGTCTGTGGTGGCCAGTGCCATCTTTTTTGCAGTGGTGTGCTGGGGAGCAAACATCAAAGCCGGTGATGCTTCTCGGGTAAATAAGCTGATCAGGAAGGCTAGCTCTGTCCTGGGGATGAGCCTTGACACTCTAGAGGAGGTGGCGGAGAGACGGATCCTGGCCAAACTGCTGGCCATCATGGACAACGTCACCCACCCTCTGCATGCTATGGTTATGACGCAGAGGAGCACTTTCAGTCACAGACTGATACCACCACGGTGTGCCAGAGAGCGCTACAGGAGGTCCTTCCTGCCGGCGGCTATTAGACTATATAATGCCTCACCGGGGTGCCGTCGGCAACATAGATCTGGAACTGTTGGGGTGCTAGGACCTAGTTTAACAATTATGCATCCATCCATGAGTAACTCTGGTCCGTCAGCACTCATCCACTCAGGACCTATTTATTCATACAGGTCTGTATATACATACTCATGTACAGTTGTTATATCATATCACATGCAATATTGTAAGTAATTATTGGACTTAACTTACGTAGGCATTCACTCAGGAATGCATATTAGTATCCTGCCAGTTGCACCTTTTCTCATTGCTTTTAGTATATTGAATGTGCAATACGTGCAGTTGTCTGTAATTAAACCCTGCGCACTAAGGACTGTATTTTAAGGGAATTACTATTATTACCCCAAATGATATCATACACACATTTAGCTATTAAAGTATCTCTTCCTGTCATTTACCTGTACAGTTTGTGTAAACATGCAAGTATTCACTTATATGTAAATATAACTGTATACCTAACTGTACAGCTAATTTAACCATGCAAAATTTTCACTTACCTGTTCATTTAACCAGTCTGTCTATTAAGTAAACTATTATTACCCTCGCTCATATCATATGCATTTTTAGCTACTGAAGTATTTCTCTGCCATCGACCTGTATAGTATAGTTAACCATCCAACATCCACCAATGTATAGTGTACATATTCAGCCAACCACCCATACTATGCAATGTCTGTCTATCTATCTATCTATCTATCTATCTATCTATCTATCTATCTATCTATCTATCTATCTATCTATCTATCTATCTATCTATCTATCTATCTATCTATCTATCTATCTATCTATCTATCTATCTATCTATCTATCTATCTATCTATCTATCTATCTATCTATCTAAATAAAGTGGTAGATGGAAGACAGAGAAACAAGCCTACAAAGCAATGACGAGTTTTGGACTCTTGCAATGGAAACTTGGCCCGCAGTGATTTCATATGCAAATAGAGGAGTTTTTCCTGGTATGCAAAAAGGCCATGGTCGGGCAACAGTCAGAGTACTGTGTGTGTGTACAGCATGTGTGTTGCCTTGGCTAGGGGATGCTGGAAAGGCCATGTGGAAGAGCTCAATTGTGTCAGTCCAGCATTCATGAATACTAAACCATGAATGGAACCTTCTATCGGAGCATTTTCCATTAGCTACACTGCAACTCTGCAATTTATACAGGTGTAGTCAAAGAATTAGTTATTTCAGGCAATTGACAATTTTGATTTAATATAAAACTTGGTCATCTTATTAATGTTCCAGGAGATTGTATTATACATGTTATAATGTACATGGCAATGTTTTATGATCATGTACATTATATTAACCCACCAAATCATGACCACTGCTTTTTTCAAAGGCAAACAAGGAGGAATGCACGTTCAAATTGGAAATAAAATATATACATTCTTAATTTTTGACAAGCTTTTCGTTACTTCTTAGATACAATGTATTGCATTTAAAACATTAAGTTGTGGCTGGGTGAAAATTATTTCCCTCTTCCTCCCAATAGCGCTTCAAGTGAAATCCTAAAATCGATTTGACATTCAAACTTCATGGAGTCCATGAGGCACCGCAATATCTGGCAGAGAGAGAACTAACCGTTAGAAAGAGTACAATATGTGTAACAATAGTGCAATCTGGTCACGGATAACTTTGTCATGCTCATTCCCATGATAAGGTGAAAGACAACTGATAATAACTCTATTGTAACAGAGTAGTTACATATAATCCAGATAATAACAGGCCCTATTGTAATAGAATCGCTGCAGAGGGTGGACTGTCTGAGATACCTATATTAGCAGGCTTGGGGAGGTTCAGGTTGGTCATGATGTCTGGAAACGAAACTCCTCCAAGCTCTTGGTCAGGCGGGGGTTAAAGCTCCTCTCCTCGGCCACTGTGGAGGTTGTCTGACCTGCAGCACACGGTTAACAGACCTGTTAGCGCTTCAACACAATGATGGTTCAACGACTACACTCAACTGTAGAACACACAGTCTGATCTGGCTTAGGAATGACTGAAGAGTGGCGGCACAGTACACTGGACAAGTTAACTCTGTAAAGTCCATGGAAAGCATGCTGAGACTATCCCCAAGAACATAGATCTAAAAAAGGAAAGCTTGTAAGGAAAGGAGTCAGGGGATATACGAGGATACACACACTAGTGTTATACAAACACATCATTGCATAAAGAGGATGTCTTGTCAACCTTTGTAGGCATGTGCAGGGAAGACGAGGCACTGAGGAGGCAATGTGAAGATCTTCTGGTGGACTGATTCATAGAGCCTCCTAGAGCAGCCTGGGAGGTAGAGACACATAGTAGGGTTGCTTTCATTGGAGCCCAAACAAACAGACTGAAACAGGGAGGGACTTGTCGGATCAGAAACACTCATTTACGTTTTCCCGTTCCAAAATGTTTACGTCGCACGACCTATTGAACATAACCCAGGCTACAGTACAGTGACTGGTCGTGATCAGGCTACACTGAAAAAAGGCATCAATACTGCTACCTTGTGTCCACTAAGCAGAACTACAAAAACAATGCAACAACTGTAGGTCAGGGAATGATCCACAAACTATTCATGCATTGTTTAAAATCAGTCCTGACCAAAGAATTGGGAAACAATATTGTATAGGGATGAAAGTGTGTGATATACCGTGATACTATCTCCATTAGGTAAATCCCTGCCCTATCTCAGCTCACTGGTCACTATAGCAACACCCACCCGTAGCATGCGCTCCAGCAGGTATATTTCACTGGTCACCCCCAAAGCCAACACCTCCTTTGGCCGCCATTCCTTCCAGTTCTCTGCTGCCAATGACTGGAACGAATTGCAAAAATCCTTGAAGCTAGAGGTTCCTATCTCCCTCACTAACTTTAAGCATCAGCTGTCAAAGCTGCTTATCCATCACTCCACCTGTATATAGCCCTTCTGTAAATAGCCCACACTACTACCTCATCCCCATATTTATTGTATAATTTTCGCTAATTTTGCACTCCAGTATCTCTATTTGCACATCCATCATTCCAGTGTTAATGCTAATCTGTAATTTATTTCACCACTATGGTCTATTTATTGTCCTACCTTCCTAATCTTACTGCATTTTGCACTACATTTGTTTTATTGACGATACGTTTGTTTATTCTCATGTGTAACTGTGTTGTTGTTGTTTTTGTCTCACTGCTTTGCTTTGTCTTGGCCAGGTCTCAGTTGTAAATGAGAAATTGTTCTCAACTGACCTACCAGGTTAAATAAAGGTGAAATAAAAAATATTAAAAGTATTCTATTATATAGCACACATCCTGCCTGTATAATAGTCTTGGATTATAATATATGGGTGTGTAGTCTTTTATAGTGATAAAGGGTTTGGCTGGTTTTGGCTGCAGGACTGTCAAGTGGATATTAATACTTTAAGAAGGGTGCAGGAACTTTTAAGCTCGGACTCCCGTACAGAGACGGAAGCGCTCCAGTACAGTAGGTGGCGCTAATGCACCATAAAGTTGGATTCCAACCGCCGACAGTAGCTGAACAGGACAACCGTAGACAGCGTCCTTCGCCCCCGCATGTCGGACACTGGTTTCCCGCAGGTCTGTTACCGACGGCGAGGTCAGGTGTTCAGCAGGCTAATCAAGTGTCACACAAACATGACGATGGCGTGTTTGTGTTGTAATCTAATTAGTTACGATGTTTTTCTTGGTTTCACCCGGTTATCTAGTTTAGTTTGGTTTATTTTAATTAGTTTAGATGATTTGTTTTGCCACAATGTGTAGGCAGTGTGTCGGGTTGAAGACGCCCTCTACTGCTACATTGTTGCAAACTATTTTTGTTAGAAAACAACGAAGGATGCTTGGAAAATACGTTCCCAAAAATTTTGTGGACTCATTTTAATATATTCTCATGTTGCCCAATTGCTAAATACTTGTGTACGTGCACTGGAACACATGTTCATCCTATTTTCACTGGGCCTCCCAACACGCCGGCGGCGCCCAGATGAAACTTAAGCCTGAAACCCTAAAGCCTGACGAACGTTGTCCTAAAGAATATAATATAAATTATAGCAGTGTCTAACTCACGTGCCTGGAGGAAGGTCCATCCTGGAGCAGGTTTCTTCCTCCTGTTATTTAGGTGACAGTGTACTCTCGGCCTCGGCCTGAGCGACAGCAGGAGTAGACATCCCCAAACTGAGACTTTGTTCTGGCCCAATCCGTTGCCGTTGCAGTATATTTGTCTATAGCCTATAAACTAACTAGCACTAGTCACCACAAATGTTGTAGCTATATTGACTATCTAGTGTAACCAGGAAGTCATGTGTAAGTTGTTGAGAGAGAGAGAGAGAGAGAGCTATAGATAGATAGATAGATAGATAGATAGATAGATAGATAGATAGATAGATAGATAGATAGATAGATAGATAGATAGATAGATAGATAGATAGATAGATAGATAAGATACTTTATTGATCCCCAAGGGGAAATTTCTTTGTCAAGCAGCTACAACAAAACACAGGGCAGGTGCAGAATGCCAGAACGAAAATACAGAAAAGACAGATACATGAAAAAGTATAAAAATACAAGTCTGGAGTGCAAAAAGCTATAAAAAGACAATGCATAGTATGGGTGAATGGCTGAATATGTACACTATACATTGTTACAGAGTGTTAGGTGAAAAAAAAATGATACAAATATTGCAAGTTGATATAGATAAATAAGGAGTATTTGCATGGTTAACTAGACTATACAGGTCGATGGCAGAGAAATACTTCAATAGCTAAATGTGCGTATGATATAAGTGAGGGTAGTAATAGTTTACTTAATATACAGACTGGTTAAATGAACAGGTAAGTGAATATGTGCATGGTTACATTAACTGTACAGGCAAATATACAGGTAAGTGAATATTTGCATGGTTAAATTAACTGTACAGGTAAATGTACAGGTAAGTGAATATTTGCATGGTTACATTAACTGTACAGCCTAGATTTAGTTGATTCCCTACTAAGGTTCAGTAAATGTTTGACTATTGTTGAATTTCGGTTGAATGTCTGTCTGGCTGGATTCCGGTATTCCGTCCGCATTTTATAGGGCCCTAGTCCACAAACTTGTCATAAGATATGGCCTCTTGTTCCCCCACAAGACTCAAATATATATGTCCTGGAAACGAAAGCAAGGTTTGATTTTCTTCAGTCTGTGCCACAAAGTGGATATCCCTCTGTGTCCCTTTCAGAGTGAGGACACATTGCCTTTATATAGTGCACCAAGAGGTGTTCCTTCGCTTACGGCCATACCAGCCTGAATACGCCCGATCTCGTCCGATCTCGGAAGCTAAGCAGGGTCGGGCCTGGTTAGTACTTGGATGGGAGACCGCCTGGGAATACCAGGTGCTGTAAGCTTTTTGCTCCACTAGAGCTCGCTCTTGTGTCATGTAGCAACTGCCTTTTATTTATCACCCTAATAATATCATGCCTTTTTATTGGGATAAATGCAGTTTCTATGTGCTTCCGTGGCCTGATCAAATCAAATAATGGACAGTGCGTTTCCCTCTAAATCTAGGCAGTACAATCAGCATTTGGTTTTAGTCTAGGAGACGTTGGTCAATGTCTGTAGTCCATTGGGGTCCTAGAAAATCCCTTGGATGTTTTGCCTGATTCCCCCCCAATTCCATTTTCTCAGTTTAGATTTCCCCGTTGACCACTTGTCCCTGTTTTTTCAGGTTTCACACTCAAAAGTTCACCCTTTTAATAGAAAAACAACACAATTGGATGTTCTATGTCCACAACAATAGTTTAAACCAAACTTCATCATGGAAAGCGTTTTTAAGGTCTGGGAAAAATGGAAGACATGTACATTCTCCGGTGTAGTTACCCTGAAATGCAAGTGTGCACCAGGAAGAGACCTTTGTTTGGTTACGCGGTGTTGCTGTGGCGCTCATGTGATTGCAGAGTTTGCGAAACAAATGGCCACTGGATTGATGCAAATAATCATGATATAATTCTGCCAGGCAGGCATAGGCTACTTTGTAGTTAACATTTAATGGAGAAGGTTTTGGGGAAAGCATTCCCTTCTCTATCAGAAGAAGGTTATCATTGGCGTCCTCGCTAAGGGCTACACGAAGTGTAGACATGCGCGCGCGCACACACAGACGGGCATTCCTGTGCCGTTTCATAAAGTTGCATGGAAATACCAATGGCTGACGCATTTTGTTCAATTCTTATGATTGACTTGTTCTTATGAATGCATTTTCTAACTAGTTGAATAGATTTAGTTGATTCCCTACTAAGGTTCAGTAAATGTTGGACTATTGTTGAATTTCGGTTGAATGTCTGTCTGGCTGGATTCCGGTATTCCGTCCGCATTTTATAGGGCCCTAGTCCACAAACTTGTCATAAGATATGGCCTCTTGTTCCCCCACAAGACTCAAATATATATGTCCTGGAAACGAAAGCAAGGTTTGATTTTCTTCAGTCTGTGCCACAAAGTGGATATCCCTCTGTGTCCCTTTCAGAGTGAGGACACATTGCCTTTATATAGTGCACCAAGAGGTGTTCCTTCGCTTACGGCCATACCAGCCTGAATACGCCCGATCTCGTCCGATCTCGGAAGCTAAGCAGGGTCGGGCCTGGTTAGTACTTGGATGGGAGACCGCCTGGGAATACCAGGTGCTGTAAGCTTTTTGCTCCACTAGAGCTCGCTCTTGTGTCATGTAGCAACTGCCTTTTATTTATCACCCTAATAATATCATGCCTTTTTATTGGGATAAATGCAGTTTCTATGTGCTTCCGTGGCCTGATCAAATCAAATAATGGACAGTGCGTTTCCCTCTAAATCTAGGCAGTACAATCAGCATTTGGTTTTAGTCTAGGAGACGTTGGTCAATGTCTGTAGTCCATTGGGGTCCTAGAAAATCCCTTGGATGTTTTGCCTGATTCCCCCCCAATTCCATTTTCTCAGTTTAGATTTCCCCGTTGACCACTTGTCCCTGTTTTTTCAGGTTTCACACTCAAAAGTTCACCCTTTTAATAGAAAAACAACACAATTGGATGTTCTATGTCCACAACAATAGTTTAAACCAAACTTCATCATGGAAAGCGTTTTTAAGGTCTGGGAAAAATGGAAGACATGTACATTCTCCGGTGTAGTTACCCTGAAATGCAAGTGTGCACCAGGAAGAGACCTTTGTTTGGTTACGCGGTGTTGCTGTGGCGCTCATGTGATTGCAGAGTTTGCGAAACAAATGGCCACTGGATTGATGCAAATAATCATGATATAATTCTGCCAGGCAGGCATAGGCTACTTTGTAGTTAACATTTAATGGAGAAGGTTTTGGGGAAAGCATTTCCTTCTCTATCAGAAGAAGGTTATCATTGGCGTCCTCGCTAAGGGCTACACGAAGTGTAGACATGCGCGCGCGCACACACAGACGGGCATTCCTGTGCCGTTTCATAAAGTTGCATGGAAATACCAATGGCTGACGCATTTTGTTCAATTCTTATGATTGACTTGTTCTTATGAATGCATTTTCTAACTAGTTGAATAGATTTAGTTGATTCCCTACTAAGGTTCAGTAAATGTTGGACTATTGTTGAATTTCGGTTGAATGTCTGTCTGGCTGGATTCCGGTATTCCGTCCGCATTTTATAGGGCCCTAGTCCACAAACTTGTCATAAGATATGGCCTCTTGTTCCCCCACAAGACTCAAATATATATGTCCTGGAAACGAAAGCAAGGTTTGATTTTCTTCAGTCTGTGCCACAAAGTGGATATCCCTCTGTGTCCCTTTCAGAGTGAGGACACATTGCCTTTATATAGTGCACCAAGAGGTGTTCCTTCGCTTACGGCCATACCAGCCTGAATACGCCCGATCTCGTCCGATCTCGGAAGCTAAGCAGGGTCGGGCCTGGTTAGTACTTGGATGGGAGACCGCCTGGGAATACCAGGTGCTGTAAGCTTTTTGCTCCACTAGAGCTCGCTCTTGTGTCATGTAGCAACTGCCTTTTATTTATCACCCTAATAATATCATGCCTTTTTATTGGGATAAATGCAGTTTCTATGTGCTTCCGTGGCCTGATCAAATCAAATAATGGACAGTGCGTTTCCCTCTAAATCTAGGCAGTACAATCAGCATTTGGTTTTAGTCTAGGAGACGTTGGTCAATGTCTGTAGTCCATTGGGGTCCTAGAAAATCCCTTGGATGTTTTGCCTGATTCCCCCCCAATTCCATTTTCTCAGTTTAGATTTCCCCGTTGACCACTTGTCCCTGTTTTTTCAGGTTTCACACTCAAAAGTTCACCCTTTTAATAGAAAAACAACACAATTGGATGTTCTATGTCCACAACAATAGTTTAAACCAAACTTCATCATGGAAAGCGTTTTTAAGGTCTGGGAAAAATGGAAGACATGTACATTCTCCGGTGTAGTTACCCTGAAATGCAAGTGTGCACCAGGAAGAGACCTTTGTTTGGTTACGCGGTGTTGCTGTGGCGCTCATGTGATTGCAGAGTTTGCGAAACAAATGGCCACTGGATTGATGCAAATAATCATGATATAATTCTGCCAGGCAGGCATAGGCTACTTTGTAGTTAACATTTAATGGAGAAGGTTTTGGGGAAAGCATTTCCTTCTCTATCAGAAGAAGGTTATCATTGGCGTCCTCGCTAAGGGCTACACGAAGTGTAGACATGCGCGCGCGCACACACAGACGGGCATTCCTGTGCCGTTTCATAAAGTTGCATGGAAATACCAATGGCTGACGCATTTTGTTCAATTCTTATGATTGACTTGTTCTTATGAATGCATTTTCTAACTAGTTGAATAGATTTAGTTGATTCCCTACTAAGGTTCAGTAAATGTTGGACTATTGTTGAATTTCGGTTGAATGTCTGTCTGGCTGGATTCCGGTATTCCGTCCGCATTTTATAGGGCCCTAGTCCACAAACTTGTCATAAGATATGGCCTCTTGTTCCCCCACAAGACTCAAATATATATGTCCTGGAAACGAAAGCAAGGTTTGATTTTCTTCAGTCTGTGCCACAAAGTGGATATCCCTCTGTGTCCCTTTCAGAGTGAGGACACATTGCCTTTATATAGTGCACCAAGAGGTGTTCCTTCGCTTACGGCCATACCAGCCTGAATACGCCCGATCTCGTCCGATCTCGGAAGCTAAGCAGGGTCGGGCCTGGTTAGTACTTGGATGGGAGACCGCCTGGGAATACCAGGTGCTGTAAGCTTTTTGCTCCACTAGAGCTCGCTCTTGTGTCATGTAGCAACTGCCTTTTATTTATCACCCTAATAATATCATGCCTTTTTATTGGGATAAATGCAGTTTCTATGTGCTTCCGTGGCCTGATCAAATCAAATAATGGACAGTGCGTTTCCCTCTAAATCTAGGCAGTACAATCAGCATTTGGTTTTAGTCTAGGAGACGTTGGTCAATGTCTGTAGTCCATTGGGGTCCTAGAAAATCCCTTGGATGTTTTGCCTGATTCCCCCCCAATTCCATTTTCTCAGTTTAGATTTCCCCGTTGACCACTTGTCCCTGTTTTTTCAGGTTTCACACTCAAAAGTTCACCCTTTTAATAGAAAAACAACACAATTGGATGTTCTATGTCCACAACAATAGTTTAAACCAAACTTCATCATGGAAAGCGTTTTTAAGGTCTGGGAAAAATGGAAGACATGTACATTCTCCGGTGTAGTTACCCTGAAATGCAAGTGTGCACCAGGAAGAGACCTTTGTTTGGTTACGCGGTGTTGCTGTGGCGCTCATGTGATTGCAGAGTTTGCGAAACAAATGGCCACTGGATTGATGCAAATAATCATGATATAATTCTGCCAGGCAGGCATAGGCTACTTTGTAGTTAACATTTAATGGAGAAGGTTTTGGGGAAAGCATTTCCTTCTCTATCAGAAGAAGGTTATCATTGGCGTCCTCGCTAAGGGCTACACGAAGTGTAGACATGCGCGCGCGCACACACAGACGGGCATTCCTGTGCCGTTTCATAAAGTTGCATGGAAATACCAATGGCTGACGCATTTTGTTCAATTCTTATGATTGACTTGTTCTTATGAATGCATTTTCTAACTAGTTGAATAGATTTAGTTGATTCCCTACTAAGGTTCAGTAAATGTTGGACTATTGTTGAATTTCGGTTGAATGTCTGTCTGGCTGGATTCCGGTATTCCGTCCGCATTTTATAGGGCCCTAGTCCACAAACTTGTCATAAGATATGGCCTCTTGTTCCCCCACAAGACTCAAATATATATGTCCTGGAAACGAAAGCAAGGTTTGATTTTCTTCAGTCTGTGCCACAAAGTGGATATCCCTCTGTGTCCCTTTCAGAGTGAGGACACATTGCCTTTATATAGTGCACCAAGAGGTGTTCCTTCGCTTACGGCCATACCAGCCTGAATACGCCCGATCTCGTCCGATCTCGGAAGCTAAGCAGGGTCGGGCCTGGTTAGTACTTGGATGGGAGACCGCCTGGGAATACCAGGTGCTGTAAGCTTTTTGCTCCACTAGAGCTCGCTCTTGTGTCATGTAGCAACTGCCTTTTATTTATCACCCTAATAATATCATGCCTTTTTATTGGGATAAATGCAGTTTCTATGTGCTTCCGTGGCCTGATCAAATCAAATAATGGACAGTGCGTTTCCCTCTAAATCTAGGCAGTACAATCAGCATTTGGTTTTAGTCTAGGAGACGTTGGTCAATGTCTGTAGTCCATTGGGGTCCTAGAAAATCCCTTGGATGTTTTGCCTGATTCCCCCCCAATTCCATTTTCTCAGTTTAGATTTCCCCGTTGACCACTTGTCCCTGTTTTTTCAGGTTTCACACTCAAAAGTTCACCCTTTTAATAGAAAAACAACACAATTGGATGTTCTATGTCCACAACAATAGTTTAAACCAAACTTCATCATGGAAAGCGTTTTTAAGGTCTGGGAAAAATGGAAGACATGTACATTCTCCGGTGTAGTTACCCTGAAATGCAAGTGTGCACCAGGAAGAGACCTTTGTTTGGTTACGCGGTGTTGCTGTGGCGCTCATGTGATTGCAGAGTTTGCGAAACAAATGGCCACTGGATTGATGCAAATAATCATGATATAATTCTGCCAGGCAGGCATAGGCTACTTTGTAGTTAACATTTAATGGAGAAGGTTTTGGGGAAAGCATTTCCTTCTCTATCAGAAGAAGGTTATCATTGGCGTCCTCGCTAAGGGCTACACGAAGTGTAGACATGCGCGCGCGCACACACAGACGGGCATTCCTGTGCCATTTCATAAAGTTGCATGGAAATACCAATGGCTGACGCATTTTGTTCAATTCTTATGATTGACTTGTTCTTATGAATGCATTTTCTAACTAGTTGAATAGATTTAGTTGATTCCCTACTAAGGTTCAGTAAATGTTGGACTATTGTTGAATTTCGGTTGAATGTCTGTCTGGCTGGATTCCGGTATTCCGTCCGCATTTTATAGGGCCCTAGTCCACAAACTTGTCATAAGATATGGCCTCTTGTTCCCCCACAAGACTCAAATATATATGTCCTGGAAACGAAAGCAAGGTTTGATTTTCTTCAGTCTGTGCCACAAAGTGGATATCCCTCTGTGTCCCTTTCAGAGTGAGGACACATTGCCTTTATATAGTGCACCAAGAGGTGTTCCTTCGCTTACGGCCATACCAGCCTGAATACGCCCGATCTCGTCCGATCTCGGAAGCTAAGCAGGGTCGGGCCTGGTTAGTACTTGGATGGGAGACCGCCTGGGAATACCAGGTGCTGTAAGCTTTTTGCTCCACTAGAGCTCGCTCTTGTGTCATGTAGCAACTGCCTTTTATTTATCACCCTAATAATATCATGCCTTTTTATTGGGATAAATGCAGTTTCTATGTGCTTCCGTGGCCTGATCAAATCAAATAATGGACAGTGCGTTTCCCTCTAAATCTAGGCAGTACAATCAGCATTTGGTTTTAGTCTAGGAGACGTTGGTCAATGTCTGTAGTCCATTGGGGTCCTAGAAAATCCCTTGGATGTTTTGCCTGATTCCCCCCCAATTCCATTTTCTCAGTTTAGATTTCCCCGTTGACCACTTGTCCCTGTTTTTGCAGGTTTCACACTCAAAAGTTCACCCTTTTAATAGAAAAACAACACAATTGGATGTTCTATGTCCACAACAATAGTTTAAACCAAACTTCATCATGGAAAGCGTTTTTAAGGTCTGGGAAAAATGGAAGACATGTACATTCTCCGGTGTAGTTACCCTGAAATGCAAGTGTGCACCAGGAAGAGACCTTTGTTTGGTTACGCGGTGTTGCTGTGGCGCTCATGTGATTGCAGAGTTTGCGAAACAAATGGCCACTGGATTGATGCAAATAATCATGATATAATTCTGCCAGGCAGGCATAGGCTACTTTGTAGTTAACATTTAATGGAGAAGGTTTTGGGGAAAGCATTTCCTTCTCTATCAGAAGAAGGTTATCATTGGCGTCCTCGCTAAGGGCTACACGAAGTGTAGACATGCGCGCGCGCACACACAGACGGGCATTCCTGTGCCGTTTCATAAAGTTGCATGGAAATACCAATGGCTGACGCATTTTGTTCAATTCTTATGATTGACTTGTTCTTATGAATGCATTTTCTAACTAGTTGAATAGATTTAGTTGATTCCCTACTAAGGTTCAGTAAATGTTGGACTATTGTTGAATTTCGGTTGAATGTCTGTCTGGCTGGATTCCGGTATTCCGTCCGCATTTTATAGGGCCCTAGTCCACAAACTTGTCATAAGATATGGCCTCTTGTTCCCCCACAAGACTCAAATATATATGTCCTGGAAACGAAAGCAAGGTTTGATTTTCTTCAGTCTGTGCCACAAAGTGGATATCCCTCTGTGTCCCTTTCAGAGTGAGGA
This sequence comes from Thymallus thymallus, assembly GCA_023634145.1. NCBI lineage: Eukaryota > Metazoa > Chordata > Actinopteri > Salmoniformes > Salmonidae > Thymallus > Thymallus thymallus. The sequence goes on from CM042415.1 coordinate 981,527, forward strand.
CACATTGCCTTTATATAGTGCACCAAGAGGTGTTCCTTCGCTTACGGCCATACCAGCCTGAATACGCCCGATCTCGTCCGATCTCGGAAGCTAAGCAGGGTCGGGCCTGGTTAGTACTTGGATGGGAGACCGCCTGGGAATACCAGGTGCTGTAAGCTTTTTGCTCCACTAGAGCTCGCTCTTGTGTCATGTAGCAACTGCCTTTTATTTATCACCCTAATAATATCATGCCTTTTTATTGGGATAAATGCAGTTTCTATGTGCTTCCGTGGCCTGATCAAATCAAATAATGGACAGTGCGTTTCCCTCTAAATCTAGGCAGTACAATCAGCATTTGGTTTTAGTCTAGGAGACGTTGGTCAATGTCTGTAGTCCATTGGGGTCCTAGAAAATCCCTTGGATGTTTTGCCTGATTCCCCCCCAATTCCATTTTCTCAGTTTAGATTTCCCCGTTGACCACTTGTCCCTGTTTTTGCAGGTTTCACACTCAAAAGTTCACCCTTTTAATAGAAAAACAACACAATTGGATGTTCTATGTCCACAACAATAGTTTAAACCAAACTTCATCATGGAAAGCGTTTTTAAGGTCTGGGAAAAATGGAAGACATGTACATTCTCCGGTGTAGTTACCCTGAAATGCAAGTGTGCACCAGGAAGAGACCTTTGTTTGGTTACGCGGTGTTGCTGTGGCGCTCATGTGATTGCAGAGTTTGCGAAACAAATGGCCACTGGATTGATGCAAATAATCATGATATAATTCTGCCAGGCAGGCATAGGCTACTTTGTAGTTAACATTTAATGGAGAAGGTTTTGGGGAAAGCATTTCCTTCTCTATCAGAAGAAGGTTATCATTGGCGTCCTCGCTAAGGGCTACACGAAGTGTAGACATGCGCGCGCGCACACACAGACGGGCATTCCTGTGCCATTTCATAAAGTTGCATGGAAATACCAATGGCTGACGCATTTTGTTCAATTCTTATGATTGACTTGTTCTTATGAATGCATTTTCTAACTAGTTGAATAGATTTAGTTGATTCCCTACTAAGGTTCAGTAAATGTTGGACTATTGTTGAATTTCGGTTGAATGTCTGTCTGGCTGGATTCCGGTATTCCGTCCGCATTTTATAGGGCCCTAGTCCACAAACTTGTCATAAGATATGGCCTCTTGTTCCCCCACAAGACTCAAATATATATGTCCTGGAAACGAAAGCAAGGTTTGATTTTCTTCAGTCTGTGCCACAAAGTGGATATCCCTCTGTGTCCCTTTCAGAGTGAGGACACATTGCCTTTATATAGTGCACCAAGAGGTGTTCCTTCGCTTACGGCCATACCAGCCTGAATACGCCCGATCTCGTCCGATCTCGGAAGCTAAGCAGGGTCGGGCCTGGTTAGTACTTGGATGGGAGACCGCCTGGGAATACCAGGTGCTGTAAGCTTTTTGCTCCACTAGAGCTCGCTCTTGTGTCATGTAGCAACTGCCTTTTATTTATCACCCTAATAATATCATGCCTTTTTATTGGGATAAATGCAGTTTCTATGTGCTTCCGTGGCCTGATCAAATCAAATAATGGACAGTGCGTTTCCCTCTAAATCTAGGCAGTACAATCAGCATTTGGTTTTAGTCTAGGAGACGTTGGTCAATGTCTGTAGTCCATTGGGGTCCTAGAAAATCCCTTGGATGTTTTGCCTGATTCCCCCCCAATTCCATTTTCTCAGTTTAGATTTCCCCGTTGACCACTTGTCCCTGTTTTTTCAGGTTTCACACTCAAAAGTTCACCCTTTTAATAGAAAAACAACACAATTGGATGTTCTATGTCCACAACAATAGTTTAAACCAAACTTCATCATGGAAAGCGTTTTTAAGGTCTGGGAAAAATGGAAGACATGTACATTCTCCGGTGTAGTTACCCTGAAATGCAAGTGTGCACCAGGAAGAGACCTTTGTTTGGTTACGCGGTGTTGCTGTGGCGCTCATGTGATTGCAGAGTTTGCGAAACAAATGGCCACTGGATTGATGCAAATAATCATGATATAATTCTGCCAGGCAGGCATAGGCTACTTTGTAGTTAACATTTAATGGAGAAGGTTTTGGGGAAAGCATTTCCTTCTCTATCAGAAGAAGGTTATCATTGGCGTCCTCGCTAAGGGCTACACGAAGTGTAGACATGCGCGCGCGCACACACAGACGGGCATTCCTGTGCCATTTCATAAAGTTGCATGGAAATACCAATGGCTGACGCATTTTGTTCAATTCTTATGATTGACTTGTTCTTATGAATGCATTTTCTAACTAGTTGAATAGATTTAGTTGATTCCCTACTAAGGTTCAGTAAATGTTGGACTATTGTTGAATTTCGGTTGAATGTCTGTCTGGCTGGATTCCGGTATTCCGTCCGCATTTTATAGGGCCCTAGTCCACAAACTTGTCATAAGATATGGCCTCTTGTTCCCCCACAAGACTCAAATATATATGTCCTGGAAACGAAAGCAAGGTTTGATTTTCTTCAGTCTGTGCCACAAAGTGGATATCCCTCTGTGTCCCTTTCAGAGTGAGGACACATTGCCTTTATATAGTGCACCAAGAGGTGTTCCTTCGCTTACGGCCATACCAGCCTGAATACGCCCGATCTCGTCCGATCTCGGAAGCTAAGCAGGGTCGGGCCTGGTTAGTACTTGGATGGGAGACCGCCTGGGAATACCAGGTGCTGTAAGCTTTTTGCTCCACTAGAGCTCGCTCTTGTGTCATGTAGCAACTGCCTTTTATTTATCACCCTAATAATATCATGCCTTTTTATTGGGATAAATGCAGTTTCTATGTGCTTCCGTGGCCTGATCAAATCAAATAATGGACAGTGCGTTTCCCTCTAAATCTAGGCAGTACAATCAGCATTTGGTTTTAGTCTAGGAGACGTTGGTCAATGTCTGTAGTCCATTGGGGTCCTAGAAAATCCCTTGGATGTTTTGCCTGATTCCCCCCCAATTCCATTTTCTCAGTTTAGATTTCCCCGTTGACCACTTGTCCCTGTTTTTGCAGGTTTCACACTCAAAAGTTCACCCTTTTAATAGAAAAACAACACAATTGGATGTTCTATGTCCACAACAATAGTTTAAACCAAACTTCATCATGGAAAGCGTTTTTAAGGTCTGGGAAAAATGGAAGACATGTACATTCTCCGGTGTAGTTACCCTGAAATGCAAGTGTGCACCAGGAAGAGACCTTTGTTTGGTTACGCGGTGTTGCTGTGGCGCTCATGTGATTGCAGAGTTTGCGAAACAAATGGCCACTGGATTGATGCAAATAATCATGATATAATTCTGCCAGGCAGGCATAGGCTACTTTGTAGTTAACATTTAATGGAGAAGGTTTTGGGGAAAGCATTTCCTTCTCTATCAGAAGAAGGTTATCATTGGCGTCCTCGCTAAGGGCTACACGAAGTGTAGACATGCGCGCGCGCACACACAGACGGGCATTCCTGTGCCGTTTCATAAAGTTGCATGGAAATACCAATGGCTGACGCATTTTGTTCAATTCTTATGATTGACTTGTTCTTATGAATGCATTTTCTAACTAGTTGAATAGATTTAGTTGATTCCCTACTAAGGTTCAGTAAATGTTGGACTATTGTTGAATTTCGGTTGAATGTCTGTCTGGCTGGATTCCGGTATTCCGTCCGCATTTTATAGGGCCCTAGTCCACAAACTTGTCATAAGATATGGCCTCTTGTTCCCCCACAAGACTCAAATATATATGTCCTGGAAACGAAAGCAAGGTTTGATTTTCTTCAGTCTGTGCCACAAAGTGGATATCCCTCTGTGTCCCTTTCAGAGTGAGGACACATTGCCTTTATATAGTGCACCAAGAGGTGTTCCTTCGCTTACGGCCATACCAGCCTGAATACGCCCGATCTCGTCCGATCTCGGAAGCTAAGCAGGGTCGGGCCTGGTTAGTACTTGGATGGGAGACCGCCTGGGAATACCAGGTGCTGTAAGCTTTTTGCTCCACTAGAGCTCGCTCTTGTGTCATGTAGCAACTGCCTTTTATTTATCACCCTAATAATATCATGCCTTTTTATTGGGATAAATGCAGTTTCTATGTGCTTCCGTGGCCTGATCAAATCAAATAATGGACAGTGCGTTTCCCTCTAAATCTAGGCAGTACAATCAGCATTTGGTTTTAGTCTAGGAGACGTTGGTCAATGTCTGTAGTCCATTGGGGTCCTAGAAAATCCCTTGGATGTTTTGCCTGATTCCCCCCCAATTCCATTTTCTCAGTTTAGATTTCCCCGTTGACCACTTGTCCCTGTTTTTGCAGGTTTCACACTCAAAAGTTCACCCTTTTAATAGAAAAACAACACAATTGGATGTTCTATGTCCACAACAATAGTTTAAACCAAACTTCATCATGGAAAGCGTTTTTAAGGTCTGGGAAAAATGGAAGACATGTACATTCTCCGGTGTAGTTACCCTGAAATGCAAGTGTGCACCAGGAAGAGACCTTTGTTTGGTTACGCGGTGTTGCTGTGGCGCTCATGTGATTGCAGAGTTTGCGAAACAAATGGCCACTGGATTGATGCAAATAATCATGATATAATTCTGCCAGGCAGGCATAGGCTACTTTGTAGTTAACATTTAATGGAGAAGGTTTTGGGGAAAGCATTTCCTTCTCTATCAGAAGAAGGTTATCATTGGCGTCCTCGCTAAGGGCTACACGAAGTGTAGACATGCGCGCGCGCACACACAGACGGGCATTCCTGTGCCATTTCATAAAGTTGCATGGAAATACCAATGGCTGACGCATTTTGTTCAATTCTTATGATTGACTTGTTCTTATGAATGCATTTTCTAACTAGTTGAATAGATTTAGTTGATTCCCTACTAAGGTTCAGTAAATGTTGGACTATTGTTGAATTTCGGTTGAATGTCTGTCTGGCTGGATTCCGGTATTCCGTCCGCATTTTATAGGGCCCTAGTCCACAAACTTGTCATAAGATATGGCCTCTTGTTCCCCCACAAGACTCAAATATATATGTCCTGGAAACGAAAGCAAGGTTTGATTTTCTTCAGTCTGTGCCACAAAGTGGATATCCCTCTGTGTCCCTTTCAGAGTGAGGACACATTGCCTTTATATAGTGCACCAAGAGGTGTTCCTTCGCTTACGGCCATACCAGCCTGAATACGCCCGATCTCGTCCGATCTCGGAAGCTAAGCAGGGTCGGGCCTGGTTAGTACTTGGATGGGAGACCGCCTGGGAATACCAGGTGCTGTAAGCTTTTTGCTCCACTAGAGCTCGCTCTTGTGTCATGTAGCAACTGCCTTTTATTTATCACCCTAATAATATCATGCCTTTTTATTGGGATAAATGCAGTTTCTATGTGCTTCCGTGGCCTGATCAAATCAAATAATGGACAGTGCGTTTCCCTCTAAATCTAGGCAGTACAATCAGCATTTGGTTTTAGTCTAGGAGACGTTGGTCAATGTCTGTAGTCCATTGGGGTCCTAGAAAATCCCTTGGATGTTTTGCCTGATTCCCCCCCAATTCCATTTTCTCAGTTTAGATTTCCCCGTTGACCACTTGTCCCTGTTTTTTCAGGTTTCACACTCAAAAGTTCACCCTTTTAATAGAAAAACAACACAATTGGATGTTCTATGTCCACAACAATAGTTTAAACCAAACTTCATCATGGAAAGCGTTTTTAAGGTCTGGGAAAAATGGAAGACATTTAGCATTATCTCCAGTTACGTGGAGATAATGCTGGTTTTGCCAGTGTGCTAGATGACAATAGTCGTTACGTGGAGATAATGCTGGTTTTGCCAGTGTGCTAGATGATAATAGTCGTTACGTGGAGATAATGCTGGTTTTGCCAGTGTGCTAGATGATAATAGTCGTTACGTGGAGATAATGCTGGTTTTGCCAGTGTGCTAGATGATAATAGTCGTTACGTGGAGATAATGCTGGTTTTGCCAGTGTGCTAGATGATAATTGCCGTTACGTGGAGATAATGCTGGTTTTGCCAGTGTGCTAGATGATAATAGTCGTCATTGATGAGCTCACCAGTGCCGGACTCAGCACGGACAAAATCCTGGGTCAGGTTTATGATGGCGCATCACTCAGCTGTCAAGTATTTTTTTGGAGTATGCAACATGCTGTACAACTTCATCAGGAAGCCAACCGTGGCTATTCTGTACAAAGGCGATACCCTGAAACGTCTCTTGGACCAGAGATGGACTGGCCACTTGGCAACGGTCAAAGTTGTGGTGAAGAGTTTTCACGACATATCCACATTACTGCCCGAGGTGGAAAACACACAAGGCCTTGGAGCGGAGGTGCTCGTCGAGGCTACGGGGCTGCTTCGTGCCATTACGCAGACTACTACAGGCCGAAGATATGGACTTGTTCACTGCGGTGACACTTGTGAACAGCAGCTCTGTAGCCGCACGAATTGTGGCCTACCGGTCAGGCTAGCTTCCCGGTAGTCTCTTTGCCCATGGCCCAGACCCTCAAGCTCATCCTCCTTGTTATGTAGCGATCTGACGTTGCCCATAATGATAGCCGGTATAGCTTGTACTTACTCAGCTTTGCCTTACACTTCCGACCTGCCCTGCGTCCACGCCGTCGCCTTTTCAACTTGTCCCTGGGGTGCGATAGCGCTGCGTGTGCTAAATCCAGGAACTGGGCTCGGTTGTAAATAATTGAGGACTTGTGTGAACGTTTGGCGCTGAGAAAAATAAAAATTGCCTCATTGATAAAAAGTACAGCTAAAACCTTTGTGAAACAGTAGCACTCCATAATCCTATTATAGTTCCACTGTTGCAAACTCACAAAAAACATAATGAAACAACAATTAACGCACAACCAATGAGAGCTGCTTAACAGGCGACCAGCAGGGCGGCGCCAAAGGGTCAAGGTTAGTCAGAGTTTGGTGTGTCACTAAGACTGCACTTAAGTGTATAACAAGTTACACTGCTTTTTGCCCTACGTGACTATTGTCAGCAACTCCAGATAGGAAACAAACCAGGTCCCAGTTGAATCCAATAATCCATGCATTAGTATGAGTAATTAACCATATATAATGCTTTGAATGAGAATGTGCTTTCAATAAATATTATGGTCAGATTAAAGGAAAATGGAATTTAATAAATCAAAATGGAATGCCAAGCAAAAATACATCATATTTTAATATTTAGAATAAAAGTGATCATATTGCTGCTAATGAAATCTAACTGTCAGAGGAATAATTCATTGTTGTTGGTGTTCCAGATTCTTCTAATGTGTTCATCTGTAAAAAGAGTCAAAATCATGACATGGAGTGGACATTCAGAGAAGCACTGACCTAGTTCTGTGTGACAGGTACGTCTACTGTAGCTATGTACCTCTACGTATTTGTAGATCCAGGGGAGCAGCTGGGTGACCCTGGTGTAGACTCCTGGTTTGTTGGGCCGACCACAGCCATCTCCCCAGCTCACTATACCAGCTAGCCTCCAGTCCCCCTCACCTGTCTCACACACCAGCGGGCCTCCACTGTCTCCCTTACAAACAAAACTAACAATGTTAGTTTTCCTGTAAGATGTGTGTAATTCCTTCTTGTTATATAAGAGAACACACCAGAATATGCTGTATATGCTATTTGGTGCCAGCTAAGTAGACCTACTTACTTGACAGGGCACCATTTTGATATGTGGAGAGCATAGGTCAGCTAAGTATAGTATTTGTTTTGCAGTTCTTGGTGTGTGTGTGTGTGTGTGTGTGTGTGCTTGCGTGCATGTACCTGGCATGAGTCCACCCCTCCCTCCATGGTGCCAGCGCAAAGCATCCTGGGAGTGAGGTAGGAGCCATAGACATTTGAGTGGGAACACGTGGACTGGGCTATCACCTGCACCTGAGCCTGTCGCAGCTCAGACGATAAAGAGCCTGAGAGAGAGAGAGACGGAGAGAGACAGACAGACATAGGCAGAGAGAGACAGACAGAGGCAGAGTGAGAGAGACCGAGGCAGAGCGAGAGAGACAGAGGCAGAGAGAGAGATAGAGACAGACAAAGGCAGGGAGAGAGAGACGGAGAGAGACAGACAGACAGACAGAGGCAGAGAGAGACAGACAGAGGCAGAGAGAGGGAGACAGACAGACAGAGGCGGAGAGAGAGAGAAACGGAGAGAGACAGACAGACAGAGGCGGAGTGGCATAGAAAGAAATGAGGAAGGAGAGATTTATACAAATAGGAGTGTTATAATGGGAAGAGAATGAAGGGTTATTGAACGAGATTATGGGATGAAAGGGAACATTGTCTTCATTCTGAGACAAATGTAGATAGATAGATAGATAGATAGATAGATAGATAGATAGATAGATAGATAGATAGATAGATAGATAGATAGATAGATAGATAGATAGATAGATAGATAGATAGATAGATAGATAGATAGATAGATAGATAGATAGATAGATAGATAGATAGATAGATAGATAGATAGGTACTTTATTGATCCCCGAGTGGGAAATTTCTTTGTCAAGCAGCTACAACAAAACACAGGGCAGGTGCAAAATGCCGCAACGAAAGTACACAAAAGACAGATACATGATACATAGAGCGACAGTATGAAAAAGTATAGAAATACAAGATATCTGGAGTGCAAAAAAAAGCTATAAAAAGACATTGCATAGTATGGGTGGTTGGCTGAATATGTTGGATGGTTAACTATACTATACAGGTCGATGGCAGAGAAATACTTTAGTAGCTAAAAATGCATATGATATGAGCGAGGGTAATAATAGTTTACTTAATAGACAGACTGGCTAAATTAACAGGTAAGTGAATATTTGCATGGTTAAATTAGCTGTACAGGTAAGTATACAGTTATATTTACAGATAAGTGAATACTTGCATGGTTACACAAACTGTACAGGTAAATGACAGGAAGAGATACTTTAATAGCTAAATGTGTGTATGATATAATTTGGGGTAATAATAGTAATTCCCTTAAAATACAGTCCTTAGTGCGCAGGGTTTAATTACAGACAACTGCACGTATTGCACATTCAATATACTAAAAGCAATGAGAAAAGGTGCAACTGGCAGGATACTAATATGCATTCCTGAGTGAATGCCTACGTAGGTTAAGTCCAAGAATTACTTACAATATTGCATGTGATATGATATAACAACTGTACATGAGTATGTATATACAGACCTGTATGAATAAATAGGTCCTGAGTGGATGAGTGCTGACGGACCAGAGTTACTCACGGATGGATGCATAATTGTTAAACTAGGTCCTAGCACCCCAACAGTTCCAGATCTATGTTGCCGACAATTTGCAATTTGATGTGATTATGGAAAAGTGGGAAAATGGAGAGGATAGTAAGTAATGCGGAATAAATTAGAGTGATCATCCAATCAGTTGAAGAGAAAATCATAAGGAAGTGGTGTGGGAATATTTGTGAACGTGACTCACCACCCCCTTCTTTAGTGTAGCCCCAGCCAGTGACCCAACAGGGGGCACCAGGAAGGAAGGACTCTCTAGGACTCGGCATACACACCGGTCGAACTCCACCTAAAACGACACATAACACAACACCAGGGTCATGTTCATTAGGACACACTGTAGCAAAACGTTTTGCATCAGAAAATGAAAACGAGATTCTTATTAGTGCCAATAGTACCTCCCCATTCTGAGAGTTTTCTTTCGTTTCATGCAGCACAGACTATTCTGCATTGACGATAAGCTCACATGTACCCAATGAATCAATGGTTAAATCAAAAGCAGTCTTATGAGGTTAGTATTTTGACATTCTACTTTTAATCTAAAAACCGAACCTGCCATCCTGGCGTGGCAAGCACCATACTCTACCAACTGAGATGGTGTTAAGTTGTCAGTTAGATGTCATACCTGAGAGAAACCATGAACATGACAAATGCCATACAGGAACAGGTGAAATCAGCATAGGAGCAAGCATACATATAGCCATATAACCTCGCCTGAACAACCGTCCTCATTCCTCCTCTCACCTCCCATGTCTATGTCAGCCACGGTGCGCAGTAACCCCAGGTCATAGTCATTGTTGTTTATGGAGAAGCTGGGGTGGTAGAGGATCTGCAGTGCTCTGTAGCGTTGGCCCGCTGATGTGTACGTCAAACTGAGCGTGTCCACAACCACCTGCCATTCTGACTCCTGCAACATGTTGTACCTGGGGTATGGAGAATGTAGGGAAAGAGAAGGTGCATATTATATAATGTAATAACTAGTTTCCCTATTAGGACAGTCTCAGAGTCACAAGGAGTTGTTGAGGCTGTCCTAATAATAATACAAATAAATGTATTCTCTCTCTCTCCCTGCCCCTCCTCCCCCTTACTGGATGAAGCAGTGGGCTGCAGTAATGATCCATCGTGGGGTGATGATGGCTCCCCCGCACACATGTTTCCCTCTCCAGTGTAAACTGCTCTGCCAGCCCCACTTGTCCTCTGCCAACATCCCTCCGACAATCCTCCAAGCCTTCCGACCAGCACCAACTGGACCTGGGCAACCTGAGGTAGAGTGGGATGGGGAGGGGTGCTTCCACTAATGTACTGTCAACACAGACATAACCTGAACACGTTATTCCGTTATGCAAGACATTGTTCATTTTGTACAATATTGACTTGTGGGTTCAGTTAGGGAAAGGGAGATACTAGTCAGTTGTACAACTGAATGCATTCAACTGAAATGTGTCTTCCTCATTTAACCCCACCCCTTACTTATTGTCATTGTGTGATAGCCAGTCATTTGGCTAGAAGTCCACAGATTGCTTGTGCATTTGAATGTACCGGGAAGACCTACACAATTCTGATGTATCAGTGGATCGTATGGCATTACCTGCACTGACGTTTCCTGTCTGGTTGATGGGTTGCTTGGGCAGCAGGACTGGCGTTGGGACGCTGCAGTTCCCTTTAACGCCACAAGGCTGCACAGTATCTGTCAGGTTGGACGGGAAACACAGGAACTTGACTGAGAAGGAAACAAACAAGATGCAAAGGAGAGTAAGTGAGGAGGTAAAATGGCTGTTTGGATGCTTGCATTCTTTTTCTAGATGCATTCTATCAATGCATCTTGTCTTAGGCAGCAGGTAGCCTAGCATCTATCAATGCATCTTGTCTTAGGCAGCAGGTAGCCTAGCATCTATCAATGCATCTTGTCTTAGGCAGCAGGTAGCCTAGCATCTATCAATGCATCTTGTCTTAGGCAGCAGGTAGCCTAGCATCTATCAATGCATCTTGTCTTAGGCAGCAGGTAGCCTAGCATCTATCAATGCATCTTGTCTTAGGCAGCAGGTAGCCTAGCATCTATCAATGCATCTTGTCTTAGGCAGCAGGTAGCCTAGCATCTATCAATGCATCTTGTCTTAGGCAGCAGGTAGCCTAGCATCTATCAATGCATCTTGTCTTAGGCAGCAGGTAGCCTAGCATCTATCAATGCATCTTGTCTTTGGCAGCAGGTAGCCTAGCATCTATCAATGCATCTTGTCTTAGGCAGCAGGTAGCCTAGCATCTATCAATGCATCTTGTCTTAGGCAGAAGGTAGCCTAGCATCTATCAATGCATCTTGTCTTTGGCAGCAGGTAGCCTAGCATCTATCAATGCATCTTGTCTTAGGCAGCAGGTAGCCTAGCATCTATCAATGCATCTTGTCTTAGGCAGCAGGTAGCCTAGCATCTATCAATGCATCTTGTCTTAGGCAGCAGGTAGCCTAGCATCTATCAATGCATCTTGTCTTAGGCAGCAGGTAGCCTAGCATCTATCAATGCATCTTGTCTTAGGCAGCAGGTAGCCTAGCATCTATCAATGCATCTTGTCTTTGGCAGCAGGTAGCCTAGCATCTATCAATGCATCTTGTCTTAGGCAGCAGGTAGCCTAGCATCTATCAATGCATCTTGTCTTAGGCAGCAGGTAGCCTAGCATCTATTGTGTCCAGGACTGTCTGAAAATGTTACTAGCCATAAAATCCTTGCTTCCTCTGTCTTTGCTCCCTCAAAACGTATTGGAGGAGAGGTTGCAAGGGACCTCCTCCCCCAATGAGCTTTGAGAGGAGTTGAGTGAAAAAGGCTAGTAATGTTTTCAGACACAGCCCGGGTCTACAATGCTAAGCACTGTATTGTCAGTGACGTTACCTAAAAGGGCTAAGATGAAAAGAATGATGAAGACGGAGATGAAGGTCGTCAGCAGTGTCGTACGTGAGGGACAAGTGCACAGCGGGTGTTCAAGATCTACAGGAAGAGGAGAACAGAATAATATATATTAAACTGCTGCGTTCTACAGACACCTTGGACATTCAAGTGCTTTTAAGAAGTATGTGCATAACCTTCATAAAAAAGTACAATATAAAGTTTTGAGACGTTTAATATCTGGCCTTGACATGTCTGCAAGTTTTCATGGGTGACTACGAATAGGTTTTAACATTTATGCAGTCAACAATGAGTATTATACAACCATGGAAAGGTTCATGGTACAGCTAGGGGGACTACGGTGCTCAGGTAGGGACACTTAAAGGATACGTTCACCTACATACAATTTCTTTCCAAAAAATCTTCTTCTAGTTACAGTGAAAGTTGTTTAGGTACCAACACAGTCAGCAGCCGTCCATTTGAGTTTGTATTCTTAACTACAGCCAGCATTAGTGTCACTGAGTGAAAACACAATAGGAACAACTTGACATGAACACAAGCTAGTCAATCAAAAGCCCAGTAAGACTTGGTGCATATTCATGACTCCAATTATGTTGCAAAACGATGTAAAATGTTTATTAAATGGAAGCAAACAGATCAAAAAGAGGAGGGAGCTACCTCAATTTGTCCAATACAAACTATTGTTTTGCTGTTTGCTTCCGTTTGGTTCTTAAACGGTTTCTGTAATGAATAAGCCCCTGTATTCAAGTCTCTCTCTCCAATACTGCACAGTAGCCTACCTGGCTCTTCATCAGGGCAGTCTTTGGGGAGTGTTAGCCCAACAGATCCTTCATCCACTTCAGATGGCTTCCTCTGTGGGACCTCCAGCGGGCCATCACAGGGAGGGAGGGGCGAGGTCTCTGAATTTGGGCCCTCTGAGCTGGCCATGTCAGGGGGTTTGGGGGAAGAGGGGACTGCCTTTGGGGGTTGGGTCTCCGTGGGTACCTCAGAGGACGACGTAGGGGGATCAAATAGTGCTTCTGATCTGGGCTGTTGGACCTTTGGATTCACCTCAGAGGGGAGAGTTGTGTCTGTCTGATGGGCATTGGGAGGTGGCGGTGGTATGCCCATTCCCAAGTGGTAAGTGGGAATTCCCATGAGTGTAAAGAGTGTAGAGGATGGTAACTGGAATACCCCCACTGGTACACCTCCAGTGGCAACATGGAGGGAAACTGAGGGGCAGGTTCCGAGGGATGGGGTGAGTGGTTCATTGCGTGGACGTTGTGCACGTGGAAGGAAAATGGAGGCCTTCATATCTATACTTGTGAGGTCTGTGTATAGGAGTTTCTGAGGGGGTGGTGTGAGGAGTGGTTCGGCAAGGGGGGTGATAGTAGACCGATGCTGTAGGGGTTGGAGGCATGTGACAGGTGGTGGAGGATGGATCTGACCAGGGGGAGTCTGCACTGAGTGGGATCCAGCCAAGAAGGTATGAGGCTGGGCAGGAGAGCAGAAAAGAGAGGGGAGCTCTGGTTCTATCCCAGATGAACTAGTACCAGAGGTACCACAGGTGCCCTTTAACAGAGATATAGAAAAGCTTTTAAGAACCTGTACAATGTGTTTTAAGTGTGAATGTTTACATCTTGATACAATCTCTGTTCTTACAAACAAGCACACACAGGATGTATTAACATATCTGTATATGTCAGGGCCTGACTGAGGCCAGGTCTCTGACTGTCTCTAATTGGGGATTCTATTTATGTTCACTCGGCGTCCACCTGTGTGTGGATCATTGCGTTGTCTGTATCTGTGTGTTCCAGACATCAGTTCACGGTACGTTCTCTGTGTTCGTTTCTTTTGTTATTTTCTGTTCGAAAATAAACATCTTTCCACACACTTCTTGCTCTGCGCCTCGTTCCCTCACCGCTCACCGTGACAGTATACACATTAAGTCCTCCACAAGTTGTGGACTCTGAATCGACAGAATTGTGTGCATGAATGAGAGTTATATATGATAATAAAGGTTATAATTGCTATAATACAGCTATAAGGAATTTGAATAAAAAAGGAGAAGCTTGCTGGGAATCGAATACCACCCATTGTAGATTAGGCAAGGTCTTTTTGTTTACAAAACAGATTCTAAGTGGATCTTACCTGAATAGACGCCATAGAGAGCTGTGTGTCTCTACTTCATCTGGGATTATTCAACTGAATCTATTGTTCCTTCACTCAAAGTTGTAATTCTAGTCACAATAAACACATCCTTGAGAAAGTGGCAACAATTCTGTCAAATGCATCTTCTATCCCAGGCTTGGTCTTTCACCAGACGGCTCTTCTTTTAACTCTTCTACCTGCGGTCCTCCTTCCGTACCCAACCTAGTTCCTCAATTATCTCCCCCATCATCCCTCTCCTTCTCCACTATTTTACCTCTCCTAATCGTTCTCCTCTCCTCTGACGGGACCAGGTAGTGCTGTAAGAGATATGCGCGCTCTTGTCATCGGGGATCATGAAATATGCATGTGGATAATAGTGAGCCAGGGTCAGAGTTGAACATCAGGGTAATGTATACTGCACCGCCGAGTCATTCACACTCTCAGGTACTCAGTTACAGACACATACACAGTACAGTATACTGAATGAAAACAAACATACACTGCAAAATCGGCAGTGTTAAATTAACACCCACAGTGTTAATTTTAACACCAGCAAAGTGTCTATATGCATCCACACTGTACCGTGTTAAAGTAACACATTTGAAAGTGTTATGAAGCTAAAACCCAATTTTTAGTTGATTGAACACTCTACATTGTTAAAAATCAACACTACACCAACACTACATTTTACAGTGTTGTATTCAAACTACACTGGTGCTGGTGTTAAAATAAACTGTTAAAAAGGAACACTGTTTTTAACACCAACACCTGTATAGTTTGAAGATAACAAAACTCAGGGTTAAAAATAACTAATAGTAACACTACTGGGTGTAAATACCAATAACACTATTGGCAGTAAAAGGAACACTGTTTTTTTAACACCAACACCTGTATAGTTTGAAGATAACAAAACTCATGGTTAAAAATAACTAATAGTAACACTACTGGGTGTAAATACCAATAACACTATTGGCAGTAAAATTCCCCCATACTTAAATAAAAGACTAATGGCAGACATTTTAGAGAAAATTAACTTTGTATTAAATACATTCTTACATTCAATATTTCAGACTTTACAATTCAATGCACATCTCAGACAAAACTGCAGTAGGTCACAATATATGTTCTCTCATCATTGTCAGGTGAAAACTGCCTGTCATAAGGTCTATAATATATCAGATAATTTACACAAATTACAGTGAACACATCATCCACCTCCTCAATGCTAAATGCATTCAGGTGATCATTGTAATAACTTTAGTGGTCAAAAGAAATGCTTCATCATCCTTGATAATAATATTGATAATCCTATTAAAAATAGGCTTTTCATCTTCAATACTAGCACAGACAAACATTCCAATCTGGTACTCTGTTCCATAGTATTTCACCCAGGAAGTAGTGGAGACACTGGACCTCAAGACCTCGCTGCCCCCTAGATTGCTAGTTAAGACATGGTTAACAGGACCAAACTGAAATCTTTAAAAAAAAAAATTATCCCAATGAAAAGCTAACTGATTCTGATGTTTCTTGACTAGTGTTTTTAAAGTTCTTTACAGACTTTTTGAAGAAGTTGTGTTTTCCTTCGAACCTCATACACCACATATGTATAAGTGGACCTATTTTCCTAATACATCTGGGATAATGAATCATCAGATGATGCATTGGGATCAGTCTCTTATCTGTAAACATCAACTTAAAAAGTTTATGGTCAGAAATTAGGTGATTCAAATAGTAAGTCATACCATCTGTTATGATTGGTGACAATACAATGTTGACGATCTGAATCGAAAGTAAAATCCCGTTCCAATAACTGTTGTTTTGGTCAACTAAATCTCCAAAAATCAAGGGAGTATTGTGCAGGAGGCACCTGTGAAAATAATGTATGATTTCTGAAATATGAACCATCATTAATGTCTTTGAAAATGCCATCTTAATGAAGCTGGAAACAGGTGCTGAGTTCCTGGTTGGTAAACATTGACTCAAGAGTTCCCAAAATAGGTACATACATGAATTTGTCATCATACCTGTTTTAAATATACAATATACAATGTTTTAAATATACAATAAATCCATTGGTATTTGAAGGGCTTCTCATTTGAAATGGCCCCCTAGGTTGGTTTGTATACGGTATGACAAAAACACAGGTGTGTGAGGGACAGTTTGTGTATGTTTATCGATGGGAGCGGTCTTATCAATGGGGGACACTCACAAACACACAGTCACAGTGACCTTACCCACTATCTACGTCTGTGTGTGTACTGTTTCACATCAGCAGCATATGTTTGGCCTCTCACGTTACTGTAGCAGGGTGTCAGGTGTCAGGTGTCAGGTGTCAGGTGTTAGGTGTCAGGTGTCAGGTGTCAGGTGTCAGGTGTCAGGTGTCAGGTGTTAGGTGTCAGGTGTCAGGTGTCAGGTGTCAGGTGTCAGGTGTCAGGCAAGCATTGGGAGCAGCCACACTGCTTCACCACCAGAGGGGTAAAAGGAGTGGTGAGAGAAGAGAAGATCAATTTAGAGAGCAAATGTATTTAAAACAAATGAGTAAATGAGTAGATGTCTGTCTATTGTTTGACCAGTAACAGCACAGCAGGGTTGGGGTCAATTAGAATTGAACTCAGTCAATTCAGGAAGTGATTTGAATTTTAAATAAAAAAAACAGGAAGGCATTTGAAATAGCTTCTCCTTCTCAGCTGATCTTTTTCTACGGTATTATTCAACTGGAATATATATTTAATTGACTAACTTCAATTCTAATTGACCCCAACCCTGCAGTACAGCAGACTTTAAATAGACCAGCAACATTACATGTATCTGTACAATAACAGTATGTGAGGGCTTGGTTGTGGTAAGGCCTCTTACTCCCACCTAGGGGAGGAGAGAGGCACACAACCAAGCTCTCACACACTAACTAGGGAGATTATCATCCCCAATCAGAGACAGCTGTCTAGCGTTGTCTCTGATTGGGGATAGTATTTAATCCCCACACAAATCCACCTGTGTGTGGATCATTGTTCCTGCTTGTTCGTTTGTCTGTCTGCACTGCCTGCAACATTCAAAGTAAGTCACTGTGTTTTGTTTGTAGATTGTTTTTTGTTTTCACTCTCCTTTTATATTTTTGTGCTTCGTGAGAACAACTCCAAAATAATAAAAGGATGACACTGCACCAGCGCTCCGTTTACCGTCCCATTAATACTACGCACCGTGACAGAATGATCCACCACCCTGGGACGCAACGGGGAATAACGTTAGGAGATATCCTCCTCGGTATGGGGAAAATTACAGAGGAGGAACACTCTTATTATCGCTCGGTGGAGGAAGGCTGGGGTCCGGAGCAGCCGAGGCGCCGGAGACGGAGGACACGTCACCGGGCTAGAGTTGAGGACCAGCCTGGAGCCCAGAAAACCCCTCAAACGGATTTTGGGGGGGGGCTATGGGGGTGGTCGGGGATCGAGGGAGAAGAGCCCCGACCACTGCACTCGTGGGGGTTCCAGGAGGAGCCCCTACAGCCATGGGAGCAGGAGTACAGAGAGGAGTCGGAGGAAGACGACGACGATGTGCTTCTGTTCCCTCACTCGTGGGGGTTCCCGGAAGAACCCTCACAGGATGGGGATTGGCGGTGGAGTAGGCACGACAGGGACAGTCGTGCTCCAGCGCCAGTTCCCAGTCCGGTGCCTCCAGCGCCGGTCCAGAGTCGGAGGAGGAGGAGACCGACTCAGCGCACCAAACCATTGGTGCGCAACACTAGCCCGGTGCGACCCGTACCAGCTAAACGCACCCAGCCAACGGTGCGTTTCCCCAGCCCGGTACGGCCCGCGCCTGCTCCGCGCACCAGCCAAACGGTGCGTTTCCCCAGCCCGGTACGACCTGTGCCAGCTAAACGCACTAGCCAAACGGTGCGTTTCCCCAGCCCGGTGCGACCTGTGCCAGCGCCTCTCATCAGAACAGTGGTGCGTTCCCCCAGTCCAGTATGCCCCGTGCCTACTCCTCGCACGGAGGCTACCGCGACGGTCGCCAGCACAGCTCTGTGGTTGGAGACCATCTCTGCGTCGGTGCCCAGAGTGGGCACGACGTTCAGCCCCGCTGTGGAGCAGGAGCTCCATAGCGCGTCGGTGCCCAGTCTGGGGCCGACAGCCAGCCCAACCACAGGGCTGGAAACCCTCTCTGCGTCGGTGCCCAGGGTGGGCACGACGTTCAGCCCCGCTGTGGAGCAGGAGCTCCGTAGCGTGTCGGTGCCCAGTCTGGGGCCGACAGCCAGCCCAACCACAGGGCTGGATACCATCTCTGCGTCGGTGCCCAGGGTGGGCACGACGTTCAGTCCCGCTGTGGAGCAGGAGCTCCATAGCGCGTCGGTGCCCAGTCTGGGGCCGACAGCCAGCCCCACCAGAGGGCTGGAAACCATCTCTGCGTCGGTGCCCAGGGTGGGCACGACGTTCAGCCCCGCTGTGGAGCAGGAGCTCCATAGCGTGTCGGTGCCCAGTCTGGGGCCGACAGCCAGCCCCACCAGAGGGCTGGGAACCATCTCTGCGTCGGTGCCCAGGGTGGGCACGACGTTCAGTCCCGCTGTGGAGCAGGAGCTCCATAGCGTGTCGGTGCCCAGTCTGGGGCCGACAGCCAGACCAGCTGCAGGGCTGAAGACCACCTCTGCGTCGGTGCCCAGGGTGGGCACGGCATCCAGCCTGAGGTCTCCGGAGAAGGTCAGCAGCCCGAGGCCTCCTGTGACGGTCAGCAGCCCGAGGCCTCCTGTGACGGTCAGCAGCCCGAGGCCTCCTGTGACGGTCAGCAGCCCGAGACCTCCGGAGAAGGTCAGCAGCCCGAGACCCCCAGAGAAGGTCAGCAGCCCGAGACCCCCAGAGAAGGTCAGCAGCCCGAGACCCCCAGAGAAGGTCAGCAGCCCGAGACCCCCAGAGAAGGTCAGCAGCCCGAGGCCTCCAGTGAAGGTCAGCAGCCCGAGGCCTCCAGTGAAGGTCAGCAGCCCGAGGCCTCCAGTGAAGGTCAGCAGCCCGAGGCCTCCAGCGAAGGTCAGCGCCCCGAGGCCTCCAGCGAAGGTCAGCGCCCCGAGGCCTCCAGCGAAGGTCAGCGCCCCGCCACCTCCAGCGAAGGTCAGCGCCCCGCCACCTCCAGCGAAGGTCAGCGCCCCGCCACCTCCAGCGAAGGTCAGCGCCCCGCCACCTCCAGCGAAGGTCAGCGCCCCGCCACCTCCAGCGAAGGTCAGCGCCCCGCCACCTCCAGCGAAGGTCAGCGCCCCGCCACCTCCAGCGAAGGTCAGCGCCCCGCCACCTCCAGCGAAGGTCAGCGCCCCGCCACCTCCAGCGAAGGTCAGCGTTCCGCCACCTCCAGCGAAGGTCAGCGTTCCGCCACCTCCAGCGAAGGTCAGCGTTCCGCCACCTCCAGCCACAGCTCAAGGCCTGGAGCCTCCTCCACCGGTGCCCAGTCCGGGGCCGGTCATCGACGTCGCTCCAGTGAAGGAGCAGTCCGCTCCACCGGTGCCCAGTCCGGGGCCGGTCGTCTACGTCGCTCCAGTAACGGAGCAGTCCATTCCACCGGTGCCCAGTCCGGGGCCGGCCGTCTGTGTCGCTCCAGTGCCGGAGCAGTCCGCTCCACCTGTGCCCAGTCCGGGGCCGGTCGTCTACGTCGATCCAGTGATGGAGCAGTCCGCTCCACCGGTGCCCAGTCCGGGGCCGGTCGTCGGGGTCGCTCCAGTGCCGGAGCAGTCCGCTCCACCGGTGCCCAGTCCGGGGCCGGTCGTCTACGTCGCTCCAGGGAAGGAGCAGTCCGCTCCACCGGTGCCCAGTCCGGGGCCGGTTGTCAGCCCCCCTCCAGGGTCGAGGGCTCCCACACCAGGGTCCAGACAGGACTTGGTGGAAGGCGGGAGTACTGAGGGGGGAACCATCGCGCCGGGGTCCGGACCGGACCGGGCGTGCAACGGAGAGGTAGGAGAGAAGCTACTCTCACAGCCTGTGCCACGCCCGGAACCGGAACCGGAGCCCCCACCAGCAACCACCTCAGTACCCCGCCATGTCCCCCCTAGAGTTTTGGACATTTTTTCTTTCAGGAGAGGGGGGATTTTTTTTGTGTGCGATCGGGAGTCCGCACCTTAGGGGGGGGGTACTGTGAGGGCTTGGTTGTGGTAAGGCCTCTTACTCCCACCTAGGGGAGGAGAGAGGCACACAACCAAGCTCTCACACACTAACTAGGGAGATTATCATCCCCAATCAGAGACAGCTGTATAGCGTTGTCTCTGATTGGGGATAGTATTTAATCCCCACACAAATCCACCTGTGTGTGGATCATTGTTCCTGCTTGTTTGTTTGTCTGTCTGCACTGCCTGCAACATTCAAAGTAAGTCACTGTGTTTTGTTTGTAGATTGTTTTTTGTTTTCACTCTCCTTTTATATTTTTGTGCTTCGTGAGAACAACTCCAAAATAATAAAAGGATGACACTGCACCAGCGCTCCGTTTACCGTCCCATTAATACTACGCACCGTGACACAGTAACACAGATATTTACAGCAAAGCTCACATGAACTAACTCTAAGCAACAATATATACATATACTCTATGAACAAACCTTGATTAGTCACTCATCATATTGCATCATATCACCATGTTTTTATGGCATCATATCTTCACCAACATCACCATGCTCTTAATATAATACATCTCTTATAGACTTGTTTACACTGGGACGACACAACAAGAGTGCTATTGGAGATACATTGTGCTTGATGGTGCAGATTAATTGTGTATTTCCTTGCACCATGAGAGACCCATCTCTTCCCATATAACCTTGAGAATCTTTCTCTCTCCCTGCTATGTGTTATATCTACAGTAGTGTACATACTCTTTATAATTCCCAAGGCTGTTTTTGATCTGGTATTTCTGTCTTGCTTCACTTGCTCTTCTGTTTGACCTCTTAGATTCTCTCTCTCTCTCTCTCTCTCTCTCTCTCTCGCAGTGCAACTGGATAGCAGTGCACCATATTCTCCTTTCCTGAATCCAATTGAGGAATTATTCTCCTCTTGGAGATGGAAAGTACATGATTGCAACCCTTACAACCAAGTAAGTCTTCTTCAAGCGATGGAAGAGGCCTGTGGAGATATTGGGGCACAAGCATGTCAAGGATGGATACAGCATTCAAGGCGTTTTTTTCCCACGATGCATGACTCGTGAAAATATTTGCTGTGATGTTGATGAAATTCTCTGGCCAGATGTAATTGAGAGGCATGATCAATAAATTAATTCATTGTTTTTGTGGGGTGACAACTCATTGTTATACACCTGAACTCCTCATTAAAGAACTTAATGAAAAACATGTATTTTAATTTATTTCTTTGTGAATCTTCAGCTGAATTTGTTATCAAATCAACAGAGAGCACACTTTTAGTTTTGATGTTAATATTGAATTTTAATAAATGCATTATTAGAATAAAATGCTGTGTTTCATTGTGCAGTGAATACTTAACTGTTTCGCCAACATAAGAGTGTGTTTAGTTTGCTGTGTTAACTGTTTTGAGAGCTGTTACCTGTGTTTGGAGAAATGTACCAAATCCATTGAGAAAAAACTGTAATTCTAAATCTCTTGGATGCCGTTCTTTTGCCGGAGGAATTGTCTATCTGCAAGTGTGAGGCTCATACTAAAGGGACAGATATCATTAGCAACGGTAACAGGGAGGCAGATGAAGAAGCGAGAAAGGCGGGCTCCAAACCACAGTCAGACGCTCAGCAACATGTTAAAGAGGAAGTAAACATTGACACGGATCTATTGAAAGACAGTCAGGCAAGGGCCCCAAAAAAAGAAGTGAAGAAATGGGTAAAACTTGGTGCAGTTAATAAAGAGGGGACGTGGTATAAAGGGAGACTTGTCCATATTACCCAAGTCTTTGTTTAGATATGCCGCAATATTGACACATGGGCATAGCCATGTGTCAACAGGGGGGATGGTGGAAATAATTAGGAAGTACTTTGTAGCGTACGGAATAACACATTTAAAAAAAATTGTTAAAGGTGTGTTATGTGTGCACAAAGTATTGATCAAGGGATACAGAGAGCACCAGAAGGGGAATATCCCCAGGCAAGATATCCATTCCAACAGTTGAGAATGGAAGTTAGATATTACAGTTTTTCACAATTGTTTACACACAAATACTGGTACTTGAGACACAATGACCACAACATGTAACTCCTGCACCAACCCCCTGAACCAATTCTGCTAAACTACAAGCACACTTCCTGCTTTACACTCAAATTGCAGTTCTAAAACACACTTTTTTCAAAACACTACACACAATTCTTTGCATTTAGCACAATTTTCATGCAGAAAATCTCTTGTTTTCACAATGAACACACTGCCATTCAAATATGCACACTGACTCATCACATGGGCAAACACCCGTCACACAGTTTTACAATTAGCAATCAGAGCTTTAGCATAAAAGGTGAGCTCTTCTGTTTTGGAGCAATGGATGCCAACATTAGAAACAGAGGCAGAGCCAGAGCAGTGAGAGTAAGAGGAGGAGGACGGGGAGGACAAGGACGAGGACGAGGACGAGGAAGGCCAAGGACCGTAATCTCTGATGAGATCCGAGCCACTTTGGTTGATCATGTGGTCAACCATGGTCTAACAATGAGGGAGGCTGGGCAAAGAGTACAGCCAAATTTGAGCAGGTACACTGTAGCATCCATCATCCGGACTTTCC
Organism: Thymallus thymallus; assembly: GCA_023634145.1. Classification (NCBI taxonomy): domain Eukaryota; kingdom Metazoa; phylum Chordata; class Actinopteri; order Salmoniformes; family Salmonidae; genus Thymallus; species Thymallus thymallus. Next base: position 1,004,501 of record CM042415.1, read on the forward strand.
TAAATGAGAATAGGTAAGAAATCTACTCTCACTAGAAAATTGCAGTACTGCATATCAATACAGTACTCAATGAGTACAGTAGTACAGTATTGCCTGTGGACTGTTCTGTAGGACTGTAAAAATAAAGTATGTTTCAAGTATTTGGGAAATGTATTCCTACTTTGTATTTACAGTATTTTACTATTTGTTTGGCAGAACTGAAAGATTACCAACACAAGGTGGTCGGGAACGTGTTCTGTCTCCTGAACAGGAAACTGAAATCATGAACATGGTCCTACAAAATAACGCCATAACATTACGGCAAATACAAAGAAAAATAATAGAAAACAATGAGATATTTCAAAATATTAATAGGGTAAGCTTATCAACACTGGACCGTGTCTTGCGCAGAAATAATCTCAGGATGAAGCAGGTCTACAGGGTGCCATTTGAACGCAATTCAGAAAGAGTCAAAGAATTGCAATATCACTATGTGCGTCCTATACAATCCCACAATTGATGCATACTCTCAACACTGTATAAATGATACATATTTCAGTATTGTAATCATAATGATTGTTCTTCACAATAGTGACCACTCCATGTCTATTTCTGATATTGTCATGTGTGTTTCAGAGAGTCCTTGAGCTAGAGGTGGCTGCAGTGGAGCACCAGTTCATCTTCATTGATGAGGTTGGATTCAACCTCACAAAAAGACGAAAGAGGGGAAGGCATATCATCGGCCAGCGTGCCATTGTTCAAGTCCCTGGCCAGCGCGGAGGGAACATCACAATGTGTTTAGCGATTACCCACCACGGCGTCATCCATCACCATGCTACCCTTGGCCCCTACAACACCGCCCATCTGATCACATTCCTGGACACCCTACACAACACACTCACTCCACCAGATCAGGTAGATGGCCCAGAGCAGCTCAGGTACGTTGTCATTTGGGACAACGTAAGTTTCCACAGGGCTGCTCTGGTTCGTAACTGGTTCACTGCCCACCCACGCTTTTTAGTTGTTTATCTCCCTCCATATTCTCCATTCCTCAATCCTATTGAGGAATGTTTTTCTGCCTGGAGATGGAAAGTGTATGACCGAAATCCACAAACGCGTATACCTCTTCTCCAAGCTATGGAAGACGCATGTGGAGATATAGCAGCTGATGCTTTTCATGGCTGGAATCGCCATGCTAGGCGATATTTCCCCCGCTGCTTGGCCAGGGAAAACATTGCTTGTGATGTGGATGAGGTGCTGTGGCCAGACCGCAACAGAAGAGAGGATACAGCATAGTTATTTTTTATTTTACTGTAACTGTATACATTAAATTCTTCTGTTTTGTATGTAGACCACTGTATGTGCAACTTTGAGTTGGTTGGGAATGGGATGTACACTGTGTACATTGTTTTTGTGGGAAAAATAAAATATATTTGTTACCGTGTATTTGTGTGTTCTGAGTATAAAAACAATATTCTCAAATATTTTACAACACACTTATGTATGTACTGTCTGTAGTAACGGCAACACTGAACCAACAAAAGGCCTAAGTCATTATGATGAATGGAGAAGAAGTGTTTTCCATTCATCATAGTGTTTTACATTGAGCACATCAGTGTTCAACTGGTTCTTATAAATGTCTATTCATATGATGGTTTGTGTCATTTGAAAACAAAATACCCTTTTGATAAGAAATAACATTGTTTTGAATGTAAAGTTTCATTTTGCTGGAGAGTTGAGGGGTTTTGCCCATTGTGTGTGTGTTGTTTGATTTGTGTGTAGAGTTCTGAGAATATGAGGCTTTCAGAACATGTGTGTAAACAATCAAGAAAAACGGTAACATGAGGAAATACTGTTCATATCATCCCCAATCAGCAGGTTTAATTGAACGTATGAATGGTACAATCAAAAGTAGGTTAAGAAAGACACCTGAGTACAGGTAGAAATTGGGTACAATGCTTTCCAATAGTATTAATGACTATTAGGATCACCCCGGATAAAAATGGATTGTCCCCGTTCAAGAAAGTTTGGTAGACCATAGATAGGAGGTCCAGAGCAGGCAGAGATAGACACAGAGAATACTCTGGCAGAACACATGAGAAGATTGTTCGCTAACCACACCCGTATGTCAAAGATTTTGTGACCCACAGGTGAATTGAGGAGAGAGTGACCCACTCTATCCAACCAGGTGATTGGGTGTGGATCCAATCCCTAAAGAGGAAAGACTGGAAGCAGCCCCGTTGGGAAGGTCCATACCAGGTCTTGTTGGTAACGGCCTTTGCCATTAGAATAGCTGAGAGAGCCACTTGGGTCCACGTTACCCACTGCAAAAAGGAAGGAACACATACAAACACTACTGAACACACAGAGTTAGGGAGCAGAACCAAGTACCAATAGGGTCCTGGAGTTACCTCCCTAACGAAGATTTCTTACCCCAACTTATCATCACAGTGTGCTTTTGTAGAGGTGTGAGTATGGGGTGGTTCCTGGCAGAGAAACCACGGGCGGGAGGGAGTTGGCGGTTCTTGGGAATATGGGGGACCCTGAGCTGCATCATAGTCTTAATAGTTTTCTGGATAAATCCAGATCCACCACCTCACAGTACTAATTGTACAACACCTCCACTATTGTTAAGGAGTAAAAGGCAAACGACCCAACAGACTGACCGACAAGGACGAGTGACCTATAGAATAGGAGTCAGAGTATTCTGCAGGATTTAAAGTGAAGGTTAGGAATCTTATCGGTGCATGTAAACCAGAAGATAAAATCCCATTATATCTATGTTCAGCCCCCAGTAAGGAATGTTCACGGGCTCAGGTGTTTAAACACACTTGGGGACGGGAATATGAAACGGCGAGGAGCTGGACGTCTAGATGAGGGATAAAAAAGAATACGGACCTCCAAGAAGATATGAAAAGACCTTACTGGGCTTTTGCACGGACGATTACGGAAGGGATACATGTAAGAGATTCCAATTGGAGAAAAGCCAGAATAACAAGTCCCCGAATCTGGAAGTCGATCCTTTGTTGGCACCAGAAAATGTTAATTTTATAAAAGACTCAACCGCTAATGCTACTTCACCTCCCACAATGGAAGATTTTCTCTTACAAGAAATGAACCAAGGGGAGGTGGAGGGAATCCCTGATGAAAATTATTGGGTAAAATGAACTATACAGCAAGGGTTGTGGGGCAAACTAATTGTTATGCGTGTTCAACTGGAAGACCAACCATGTTGACGGCTCCAATGCCTCAAACCATGTTCTCCTGTGTGTTGGATTTGGGATCAAACCAAAACAAGGTTAACTGTACAGGGATAGGATTGGTGAGATTGAAAGATGCTGCCAGCCCGCCCCAATTCACTCTGACTCCTGGAGAATACCAGTGTTATAGGCACAGTAATGACACCAGGCTTTTGGGTGATTTTAACGGATGTAAGTCAGTGGTTAATGTTACGGATTTATGTTTCAAGGAACGGGAGAAACTGCTAAACTTCACGGCCCCGGTAACTGATGTGTGGTGGGCGTGTACCAGTAAAGGCTGTATAAGGCAGACACTGCCGGAAGGGTGGGGAGGTACCTGCGCCCCGGTTCTATTGGTTCAGCCAGTTAGAATTAGTCACCAGAAACCAAGGAAAGGGTTAAACAGACGAAGGAGGGGTTTTGACAATGATGAGAATAGCCCCATCTGGATGGATGCGATTGGGAATCCTAGGGGAATAAATACATTTATCTTGAGTGTGAAATATTTAGTCAAAGGGTGGATTGATAGAAGAATTTGTATGTTAAAGTAATGACTAAAGTATTTCACCATGAAACTGTATGAACTGTGTGAAGTATGTGAAATATGTGAAATGCATTAGAATCATAAGAGGTGGGGGGGCTTAGACAAGACTGCAGTTAGTGTAGCGACTAGGAGATGTCTGTTGTCTGTGTAGGTATGAACGTAGTCGGTGGAAAAGTACTGAATGTCTTGAAGGGAGTGAACTGAGATAACAGAAACTTGTGTGCGTATAAAAAGAGAGGAGCAGAGCTCTCTGAATAAACCACTGATCTGTTGTAGACTGAGACTTAATTCTTCATAAACTAGAGTCTTACAACCTCTGGGAATTAATCACAGCTAGAGTTAGAGTTCATTTAGAACATTGAGATAGAAATTCTCCTGACAGTTGTGTTTATATTTTAGCTCAGTATAAAACAGTAGTTGCTTTGAAAACTATTTTGAGCAATGGTCATATCCTTGTTCTTCTCAGAATGCATCTCTCCCTCCTCCGTGCGCACAGTTAGGAGAGGGAGTGAGAGTGGCTCACACAGCAGCCCACAGCAAAACAGGGACAGGAAGATACCGACATAGCAGGAATCAACATAATGCATAGGCTATTACGGTTGATAAAATAATAGTTTCAGAACAATCTACAGGAACGTTGTTTAGCAAAATCCACTCTTCCCCTCGATAATCATCGTCGCTGATTAATAGGCTGTTTGTATTTTTTTCTATTTTAAGGATTGTCAATGTAATCTTCATATTATAGCATAATGTCCCTTTCATACTTTCCTTCATTATCTTATAGCCTACTTTAGGAAAGGTAGGCCTAGCTTTTTTTTATATACGTTTTAAGGAAAGGAGAAATATTTGCATGTGCAGCTCACCTTGTTGTACGGCTACACACAATCTTCACGCGGTCCCACTTCTCCTGGGCGTGAGCCTTCAACAGCCGGTTAGGGCCAAAGAAGCGCACTCGGTTGGTGTAGGTGCCGTTACGGCTCTCCGTGGGGGGACATGAAGGAGGACGTGACCAGAAGAACCTGGGAGAGACAGTGAGGTTCTCTTAGGAATTAAGCAGCACACTATACATATTGCTAGTATAGCCACAACTATACTCTGCCTCCATAATAAGAGGCAGAGACTAGTACCTTCACTCAGTGAATTCAGCGTGGTACATATCAGCAAGGTTTAAAGGTACTACATTGTACAGTAAGGGGGTGGCATACCTCATAGTCCTGGTCTTTGACTGAGGTTGAGTGTCCCACCAGCACCTCCATAAAAGCAGACCATTTCTAATGTCTATGCTGTGCATCTGCTCTCCTTTCTCAAACTGCAACGATGGGGGAAACAGCATGGGGTGTTTAGAACCAACTAGGAAAAAATAAAATAACTAACAGGGCAATGGGAAGTGTTACAGTATATACAGTGCCTTCAGAGAGGTATTCATGCCACATGACTTATTCCACATGTTATTGTGTTACAGCCTGAATTCAAAATGGATTACATAGATTTTTTTTTCACATCCATCTACACAAAATACCCCATAATGACAAATTTAAAACATGTTTTTAGAAATGTATGCAAATGTATTGCAAATTAAATACAAAAATATATAGTTTACATAAGTATTCACACCGGAGTCAATACTTTGTAGAAGCACCTTTGGCAGCGATTACAACTGTGAGTCTTTCTGGGTAAGTCTATACAGTTTTTACCAACTGCTTACACACGTTTTCAAAACTAAGTCTCCTTTTTTCAAAACTCTACACACAATTCCCCAAACTGCACACACAAAATGCAAAATGCCTCACATCTCTTTCAAAATGTAACACTGCATTCAAAATGCCATAAACACATGTCAGAATGAAGCATTTTCATCAAATGGCAAACACTTTTCATAATAGTACATTTTTGGATATACCATGTAAACACTGTTGTTCTAAATCTAAAGCTCTTTGGTCTTTCATAGGCTTATATCTACATTTCAATACAATGTTCTACAGTTAAGTAATCTGCTGAGAGGGGTAACAAGTACACTTGAAACACCAATGCAATGTAGAAACAAAATATTTATTAGGCCAAACATTACTGTTGTATACAGTAGCATACAACAAAACCATAAACATATGTAAACCAAAAGTATATTCTTTAGAATACAGTAATTGTGTGTGTGGGGTCCCGGGGGGGGGGGGGGGGATGGGGGGTGCAGTCCCCGTGCTAAGCTACACTTCATCTCTTCTCCGGGCTGGGTCTGGCCACAATACTTCGTCCACATCACAAGATACGTTTTCTCTTGTCAAAGATCGAGGGAAGTATCTCCTAGCATGGCGTATCCAACCTTGGACAGAGGCAAGCTCTATGTCCCCACATGCGTCCTCCATTGCCTTGAGAAGCGGCATGCGGGCATAGGGTTGGCGATCATACACTTTCCAGCGCCAGGCTGAGAAGAATTCCTCTATGGGATTTAGAAAAGATGAATATGGGGGTAGGTACAAAACTACAAACTGTGGATGGGTGGCAAACCAGTTTTGGACCAGAACAGCCCGGTGAAAACTAACATTGTCCCATATAACCACAAATCTAGCAGGCTCCTGATCTGGATCAGGGACAAGCATTGTGTAAATTGCATCCAGAAAAGTGAGTATATGGCCGGTGTTGTACGGACCCAGTGTGGCATTGTGATGGAGGACCCCGTTTTGAGTGATGGCAGCACACATAGTTATATTACCCCCACGCTGTCCAGGGACATTGGTAATTGCCCTCTGTCCGCTGTCCAGGGACATTGGTAATCTGTCCTATTACATTTCTTCCACAGCGCCTGGTTTTGGTGAGGTTGAAGACAACCTCATCCACAGAAATAAATTCATGGTGAATTACATGGGCATCCATCTCCAATACTCTCTGTAACAGACACAATGATATACAGATGAGTAAATATGGTATGTCTGAAGTACTGGAAGTAGTGTTGCATACATACCTCTACAAAGTCATGTCGCAGATTCTTGACTCTGTCAGAGTTTCTCTCAAACGGCACCTTGTAAAGTTGTTTCATCGTCACTTGGTGCCGTTGGAGGATGCGTTGTATGGTCGACAGGCTTACAGCATTGATGTTGTTGAATATGGTGTCATTATTCAAGATATGCTCTCTTATCTCTCGAATCCTAATTGCATTGTTGGCCAAAACCATATTTATAATTGCAGTCTCTTGTACATCTGTAAACAAGCGTCCTCGTCCTCCATGACGTCTTTGCCTTTCCACTCTGTACAGAATTCAAACACAGTATGTGTTCAGCATAGGAACTGTAAACCATTTACAACAGAATGTAGTACAGCATGATAACCAGCCTCATTCATTCAATGCAGTGCAGTAAATGGATGGCTTAGAGTTACAAATGTTTATGCAATACTATGCAGTCATACGTATTTTACAGTACATTACTGTAATGCTAAAATAGTCATTAGATAGTTGAAGGTTCGAACTATGGACGCCACTGTAAATCGACTCAAGTTGTGCTGGACTCTCAGTCCAGCCTCTCTCATGGTCAAACCGTGGTTGATCACATGATCAACAAGTGTCGCCCTAATCTCATCAGAGATGGCTCTCCTTCCTTCTCTTCTTTGCCCTCTTCTTCCTCTTCCTCTTCCCCTTCCTCCTCCTCCTCCTCCTCCTCCTCGTCCAACTGTTATTCAAGCTCTGTCAAATTGGTTGCTAATCATTTTTCAGGTCTTGCGATAGATTTGCAAGTAGATTGAAGTCCAAAGTATAACATTCACTGTTATAGCAACTCCAATTTAGATTTGGTATTGTGTTGTATGTTATTGTCCTGCTGAAAGGTGAATTCATCTCCCAGTGTCTGGTGGAAAACAGACTGAACCAGGTGTTCCTCTAGGATGTTTCCCACGCTTAGCTTCTTTTTTATCCTGTTAAAATTCAAAGTAAACCCTTTACGACCATACATTATACATTTCATAAGGCCTTTAGTTATGGCCCAGTCTCCACCCAACATTGTGGTCTGAAAAACCTGGCTCACGGGCCGTATCAGTCCTGCAAGTCACTAAATGCTGGGTTGGAATGTGACAATTATATATGTTTTCCATTTAAACATACATTTATCCGTTTTCCATGAAAAAGCTATAAGAAAATTTCACTCAATTCCAGGTGAATTCACAATGCAGATGGTCTACATCGCGCTTCCTAATGATATCGCTTTCACGTGGCGCGTGTAGCTTGTTGCTTTTGTCATCCAATCACAAGTCATCAAACTGGCACTAGGCTAAAGTCAGAGCTAGAGCCTCCATGTGGCAAGTTATTAGGAGATATCTAGGCTAATCAAAGGAAAATGGAATTAAAATGACAGAACATAAAGTTAAATGAGAAGGACAGGCTACAACACCAAGAGCCAACAGGTAGGCTGCTACTCAATAATCTGAATGGAGTTGTTACTGTAGGATTGAGAAGGGGAGAAAGTGCATAGTTAAAGTTATGTCGTTTCAATTATCCTAGCTAACGTTAGCTAGCTGGCAATCTAGCTTCTCTTTGTTTGATGCAGTTAAGACAAGTACTATGTAATCCAGGGCTCTCCAACCCTGTTCCTGGAGAGCTACCCTCCTGTAGGCTTTCACTCCAACCCTGTTCCTGGAGAGCTACCCTCCTGTAGGCTTTCACTCCAACCCTGTTCCTGGAGAGATACCATCCTGTAGGTTTTCACTCCAACCCTGTTCCTGGAGAGATACCATCCTGTAGGCTTTCACTCCAACCCTGTTCCTGGAGAGCTACCCTCCTGTAGGTTTTCACTCCAACCCTGTTCCTGGAGAGATACCAAATATTTCCAAAACTAAAGCATTGTATTTGGGACAAATCATTCACTAAACCCTAAACCTCAACTACATCTTGTAATAAATAATGTGTAAATTGATCAAGTTGAGGAGACTAAACTGCTTGGAGTAACCCTGGATTATAAACTGTCATGGTTAAAACATATTGATACAACAGTAGCTAAGACGGGGAGAAGTCTGTCCATAATAAAGTGCTGCTCTGCCTTCTTAACAACACTATCAACAAGGCTGGTCCTACAGGCCCTGGTTTTGTCTCACCTGGATTACTGTTCAGTAGTGTGGTCAGGCGCCACAACGAGGGACTTGGGAAAATTGCAGTTGGTTCAGAACAGGGCAGCACGGCTGGCCCTTAAAAGTCCTCGGAGAGCTAACATTAATAATATGCATGTCAATCTCTCACGGCTCAAAGTGGAAGAGAGTGACTTCATCCATACTTGTATTTGTAAGAGGTGTTGACAAGCTGAATGTACCGAGCTGTCTGTTTAAAATACTAGCACACAGCTCAGACACCCATGCATACCCCACAAGACATGCCACCAGAGGTCCCTTCACAGTCCCTAAGTCCAGAACAGACTATGGGAGGAACACAGTACTACATAGAGCCATGACTACATGGAACTCTATTCCACGTCAGGTAACTGATGCAAGCTGTAGAATCAGATTTAAAAAGCAGGTAAAAATGCACTTTATGGAACAGCGGGGACTGTGAAGTAACACAAACATAGGCACAGACATGCATACACACACACATGATAACATACACGCTATACACACATGTACACATGGCTTTTGTGTTGTAGATATGTGGTAGTGGAGTATGCGCCTGAGGGCACACTGTGTAATGTGAATTCTGTAATGAATGTATTGCAATGTTTTTTAAATGTTATAACTGCAGCTAATGGGTATCAGTAATAAATACAAATGTAAGCAAAGAATGCTGGAAAATATGATAATGTGCCAATGTCCCAATGAGCATCGAACAGCCCCCGCGATATGCAGCTATTCAGGGAAGTCAGGAACAAGTACACACAGTCAGTTAGAAAAGCAAAGGCCAGCTTTTTCAAACAGAAATTTGCTTCCTGTACTACTAACTCCAAAAAGGTCTGGGACACTGTAAAGTCCATGGAGAATAAGAGCACCTCCTCCCAGTTGCCCACTGCATTGAGGCTTGGAAACACTGTTACCACCGATAAATCCACGATTATCGAAAATTTCAATAAGCATTTTGCTACGGCTGGCCATGCTTTCCACCTGGCTACCCCTACCCCGGCCAACAGCTCTGCACCCCCGGAAGCTACTTGCCCAAACCCCCCCCGCTTCTCCTTCACCCAAATCCAGAAGGCTGATGTTCTGAAAGAGCTGCTAAGTCTGGACCCTTACAAATCTGCTGGGCTAGATAATCTGGATCCTCTCTTTTTGAAATTATCAGCCAAAATTGTTGCAACACCTATCACTAGCCTGTTCAACCTCTCTTTCGTATCGTCTGAGATCCCTAGAGATTGGAAAGCTGCTGCGGTCATCCCCCTCTTCAAAGGAGGAGACACTCTAGACCCAAACTGTTATAGACCAATATCCATCCTGCCCTGCCTTTCTAAAGTTTTCGAAAGCCAAGTTAACAAACAGATAACTGACCACTTCGAATCCCACCGTACCTTCTCTGTTATGCAATCTGGTTTCCGAGCTGGTCATGGGTGCACCTCAGCTACGCTCAAGGTACTGAACGATATCATAACCGCCATCGATAAAAGACAGTACTGTGCAGCCGTTTTCATCGACCTGGCCAAGGCTTTCGACTCTGTCAATCACCGCATTCTTATTGGCAGACTCAACAGCCTTGGTTTCTCAAGTGACTGCCTTGCCTGGTTCTCTAACTACTTTGCAGACAGAGTTCAGTGTGTCAAATCGGAGGGACTATTGTCTGATCCTCTGGCAGTCTCTATGGGGGTGCCACAGGGTTCAATTCTTGGGCCAACCCTTTTCTCTATATACATCTACGATGTCGCTCTCGCTGCTGGTGACTCTCTGATCCATCTCTACGCAGACGACACCATTCTGTATACATCTGGCCCCTCTTTGGATACTGTGTTTACTAACCTTCAATCAAGCTTCAATGCCATACAACACTCCTTCCGTGGCCTCCAACTGCTCTTAAACGCTAGTAAAACTAAGTGCATGCTTTTCTATCGAACGCTGCCAGCACCCGCCCACCGGACTATCATCACTACTCTCGACGGATCCGAATTAGAATACGTGGACACCTACAAATACCTAGGCATCTGGTTAGACTATAAACTCAACTTCCAGACTCACATCAACCATCTCCAATCCAAAATTAAATCCAGAATTGGCTTTCTATTCCGCAACAAAGCCTCCTTCACTCATGCTGCCAAACATGCCCTTGTAAAACTGACTATCCTACCGATCCTTGATTTTGGTGATGTCATTTACAAACTAGCCTCCAACACTCTACTTAGCAAATTGGATGTAGTCTATCACAGTGCCATCCGTTTTATCACCAAAGCCCCATACACTACCCACCACTGCGACCTGTATGCTCTCGTTGGCTGGCCTTCATTATATATTCGTCGCCAAACCCACTGGCTCCAGGTCATCTATAAGTCTTTATTAGGTAAATCCCCGCCCTATCTCAGCTCACTGGTCACTATAGCAACACCCACCCGTAGCATGCGCTCCAGCAGGTATATCTCACTGGTCACCCCCAAAGCCAACACCTCCTTTGGCCGCCATTCCTTCCAGTTCGCTGCTGCCAATGACTGGAACGAATTGCAAAAATCATTGAAGCTAGAGGTTCCTATCTCCCTCAATAACTTTAAGCATCAGTTATCAAAGCTGCTTATCGATCACTGCACCTGTATATAGCCCTTCTGTAAATAGCCCACACTACTACCTCATCCCCATATTTATTTTTTGTTTATTTTCACTAATCTTGCACACCAGTACCTCTATTTGCACATCATAATTTGCACATCCTTCATTCCTGTGTTAATGATGATAATTCTGTAATTTATTTCACCACTATAGTCTATTTATTGTCCTACCTCCTAACCTTACTGCATTTTTGCACTACATTTTGCACTCTGTACATAGATTTTTCTATTGTGTTTTTGACTGTTTGTTTTACTGTGTAACTCTGTGTTGTCTTTTGTCGCACTGCTTTGCTTTGTCTTGGCCAGGTCGCAGTTGCAAATGAGAACTTGTTCTCAACTGACCTACCTGGTTAAATAAAGGTGAAATAAAAATAAAAAATAAATAAAAATAAATTTTTCCCTGAGAGAATGAACAGAAATGAACTCAAGTCGAGTAACGACACGTATTTGTCAGAGCTCAGCAGATTGTCAGCCTGGTGAGTCTGCTAGGACCCCGTTCATGGACCCCGTTCATGGACCCCGTTCATGAACTGCAACCGGGGTTGATACTGATAATGTTCACATTCATGAAGATATGTTTTTTTTTACAACAAATGACTGGGAAGTGTAACAGTTACACTAGTTGAATACCGTACAGTACTGTCACAATGATTATTTCTGTTCAGGTGGGCTGCAAAAAAAAGCTGAGTGGTTAGAGTGTTAGTCCCGTAACTCAAAGGTTGACGGATTGAATCCCTGAGCGGACAAAGTAAAAAAAATCTGTTGTTCTGCCCCTGAATAAGGCAGTTAACCCACTGTTCCTAGGCTGTCATTGTAAATAAGAATTCGTTCTTAACAGACTTGCCTAGTAAAATAAAGGTTAAAATAAAAAAAATAGACAACATTATCGCTCAGACAGCAAGCAAACCTAGCTAGCTAGTTAGCTAACATGTTAGGAAGCTAGCAAGCAGGCTACTGTACAAGCTAATTAGCCTAGCTAGTAGTTTGACAACTTACATTGTCTTCGGTGCTGCAAGTTTTTCATCTATCAAAAGCTATAGCTATGCTAGTTAGCAACGAAATGGGGGAAAAAGGAAATGACACCACCATCTAACCCTATATATACAGTATATACCACTAGCCCCAACAGATCCTACACCAGGACATTGACCTGGGAGGCTGGAACCCCTTTTCTCAAACCCCCCTGTAGTTCTTCTGCGCTAAAATCTCTGACCCCAAAAAACCTCTCTTCGGGTCACTGTACTGGCCTACTACTCACAGGGATCCTCTCAGGCTCCCTTACACTTTTCCCACCATCCTCTACTTTCCACACTGCCTCAGCATGTGACACTTTCTGCACTGCTCTCACCCTGGAAACTTCAACCTGTCACACTCACACAGGACATTTCTGGTCCCCAGTAACATGGCCACAGCCACAAATGAAACACTCCACTTTTTCCACACATTCCTTTGTCTCTTGCCCGTCTGCACACTTTTCACACCTCAGAATCTCCCTCCTACATACTGTTTCATTAAAATAAACATGGCACCTGAAACACTGTAGTGGGTTCAGAACAAAATCTGCCACTTACTGGGTTGGATTTTATGTTGGTGGTAAAACAAAATATAAAAAATAGAGAGGATATAAATTCTTATCAACATTAAAAGCACAGAAAAAAGCTTTATTTTGTCACACGAACATAGAACCAGAACATACATATGGCAGCATATGAAATAGTTTGAAGCCATCCATCCTCTTGAGTACAGGGTCAGGCTGGGAGTTGAAGAGATATATATACAGTGGGGAGAACAAATATTTGATACACTGACGATTTTGCAGGTTTTCCTACTTACAAAGCATGTAGAGGTCTGTAATTTTTATCATAGGTACACTTCAACTGTGAGAGACGGAATCTAAAACAAAAATAATAATTAATTTGCACTTTATTGCATGACATAAGTATTTGATCACCTACCAACCAGTAAGAATTCCGGCTCTCACAGACCTGTTAGTTTTTCTTTAAGAAGCCCTCCTGTTCTCCACTCATTACCTGTATTAACTGCACCTGTTTGAACTCGTTACCTGTATAAAATACACCTGTCCACACACTCAATCAAACAGACTCCAACCTCTCCACAATGGCCAAGACCAGAGAGCTGTGTAAGGACATCAGGGATAAAATTGTAGACCTGCACAAGGCTAGGATGGGCTACAGGACAATAGGCAAGCAGCTTGGTGAGAAGGCAACAACTGTTGGCGCAATTATTAGAAAATGGAAGAAGTTCAAGATGACGGTCAATCTCCCTCGGTCTGGGGCACCATGCAAGATCTCACCTCGTGGGGCATCAATGATCATGAGGAAGGTGAGGGATCAGCCCAGAACTACACGGCAGGACCTGGTCAATGACCTGAAGAGAGCTGGGACCACAGTCTCAAAGAAAACCATTATTAACACACTACGCCGTCATGGATTAAAATCCTGCAGCGCACGCAAGGTCCCCCTGCTCAAGCCAGTGCATGTCCAGGCCAGTCTGAAGTTTGCCAATGACCATCTGGATGATCCAGAGGAGGAATGGGAGAAGGTCATGTGGTCTGATGAGAAAACAATATAGCTTTTTGGTCTAAACTCCACTCGCCGTGTTTGGAGGAAGAAGAAGGATGAGTACAACCCCAAGAACACCATCCCAACCGTAAAGCATGGAGGTGGAAACATCATTCTTTGGGGATGCTTTTCTGCAAAGGGGACAGGACGACTGCACCGTATTGAGGGGAGGATGGATGGGGCCATGTATCGCGAGATCTTGGCCAACAACCTCCTTCCCTCAGTAAGAGCATTGAAGATGGGTCGTGGCTGGGTCTTCCAGCATGACAACGACCTGAAACACACAGCCAGGGAAACTAAGGAGTGGCTCTGTAAGAAGCATCTCAAGGTCCTGGAGTGGCCTAGCCAGTCTCCAGACCTGAACCCAATAGAACATCTTTGGAGGGAGCTGAAAGTCCGTATTGCCCAGCGACAGCCCCGAAACCTGAAGGATCTGTAGAAGGTCTGTATGGAGGAGTGGGCCAAAATCCCTGCTGCAGTGTGTGCAAACCTGGTCAAGAACTACAGGAAACGTATGATCTCTGTAATTGCAAACAAAGGTTTCTGTACCAAATATTAAGTTCTGCTTTTCTGATGTATCAAATACTTATGTCATGCAATAAAATGCAAATTAATTACTTAAAAATCATACAATGTGATTTTCTGGATTTTCGTTTTAGATTCCGTCACTCACAGTTGAAGAGTACCTATGATAAAAATGACAGACTTCTACATGCTTTGTAAGTGGCAAAACCTGCAAAATCGGCAGTGTATCAAATACTTGTTCTCCCCACTGTATATATATATAAAACATATACAAAATGGATTGTTTTATAAGACAGGTTTGTCTAAACACCTTTATCATCATCACATCATACAATCAAGTTCATCCCATCTAGAATATCATTATATAGACATTACACATGTAATGATGCTAAATGTACTGTATAAAATAGGTGAATATCATTATATAGACATTACACATGTAATGATTCTAAATGTACTGTATAAAATAGGTGAATATCATTATATAGACATTACACATGTAATGATGCTAAATGTACTGTATAAAATAGGTGAATAGCCTGGTCCCAGATCTGCTTGTGCCGTCTGCCAACTCGTATTGTCATTGGTTGGCAGACCACAAACAGATCTGGGACCAGGCTAGTCGGCAGGTGGTTGTAATAGTGTTGTCATTGAGGCCAAAGGCAGGCTGCCGATGATGTTTGATGATGTTTGATCTAAATTAAATATTGACATGTTATTGAACTATAGAACGTTATTATATTAGTCTCGGGCTGTTGGCGGTAGGTTCACCCGATTCAGCTGCCCTGCAGGCCGGGTTGGCAAACTGTTGCCATTTTGAACCATTTAATGTGTCTGAAGGTACAGAGAGACAAATCAGGTGCACTATAGGCCTTCTGCTGGCCAATCAGATGAGTCAGATTACCATGTCTGCAGTAATGTTACAGACATAAAAGAAAGCTACAGCAAAGTTGAGACTGTGAGATTTCAAAACCATGTTTAAAACCATGACTAGAGAGAGACTGTCAGCGAATACAGCAAAGAGCTGCTGTTTGTATGAGTGAGTTAATGTTGAAGTTCTTACTCAGCACTGTCAACACTTTGTATTCAACACTTTGTATTCAACAAATGTGTGTTCTTCCTGTTTCCACTCAGCGCTACAGGAAGCACTGCAGCAGTAATGAATGAGGAGGAACGTGTATTGATTGTCTTGTGTTGTTATTATTATTAACAGCTTGGGTCTTTTTTAATATCAAGGAATATTTCACTTTCTCTGTTCATAGGAGTAACAACATTAATTTATGCATGAGGCAGAAATAATGCGGTGGGACTTGAGTTTTGCCATCAGCTGGAAGACGGTGTCCCTTTTTGGTCAGAGTCAGTGGAGGAAAGGGAGAGGAGGGATGTTGAGAGGCGGACCCTCAGTCTGCTGCTCTCTCCCTCCGCTGAGACTGACCATCAGATGCAGGCACCATCAGCCAAGTAAAATACAAATAAATAGCAAATTATTTAAATGTATGCTCACTTAGCTGTGCCTTGCAAATAATAGAACAACGAATCTATTACCAGTAAAGCCTACCTGATATTTTGAAATATATATATTTGCAACAATGCATTGGCAGGGCAATTCAAGCAAAGCCAATATGAGGAGATCATGTATTGGGTCTATAGCTTACTGATCAAACCTCATTACTACAGTACTGCTTTTTAAGTCATGTTAAAAAAATATCAAAGCGGTAGATCTCAGTATATAGATGAATACAGTATGTAGATAAATACAGTATGTAGATAAATACAGTATGTAGATAAATACAGTATATAGATAAATACAGTATGTCGATACATACAGTATGTACAGTATGTAGATAAATACAGTATGTAGATAAATACAGTATATAGATAAATACAGTATGTAGATAAATACAGTATATAGATAAATACAGTATGTAGATAAATACAGTATATAGATAAATACAGTATATAGATAAATAAAGTATGTAGATAAATACAGTATATAGATAAATACAGTATGTAGATAAATACAGTATGTAGATAAATACAGTATATAGATAAATATAGTATGTAGATAAATACAGTATGTAGATAAATACAGTATGTAGATAAATACAGTATATAGATAAATACAGTATGTAGATAAATACAGTATGTACAGTATGTAGATAAATACAGTATGTAGATAAATACAGTATGTAGATAAATACAGTATGCACAGTATGTAGATAAATACAGTATGTAGATAAATACAGTATATAGATAAATACAGTATGTACATAAATACAGTATGTACAGTATGTAGATAAATACAGTATATAGATAAATACAGTATATACATAAATACAGTATGTACAGTATGTACATAAATACAGTATATAGATAAATACAGTATGTACAGTATGTAGATAAATACAGTATGTAGATAAATACAGTATATAGATAAATACAGTATGTCGATAAATACAGTATGTACAGTATGTAGATAAATACAGTATGTAGATTAATACAGTATATACAGTATGTAGATAAATACAGTATGTAGATTAATACAGTATATACAGTATGTAGATAAATACAGTATGTACAGTATGTAGATAAATACAGTATGTTTATAAATACAGCATAAACACTATGTCGATAAATACAGTATTTAGATTAATACAGTATGTACAGTATGTAGATAAATACAGTATGTACAGTATGTAGATAAATACAGTATGTAGATAAATACAGTATGTAGATAAATACAGTATATAGATAAATACAGTATGTAGATAAATACAGTATGTACAGTATGTAGATGAATACAGTATTTAGATTAATACAGTATGGACAGTATATAGATAAATACAGTATGTAGATAAGTACAGTATGTACATAAATACAGTATGTACAGTATGTCGATAAATACCATTTGTACAGTATGTAGATAAATACAGTATGTAGATAAATACAGTATGTACAGTATGTAGATAGATACAGTATGTACAGTATGTAGATAAATACAGTATGTACAGTATATAGATAGATACAGTATGTACGGTTTGTAGATAAATACAGTATGTACAGTATGTAGATAAATACAGTATGTACAGTATGTAGATAAATACAGTATGTACAGTATGTAGATAAATACAGTATGTACAGTATGTAGATAAATACAGTATGTACAGTATATAGATAGATACAGTATGTACGGTTTGTAGATAAATACAGTATGTACAGTATGTAGATAAATACAGTATGTACAGTATGTAGATAAATACAGTATGTACA
Source organism: Thymallus thymallus (assembly GCA_023634145.1). Classification (NCBI taxonomy): domain Eukaryota; kingdom Metazoa; phylum Chordata; class Actinopteri; order Salmoniformes; family Salmonidae; genus Thymallus; species Thymallus thymallus. The sequence continues at coordinate 1,022,343 of CM042415.1, forward strand.
GTATATAGATAGATACAGTATGTACGGTTTGTAGATAAATACAGTATGTACAGTATGTAGATAAATACAGTATGTAGATAAATACATTATGTATCATATGTAGATAAATACAGTATGTAGATAAATACAGTATTTACAGTATGTAGATAAATACAGTATGTACAGTATATAGATAGATACAGTATGTACGGTTTGTAGATAAATACAGTATGTACAGTATGTAGATAAATACAGTATGTACAGTATGTAGATAAATACAGTATGTACAGTATATAGATAGATACAGTATGTACGGTTTGTAGATAAATACAGTATGTACAGTATGTAGATAAATACAGTATGTACAGTATGTAGATAAATACAGTATGTAGATAAATACATTATGTATCATATGTAGATAAATACAGTATGTAGATAAATACAGTATTTACAGTATGTAGATAAATACAGTATTTACAGTATGTAGATAGATACAGTATGTACAGTATGTAGATGGACTGAACCAGATTTGCCAGTTGTTGCTGTGAGCACTGATGGAGGGATTGTGCGTTCCTGGTGTAACTCGGGCAGTTGTTGTTGCCATCCTGTACCTGTCCCGCAGGTGTGATGTTCGGATGTACCGATCCTGTGCAGGTGTTGTTACACGTGGTCTGCCACAGCGAGGACAATCAGCTGTCCATCCTGTCTCCCTGTAGCGCTGTCTTAGGTGTCTCACAGTACGGACATTGCAATTTATTGCCCTGGCCACATATGCAGTCCTCATGCCTCCTTAGGCATGTTCATGCAGATGAGCAGGGACACTGGGCATCTTTCTTTTGGTGTTTTTCAGAGTCAGTAGAAAGGCCTCTTTAGTGTCCTAAGTTTTCATAACTTGCCTACCGTCTGTAAGCTGTTAGTGTCTTAATGACCGTTCCAGATGTGCAGGTTCATTACAGTTTTTCTCCATTGGTTTGGCTCATTTCTTGAAACAGAAATTACATTCTCAAAACAACATGGACAAACCTCCAAACCACTTGGCAATTGTTCACAACAGAATTTCTCATTCATTTCATCAAATTGCAAATATCTAAGTACATGTCTCAATGTCTCAGTACATGTCTCAATGTCTCAGTACATGTCTCAATGTCTCAGTATATGTCTCAATGTCTCAGTACATGTCTCAATGTCTCAGTACATGTCTCAATGTCTCAGTACATGTCTCAATGTCTCAGTACATGTCTCAATGTCTCAGTACATGTCTCAATGTCTCAGTACATGTCTCAATGTCTCAGTACATGTCTCAATGTCTCAGTACATCTTTGTAAATGATAGGAAGCCTACATTTAGCACAATTTCCAAGTGAATAGATCTTGTTGATCTAAACTGATTGTTGATTCTCAGTCTAATGGTTGTTCGCTCCAAAACGTGGCAGCGTCATTTCATTGTATAAGTCATCACATGCACAATAGTCTGTTCAATTGTCAAAATTAGTCAAGAACATAATACCATGAATACCATATATGAATCCCTTGGAACATTTGATACATTTATTACAGCAATTGACAGTCAGGTGAAACTAGAACTTGACTAACGAAGGAGGAGTTTCACACATCTCAGATGACCAATCAAACAGTATGTTTAGTTACCTGACAGGTGCTGTCCATGACTGTGAATGCTGCCAAACATGTATGTAAAGAGCTTGACCATGCAGGACCAGTACAATTTCTGAACATGGAGGCACCTGGCCAAGTAAATGAACAAGGGCAACTGCCTGCTCGAGGAAGAGGAAGAGGAAGAGGAGGAGGAGTAAGGGTGCGTGGTGGTGGAATAGGGGGAAGAGGCCGAGGAGCACGAAGACACCATGCTGTCCCGGATTAAATCCGGGCCACAATTATAGACCATGTCATCAACCATGGCCTCACAACGGCAGAGGCAGGTCGCAGAGTGCAGCCTAATGTGCCTCGTTCTACAGTCTCCTCCATCATCCAAACCTTTCACAGGGAAAACAGCTATGTAGTCAGTCAATGATGGAATTATATGTTGTATAGGACAGGACACTGTGCATAGAGCAAGAAATATATTGATTTACACATTTACCTATTCATTTAGTGTGTGTGTGTGTGTGTGTGTGTGTGTGTGTGTGTGTGTGTGTGTGTGTGTGTGTGTGTGTGTGTGTGTGTGTGTGTGTGGAATATAACATACAATAAGAAAAAGGGTCAAAGAGCTGTAATTAGTGCCTCCCATGTAAATCTATCTAATACTGTGGGTTTTACTGTAACATTTCAGTAAGTCTAGTCATTGATGATTTCCCCCTCCCCTTTCTGTCAAATACCCCCTGTAGTACCTCTGCATAGGGGTACATGTAATACCCCCTGTAGTACCTCTGCATAGGGGTACATGTAATACCCCCTGTAGTACCTCTGCATAGGGGTACATGTAATACCCCCTGTAGTACCTCTGCATAGGGGTACATGTAATACCCCTGTAGTACCTCTGCATAGGGGTACATGTAATACCCCCTGTAGTACCTCTGCATAGGGGTACATGTAATACCCCCTGTAGTACCTCTGCATAGGGGTACATGTAATACCCCCTGTAGTACCTCTGCATAGGGGTACATGTACCCCAGGTTTGGAACCACTGGAGTAGTGGCCAGTAGTATATTGAACTTGTGGAGAACATTCCTATGTAATTGTCTGTAACTGTAGTGTATGACTCTTCTGTATGACTGATTTTATGTTTTCTTTTTTTACGCTATTTTAGAGAATAATGGCATTGGAAGGAAACGAGACCCCTCACATCCTCGTGTTTGTGGATGAAGCTGGCTTCAACCTGGCCAAGGGCCGAAGACGTGGCCGTAATATTATTGGCCACCGGGCCACGGTGGATGTCCCAGGCCAGCGAGGGGGCAATATAACTATGTGTGCTGCCATATCTGAGAATGGTGTGGCCACTCACATCCCCAGTCTTGGCCCATACAATACACAGAAGCTCCTCATCTTCTTGGACCGCCTTCATGATTTGATCCCTGAAAATGAGAGAGGACTCGTAGGGCCTCACCTACCACAATATGTCATTGTATGGGACAATGTGAATTTCCACCGTGGCCCGCTCATCAGGGCCTGGTTCACTACTCATCCAAGGATGGTCATGGTGTTCCTACCACCTTACTCTCCTTTCCTCAATCCTATTGAGGAGTATTTCTCCGCTTGGAGGTGGAGAGTGTATGAGCATCGGGTTGAGGATATTACAGGAGATCAGTGTAGGGGATGGTTGCGACATGCACGCCGTTTCTTCCCTCGTTGCATCGCAAGGGAGAATATACGCTGTGATGTGGACGAGAATCTGTGGCCAGACAGACAGCAGCGTGTGGATGGCCAGGAGGGTGAGGAGGGTGGCCAGGAGAGGGAGGGTGAGGACAGTGACAAGTGAAGAACTGTTAGCTGTGAAACTCCAGCTTTATTTACAGCACTGTAGGCTGCAGATAATTTTCATAGTTTTTTGTTTGTGTGTTTATATTACAGTATATTATGCTGTATACATTTTCTTTTTACTCTGATGTATGGAAGTTACTTTATGTATGTGAATGATAATGGTTACAATTTCCTTGGCAGGATGAGTGCGATGTGTGATGTCAAACCTTGGAGGAACTCTTACCCTCAAATCCTATTTCTTTCTTTCAGTTTTATACACAATTGTATTCTGTTAGCAAGACAAACAACAGTATAGTAACCATTGTCAATGAAGGACTGGGCTTAGACTGAAAGGTGGACATGAGGGATATTTCAATGGTCCTCTGCCATAGTGAAAAAACATCTAAACATTTTGACTTGCAGTGCTTACACAATGCCAAAGGGACGAAACATTTTGGGGGCACTGACTGTTTAAATGAGAAGGAACACATGAGTTAACTGTTTTGGGAGAGGTATGAGCTTTTGCAGGTGAACCATGGTGTTGTGCCGAACCATCCACGTTATTTTGGCAAAAGCACCAAGAGTGTTGAGAACGTCCGGTCTGTTTCAAGAAATGAGCCAAAGCAATTGAGAAGGATCTTTGCCATTTTCGTGGCACTGACTCTTTATATGGGAAAGGAATTTAGTTTTGAAGCATGAGTGAACCGTTTAGGGAGAGATATGAGCTTTTGCAAGTGAGCTATAGTGTTGTGCTGAACTGTAAGACTGTTTTGCCAAATTATCTTAGAGTTCTGAGAATGTAATTTCTGTTTCAAGAAATGAGCCAAACCAATGGAGAAAAACTGTAATTGTTTATGGTTAATTGAACAACATGGGAAACAGTGTTTAACCCTTTTACAATGAAGATATGTGAAGTTATCTTTGAAAGACCGGGTCCTGAAAATGGGACGTTTCTTTTTTTGCTGAGTATATTTATATTATATATATATATATTATATTATATTATATTATATTTGAGCAAACAGTCATTTATTGATCAAAAAAGCTATGTTATGGTTGGATGATAGTTCACTCTGTAACACTTTACATTACAGTGTCTTTATTACTCAATAATAGTCATTTGTAATTAATTGGAACATATTACTATGTAATTATTCCTGTAAGTACAATGTACTTTAGTATATCAAATGTGCAATACGTGCAGTTGTCTGTAATTAAACCCTGCGCACTAAGGACTGTATTTTAAGGGAATTACTATTATTACCCCAAATTATATCATACACACATTTAGCTATTTAAGTATCTCTTCCTGTCATTTACCTGTACAGTTTATGTAACCATGCTAATATTCACCTATCTGTAAATGTAACTGTATATTTATCTGTACAGTTAATATAACCATGCTAATATTCACTTACCTGTACATTTAACTGTATATTTACCTGTACAGTTAATTTAACCATGTAAATATTCACTTACCTGTTCATTTAACCAGACTGTATGTAACGGGTAGATATTATCTAAAAAGAATGATTATTTTGGCTGACTTTTATTTTGACGGGTGGATTGGTTTTGGACGTTCAGAGTGCTTATAGAGGATGATGATGAGAGCGAGGTGAATGAGTATCGCACAGAAAAGTGAGTTGTCTTCGAGAAGCTCGTTCGATAAAGTAACTTAAACGGAAGTTAATCGGGTCTTTAGTCGAATAAAGGACGACATCAAGTGATTTTTGTGAGCTGTGTCCCGCGTTTCGTAGTTTTTTTGTGTAGTTTTGATCCGTGAATCGCATTGGACTGCTAGAGTGACGCAGTAAGACTACGAGAACTGATTGCATTTAAAGTACAAGTTTAGCTTGATTGGTGCCGATTGAAGATATTTTTTCACATTTTTGCTGAGTTTTGCACTCCTTTCATCTTGATTGAGAAGCAGCCTTACTTACTCCAGAACCTAAAGTGAACTGTGAGTGAACACATAAAGGGACGTTTCATGTAAGTGCTCTTCCAGATGCGACATTTCATTATTGTATAACATTGCTGTTGTTTTTTTTAAATGTAATTGTTTGATCATTTGAAAACTGAGAACTCATTCTAAGGGTTGTTTACAGGTGTTTTATTTCATTTTGAAGTGAGATTTACCATTGTACAACTGAATGGTCTAGAGCTTTTACATTGAAGGTGGTTGTGTTGTGGTGAGTTTAAAAGAACTCAAAGACCATACATTTTATTTTATTTAGTGATTATTAACACTGAATTAACACTTGATTACAAGAAAGAAAAAATACATAGAAAATAAATATTGTTTAATTTTCGTACTTACCTGCATTGTACCTTTTTGTTTAGAGCTGTCAAGGAGTAGGGGCGTCTCAACTACTTTATTAGACCAGGGGAGGGAGGAGTATATTAGACTGTCTCACATATACTTTTACTTCAGGAAGCCATCTTGTGACATTACTCAAACTGAAGCCTACCCTCGTCGGTCTGTAGGGTGCATCCCAATAAAGTAGGACACAACATGCATACATTTAGTGTGTAACGAGCCTAAAAGCACTGAGAGCAGGGACTAAGATCCTTTCGTTATTCAGTCTTCCGGGGCAGCGCTAACAAATGTCCCCTACAAGACGGGCTAAATACCCCGTTACATGTTGTTAAGGTCGCGTCAATTCAAATCTGGTATTGAAACAAAAGGATTACTACGCCGTTTAAATCATCTATGTTTTTTATTCTAGCAAACCCTTAAATGGTAAGTATGAAGTTCGTATATACAGGCTCACTGTGACACCACGCAGGGCAAACAGCAAGCAGGGCCAGAGAAGAGAGAGAGAGAGAGAGAGAGAGAGAGTCAGCGAGCAGCGCTATAGAAGAGCGCCTAGAGAAGCGCATAGCCTAGAGAAGAGAACGAGTCCTATCCTTTGTTCTTCCTTAAATACTCCGACAGGATAGTTACCGCTCCTTGCTGACCTGTCGGAGTAGAGGCTGAGTGTGGTTTAAACTTACTCAGCCTATCGTTGGCGTGCAGGCTGGTCCCAGCCTCGTGACGCAATCCAGTTGACGGAAGTAGTGGTCCTCTTAGTAGATTGTTGTAGCTGCTTGATAATGAAATTTCCCCCCCGGGGATCAATAAAGTACCTATCTATCTATCTATCTATCTATCTATCTATCTATCTATCTATCTATCTATCTATCTATATATCTATCTATCTATCTATCTATCTATCTATCTATCTATCTATCTATCTATCTATCTATCTATCTATCTATCTATCTATCTATCTATCTATCTATCTATCTATCTATCTATCTATCTATCTATGTCCTAGTTTCATATTACAACAAAATACTGTTCTATCGTGAAACCCCCAGCTAGCACATTCCTTCCACATAGCTCCCCCCTACCCAAACCTACAGCAGTTCTAAAGATCTATGATCACACAATACATTCACTTAATAACTCTTGTTGTAGATTAACATATTCATTAGCTAAACATGTATCAGCCCTTACAATGTATATTAAGTAAACTATTATTACCCTCACTCATATCATATGCATTTTTAGCTACTGAAGTATTTCTCTGCCATCGACCTGTATAGTCTAGTTAACCATCCAACATCCACCAATGTATAGTGTACATATTCAGCCAACCACCCATACTATCTCTCTCTCTCTCTCTCTAATAAGTAAAGTGAAACAATGGCAGCAGCGTAACTTTATTTAGATCCTTGTTTTGAATGAGTCTTACTTTTGGGAGCTTTAGAATCCTATTGATCAGACAACCAACCGGTTGTGTGTGTAGAATCCTATTGATCAGACAACCAACCGGTTGTGTGTGTAGAATCCTATTGATCAGACAACCAACCGGTTGTGTGTGTAGAATCCTATTGATCAGACAACCAACCGGTACACTCTTAGAAAAAAAAGGTTTTAAGTAGAACCATACAGGGTTCTTCGGTTTGTCCCCATAGGGGAACCATTTTTGGTGCTGGGTAAAACACTTTGCAAAGGGTTCGATCTTGAACACTCTATGTAGGGTTCTTTAAAGAAACCCCCTATTCTGATCCGCCAGATAGGGTTTCGGATTTGGTAATCCAATCTGACCTTTAATCAAGATTAAATGTTGTTTTTTGCGTTTTTCAAAACTGAAAGGTAGTGATTAGGATGGTTTTGATGCGGAAAATCAGGACTACCTTGATCCCATTCTCATCCAGATTAAACATTTAGAAAAACTGGCCTCAGACGACTGGTAATTAAAATGAATTGAGAACATCTTATAAACGTGCTAACATGGTCCTCAACTACGTCCTGGTAATTTACAGGGAACTATAGACAGATCCTGGAGGATGAGGATGGATATGTTTCTGATGCTGGCAGGTTTTGGTATGCTAACCCCTTTTAAACATTGTGTGTTTGATTAACAGAGGCTGAGCTAGACTGGTGTTTACGAGACAAGGGTGGAAGCCCAAAAAAGTTATTCTCACAAAAACGTCTGTAAAGACTCTCACGAACACACACTTGTAACCTGTTTTGCTCTATGACACTCACAAGCCACACAAGAGTCGTTAGAAAGTAAAAGTTTCCAGGACATAGTGTCTATAATATTGTAATAAGCTTACATAGTTGCTGTCACAAGCTCCAAATTCCACACAGTTTTCACTAACTAGTTGGATATTAATTTCCAACGGCGCAAACAATTTCTGTACTTACAGAATTCTTATAAATTCATTTTTCATTCGGTTTTTGCTTGGCGGACCTTATTTTTATATTGACATTTGTCAATTCAAGTTCCATTTCCTATAGTTCACGATCAGCTCCTTTGTTGAGGGTGAGGTTGTTGTCCTGGTACCACACTGCCAGGCCTCTGACCCCCTACCTAATAGGCCTTCTCGTCGTTGTTGGTGATCAGGCCTTCCACCGTTGTGTCGTCAGCAAACATAATGATGGTGTTGGAGTCGTGTGCGGCTACGCAGTCGTGGGTGATTAGGGAGTACAAGAGGGGACTAAGCACGCACCCCTGAGGGGCCCCCGTGTTGAGGGTCATCGTGGCGGATGTATTGCTGCCTATACTCACCATCTAGGGGCGGCCCGTCAGGAAGTCCAGGATCCAGTTGTAGAGGGAGGTGTTCAGTTCCACGGTCCTGAGCTTAGTGAAGAGCTTGGAGGGTGCTATGGTGTTGAACGCTTAGCTGGAGTGCGATAGAGGTTGCGTCATCTGTGTATCTGTTGGTGCGGTTTGAGAATTGGAGTGGGTCCAGGGTGTCTGGGAGGATGGTGTTGATGTGAGCCATGACCAGCCTTTCAAAGCCCTTCATGGCTACAGATGTGAATGCTACGAGGTGATAGTTAGTTAGACTGGTCACCTTGAAGATAGCAGGCAAAAAGACTGTCAGGTGTCCGACACCCTAGCAACCACCCTGACCCTAGCAACCTATCAGTGGCCTGGTCACAGAGGTCACTGGGAGTTTGACCCCCTAGTCTCTCTGGCACCGTCAGGGGATGGGTGGAGTAATCTGCTAGTTATGAGATTCACAGGCAGGGGAATCCGTAACAGGTCTAGCTCTACACCAGGTATAAGAGTTTGACTGTTAAAAAATAAATCCTTAATTTCACATGCAGAAGTAATACTGTGTTTTCCTTCTGCTCCTCACTGACAGAGACATGGCTGGGGATTTAAGATTCCTGTGAGAGTTGGGATCATGTGATTATTTGGCCAAGGTCAGGTACGGTCCGGCAAAATAAATAGTGGTAGTACGCCATACCTGTAAAACATGAGCCTGTCACAATTAAAACAAAACATCAAGAAAACTGTAGACTATTACACCATTATTTATCATTACCGCATGTCAGAGGCATGAAACATTTGTGAATTTACTTGGAAATGGGCGGTATGGCCTACGCTCCAAAATGCAATGTGGTTCGATGAGAACACGGACATTTTGCCAAGGCAGAGATGAACGGCCGACACAGAGACGCGCCGACAGGACGTATAAAGTCTGGCCTAATAACAATCGCCAATTGTCATTAGGCGTACAAGATTTAGTGTTTTGTGTAAAATATTTTTACATTTAAGTAATTTAACAGACGCTCTTATCCAGAGCGACTTACAGTTAGTTAGTGCAGACATGTTCATACTTTTATCGTACTATGTACTGTTTGGAAGCTGTAAATATGTTGCGAGTGGATGAACGTGCGAGGGTAACCTAGTAAAGGAGGCCTTTGAAGTGTTTGTTTGACAATCAGATGAAAACATCATGACGGGTTGTGTTTATGCCATAATAAAAGGTCGTACATTTTGAAAGTTAAATGACCCATTTTTACGACTAGGCCCGCAGAGATTGTGGTGGAAAAACTCTTCCCTCTTACTAAAAATAAGAGCAGGAGAAGCAAGATAGACTTTATTGCAAAAAGACAATGAAGCCGAGTTGCCCTGCAGGAACAACTGAATTACATCTCTAAGTTCTTGGCTTATGTACAGGTTGTTAAATGTTTATTCATAAGACACAGTTAACCCCTCCTGCACGGTTACAACCCATTCTATTTTCCTCCAACCTGGTCTCAAAACTCCTGATGCTATTTCTTGTTTTCTCCTTATTTGGAGATACCAGTGGCACAGAATACATGTCTAGTTCTAAGTCAGAAAAATGGGAGGTACACAGGAAGCCTTTACCCCTGGGGGAGTCTCCTGACTCTGGTGGCATTCCTCTGGTCAAAGGTCAACCTGCTGAGTGGTAGAAGGTTGCCTACACCCTACCCTCATCTGCTGAGGACAAAGAGATCTTATCTCTGCTTGAAACATACAAAGCTGAATATATTCAGGGAGCCATAAAGAACTGGAAATTACACAATAACTATAAAGAACTGGAAATTACACAATAACTATAAAGAACTGGAAATTACACAATAACTATAAAGAACTGGAAATTACACAATAACTATAAAGAACTGGAAATTACACTATAACTATAAAGAACTGGAAATTACACAATAACTATAAAGAACTGGAAATTACACAATAACTATAAAGAACTGGAAATTACACAATAACTATAAAGAACTGGAAATTACACAATAACTATAAAGAACTGGAAATTACACAATAACTATAAAGAACTGGAAATTACACAATAACTATAAAGAACTGGAAATTACACAATAACTATAAAGAACTGGAAATTACACAATAACTATAAAGAACTGGAAATTACACAATAACTATAAAGAACTGGAAATTACACTATAACTATAAAGAACTGGAAATTACACAATAACTATAAAGAACTGGAAATTACACAATAACTATAAAGAACTGGAAATTACACAATAACTATAAAGAACTGGAAATTACACAATAACTATAAAGAACTGGAAATTACACAATAACTATAAAGAACTGGAAATTACACAATAACTATAAAGAACTGGAAATTACACTATAACTATAAAGAACTGGAAATTACACAATAACTATAAAGAACTGGAAATTACACAATAACTATAAAGAACTGGAAATTACACTATAACTATAAAGAACTGGAAATTACACAATAACTATAAAGAACTGGAAATTACACAATAACTATAAAGAACTGGAAATTACACAATAACTATAAAGAACTGGAAATTACACAATAACTATAAAGAACTGGAAATTACACAATAACTATAAAGAACTGGAAATTACACTATAACTATAAAGAACTGGAAATTACACTATAACTATAAAGAACTGGAAATTACACAATAACTATAAAGAACTGGAAATTACACAATAACTATAAAGAACTGGAAATTACACAATAACTATAAAGAATTGGAAATTCACTGTTCTGCCCCTGAACAAGGCAGTAAGTAAGGAGTAAGTTTCACTCATTCCGATGTGCTAAATTCACCGCTCAAACTTACTCAACAGCAACCCCAGCTTTGAGCTGAGCTCAACTGTAGATTTGAGTCACTAGGCACCACTGTAAAGGACGCCACACTGCTTGCTTAGCGAGTATCACTTCCACTCAATGCCTGGGGAATCACCAGGGGCTGTGCAAAAGCTCTGAAGTTCGTGAGGGTAAGTGCTTCATGTTATCAAATGCCATACATACACGTTTTAGCATTTTCTGTTTTTCTGCGGTCAAAGCAATTTGGATCTGGTCAGTGTAGGTACTTTGAAATACACAAACTAGTCATCATCATTCATAAGGGGTTTAGACACCATAGTTGACTACAATAATGATCTTGATAACCTTGATAACAACTTTTGTAAGTTTATCGATTAAAGCTTTTTCTGTCCACCCTAGGTCAAAAAATCAAAAAAATCAAAGGGGCGTTTGAAAGCTAACATTTCAGAGCCAATTGGAAAGTAGGCTCTGACAGTTCCCTGTTTGAAAGGCACAACAGGGAGGATGATGTAGTGGGCCAACACAGACAGACAGACAGACAGACAGACAGACAGACAGACAGACAGACAGACAGACAGACAGACAGACAGACAGACAGACAGACAGACAGACAGACACACAGACAGGCTCACCATCTCCTCTGAAGGTAAGGCATGATGTTCATCTCTGGTTTTATGGGGATTTGTGACAACATTTCAATGACTGTGATAGGTTGCACAAACCATGTCGGGAAATGGAAATATCATGGTATGTCTGTTACTCTTAGAGAAAAAGGTTCCAAAAGGGTTCTTAGGCTGTCTCCATAGGGGAACCCTTTTTGGTTCCAGGTAGAACTCTTTTAGGTTATATTTAGGTTATATGTGTCCAAATAAACACAACTATTTCCTGAGGACAGACACATCAAAATCTTATGATAGATATTTACTAATTGTATGAAATGTGTTTCTATGGACTATAGTGTTTTCATTGGTTGACATCATACAGGGTTCTGCTGTCTGATGATGGTTAACGATGTCATTTGGTAGCCTCCAGGTAGACTGTAATGCATTTACGGTAACCTCTTCCCACAGGACATACTACGTAATATACGCTAGACTGTATGTAATTTTCATTCTCCTCGGGTGAAACCGACCACGTCCTCTTTAATCAAACCAAAAAGTTATCGGCAGAATTAGTGACCATGAATGAGGAAGTGTCTCTGTTTATGGCAGTTTCACATCCTGTAGCATAACAGGAAGCAATGTCTTTGCTGGTCAAAAATAGTCTTTGGTTTACATACATTACAGTAATTTAGCAAATTAAAACCCACAACCCATGATGCTCTACCAACTGATCCACACAGGACCTTTATCAGAATCCCTGTGGTCCAAACAGGAATAACATCATAAATAAAACATTACATCATACAAGTCATTATTAGATTATTACTCTATATTACAAATGTGCTCTATAAAATATACAATACTATACAATACTACAATGCTACAATAATACAATAATACAATACTACAATACTACAATACTACAATAATACAATAATACAATACTACAATAATACAATAATACAATACTACAATACTACAATAATACAATACTACAATACTACAATAATACAATACTACAATAATACAATGCTACAATGCTACAATAATACAATAATACAATACTACAATACTACAATAATACAATACTACAATAATACAATACTACAATACTACAATACTACAATACTACAATAATACAATACTACAATACTACAATACTACAATAATACAATACAACAATACTACAATAATACAATACTACAATAATACAATACTGCAATACTACAATAATACAATACTACAATACTACAATAATACAATAATACAATACTACAATAATACAATACTACAATACTACAATACTACAATACTACAATAATACAATAATACAATACTACAATACTACAATAATACAATACTGCAATACTACAATAATACAATACTACAATAATACAATACTGCAATACTACAATAATACAATACTACAATAATACAATACTACAGTGTTAAAATGAGTGTGGGTGTGTGTGTGTGTGTGTGTGTTGTTAATTTAACTAGGTAAATCAGTTAAGAATCAATTATTATTTACAATGACGGCCTATCAAAAGGCAAAAGGCCTCCTGCGGGGACGGGGGCTGGGATTAAAAATATAAATAAATGAAATAAAAATATAGGACCAAACACACATCACAACAAGAGAGACAAAACAACACTACATAAAGAGAGACCTAAGACAACAACATAGCAAGGCAGCAACACATGACAACACAGCATGGTAGCAACACATGACAACACAGCATGGTAGCAACACAACATGACAACAACATGGTAGCAACACAACATGACAACAACATGGTAGCAACACAGCATGGTAGCAACACAACATGACAACAACATGGTAGCAACACAGCATGGTAGCAACACAACATGGTAGCAACACAACATGGTAGCAGCACAACATGGTAGCAACACAACATGGTAGCAGCACAAAACATGGTACAAACATTATTGAACACAGACAACAGCACAAAGGGCAAGAAGGTAGAGATGACAAAATGACGATTTTGAAAGTTACATATCTTGAAAACTTGATTGCTGACAAGCAAAACATTTTGGACTATATCAACAATGGACTAATGAAAGAAAATACCAAAATATAGTTTTGGGTGGAGTTTAATTAATTGATTGGGTGATTGATTGTCTGTTTTATAGCTATAAACGTCAGCATCCTAACATCACATGATAGAGGGATCTTTATAGACTACAGACACCACAGACTCTTCTAATGGATGTCCTCAGCTTCATCACAGGTACATTATACACATGTTGTTGTACAGTATGTAGATAAATACAGTATGTACAGTATGTAGATAAATACAGTATGTAGATAAATACAGTATGTAGATAAGTACAGTATGTACAGTATGTAGATAAATACAGTATGTAGGTAAATACAGTATGTAGATAAATACAGTATGTACAGTATGTAGATAAATACAGTATGTAGGTAAATACAGTATGTAGGTAAATACAGTATGTACAGTATGTATGTAAATACAGTATGTAGATAAATACAGTATGTACAGTATGTAGATACATACAGTATGTACAGTATGTAGATAAATACAGTATGTAGATAAATACAGTATGAATGCTTATGTAAATGTGATATTTGTGTGTTTTGCTTTGTCATTATGGGGTATTGTGTGTAGATTGATTAGCAAAAACAATATAATCCATTTTAGAATAAGGCTGTAACGTAACAAAATATGGGAAAGGTGTAGGGGTCTGAATCATTTCTGAATGCACTGTACTTCTGCGGATCAACCAACTATTCAATTCCTCAAATTGGGGACGTTTATTTAAACTCCACTTGATACAGCTGGCAAAGTGATAAAAGAGAACTGATGCGATGTAAACTGACTTGTTGTCTTCCTCAGGGTACACACTTGTCTCGCTTGGTCACTGTTGGACGGTGAAGGTGCCCAATACTGTGAAGGCAGTAGATGGCAGCTGTGTAGAAGTGTCCTGTCACACCGCCTCTCACGACAGGGTCATCTGGTACCAGTATCAAAGATTTAGCTATCCCAAGGTTTATGATGGCGAGGAACCGATCAGTGTGATGGACAGTTTTAGAGGACGTACATCAGTGCCAGGCAATGCAGCAGAGGGTGACTGTACACTGAGGATTGACAGTGTGACGTTGAAAGACCATAACCTCCAGCTCTACGTGTGGATCAAACCTGATGAGCCAGTTATACAAAAGTTCCATCATCAGATTGTAAGGATTACAGTTGAAAGTAAGCACACTCAGGAAAGCTGTATTAGCTTGAATACTTCTTGTTGTTCTGAAAAAGGACAGCAGATTGTGATCAGATGAAGAGTACTTCATCACATTGAATTTAGGAGTAAAAGTGGTCGGTAGTTAGTGCACTATGTTAAAACTTAATGAGAATCGCAGACAGGATGTTAAACCATTAGTCATGGGAACTGGTAATGCCTTGTCTGCCTTTGGTTCCTGCTAATAATAATGTCTACGAACTTGCAGATAGAAAAGATACTGTGTTATCCATGCAGGATGCATTGGTGGATGGAGCCTTATTCCAGGCCAACTGTAGTGTCTGGCATTCCTGCCCTTCCTCTCCTCCATCCCTTCACTGGAGTTGTTTGCCTGGAAAGTCTACATCAGTGACTTCCCTGGAGGAAAAGGGAGGGCTGTGGGTGACTACTGAGACAATACAAGGAATTGGAACGCGTCAACTGTACCAAAAAGAGATGAAATGCACAGCTCAATTCGCTTCAGTCCAAACTGAGAGTCAGTCAGTCATTCTTAACGTCTCATGTACGTTTTTGGTCTTTTTTGTTTTTCTCAGTTGTGTCATTATTCCGTTCACAGGCCATCCACTTAAATAAATATACACGTTTACAGAACAAACGACTACATAGTCCCATTACATGTTTCTGCTTTATTAACAGATGCCCCTGTAGGTGTGAAGGTCATAGTGGATGAACAGCCCGTCAGTGAAGGTCATAGTGTTAACCTGGAGTGTGTTGCTGACAGCAACCCCCGGCCAGGCAGGTATGTGTGGATCAGACGACAGGGAGGCCAACGCATCCAAATGAATTCAACACAGGGCAAAATGTCCTATCCCAACATTAGCAGAGACACCTCATTCTCCTGCATTGTCCAAAATATTATTGGATCAAATTCATCAGCCTGGCTGTTTCTGGATGTGAACTGTAAGTATCTCATAGTATGTGTCAATGACTGGTACCACAGTTTCCAATGGAACTAACATTATAGTTGTATATTGAAATGCTAATTCTAGCGACACATTATAGGTATACAATAGAAGAAGAGACATGCTCTTTCCAGCCTTACATAGTTCTATTGTCATTGTTTATCACTCACTTATAACAAGAAGGAAGAAATGTGTAGTGTCAAACAACATTTTTTCAAACCACCACATTACGTCATTCTGTCACTGTCAATATACTCCAGTCGCCCCAGCAATCCTCTCTGACTCCACCTGCTCCTTGAGGGATGGGTTTCTGCACTGTGTGTGTAGAGCAGAAGCCCGACCTAACGCCACTCTGCACTGGAGGATTAACAAAAACAACACTCTCCCATCATCCTTCACTTCCAACACCATGTACAGAGAAAATATGGTGTCAGCAGAACTCACTGGGCCTGTGGAAAGACAACCAAATGTCTCCTGCGTGGCCAGTAACTCACTGGCCACTGACATCCAGCAGCTGCCGATTGACACTGGATTCACGGCTGGACAGTGTAAGTAAGCTTTCAGTACAGAATTTCTGTTCTTAATCTTGATGTCATTATAATCTGCACACAGTGACAGCCTTTCTCCCTCCTCTGCCTCCCCATGTGTCCCCCTGCCCCCCTTTCTCTCTTGCTCTCACTCACTCACTCTCTGTCTGTCTTTCTTTGAACACAGCTCTGCCATGGATGCTGACGGGTCTGGCAGTTGGAAGTGTCTTTCTGTTGGGAGCTGTAATGTTTGTTTGCAGAAGACATTGCAGAGAGAGGTTTGTACAGTTCTTGATGATGACATATTAAACCATATTAGGTGAGTTTGAATTATGTCTCCTTTCTATTCACCGTTATCTGTAGACCAAACACCAGCTTCAACCCGCCCATCTTGGATATCCCTCTAAGGTACTGGCATTTTCGCATCTGTATTTTACATACAACAAAGAATAATGTTCAAGCTCATTAAACAGTGAGATGTTTTTGTCTTGAAGGCATCCTGACATGTCAGACTCCCTAAGGTACAGCAATCCCCAAAAGTGAGGAAAAAAAATCATTTCAGAGTAAAATTTTCTTAGCATTGACCATTCCTCAAATTCATACGATATAGCATTCGCTTCTGTAGTGGGACATTTTAGTAAAGTCAAAATGGTACTAAAACTAAATTAGGTTCTACATTCTCCTCTCCTCCTCAGTACAAAGCAAAAGGCTAAGAGGACCAAAGCTAAGGCCATGCCAATGGAGAAAGAAAGGACGGATATCCAATCCTCAGTCTACGAAAATGACTTTGTGCCACAGAAGCCTCGTCTAAACTCAGCAAAGAACAACGAGAATCATTCAAAGATGAACTTACAAGATAACACAAAGGTAAGCTTTATGTAACCTCACTGCATGCACAATTTGGCTGGTGCAGCTTTTTTCATATTTCAGACACTGTTGACAGGAGAGGGATTATCACTGGCCAAGTGTATTTTGGAAGACGTGTATTTTGGAAGACGTGTATTTTGGAAGACGTGTATTTTTGAAGACGTGTATTTTGAAGACGTGTATTTTTGAAGACGTGTATTTTGGAAGACGTGTATTTTGAAGACGTGTATTTTGAAGACGTGTATTTTTGAAGACGTGTATTTTGGAAGACGTGTATTTTGAAGACGTGTATTTTGAAGACGTGTATTTTGAAGACGTGTATTTTGAAGACGTGTATTTTTGAAGACGTGTATTTTGAAGACGTGTATTTTGAAGACGTGTATTTTTGAAGACGTGTATTTTGGAAGACGTGTATTTTGAAGACGTGTATTTTGGAAGACGTGTATTTTGGAAGACGTGTATTTTGAAGACGTGTATTTTGAAGACGTGTATTTTTGAAGACGTGTATTTTTGAAGACGTGTATTTTGAAGACGTGTATTTTGAAGACGTGTATTTTGGTGGTCTAAATGTAGTGATCTTCTGTTGGTTTCTCAATAGTTGAGTTAGTTTAATAGTTGAAAACGTTCTTATTTTTCCCCCACAGGCTTTGTGTTCAGACATGGATGATATCTACCAAAACTGTTGAACTACCAGTGAGCACAACGTTCGCTTCAGAATACATAATAATAATGTTGTATAATTGCTTTAAGTCGACGATTGAGTCGTGTAGCCTACAGTTAAGTCTCAATTTGCTGTGTTTGTACAACTGTCTGGGCTGTGTGGATTGTGTTTTTTGTGTGCTAAAGCAATGAATGTAACCTATGTTTTTGTATTAACTTTTATATCAACTGTATTTGTGAGTGTCATATTGCTTTTAAAAATGTGTAGTGACAGGCTAATATTGTCACTCATCAGACTATTATTGATTTAATCATGTCTTTATATATATTAAATAATGTGTTGAATTAGTGTTGCTTTAGAAGGGACCATTATCATGCACCTGTCTCAACAGGGGCAGGGGAATAAATACATGTCATCTGTGCACTTAAATAGTGAATGGTGGACGCTTTTCCCGTGGTTTATTTTCATGCCAGCCAGGTAGACTATACTCCTGTTGTAAAGAGAAGCAATGTGCTAAATATTAGGAGAGTTAAGTAATAAATATAGTAGTCCTAGCCTATAGAAAGCTGACGGAATCCTCCTCTTTTTAATAGAGGCCATCACTCTGTTTTCTCATGCAATAGCACAGCCTATAGAAAGGTTGCACAACATGACCTAATTGACTCTCATGAAGTGTTTGATTAGATTTTCAAATGACATTCGCATTGATGTCAGAGTGATTAGAGGGACAATAGAGTGCTGAGTACCAGACAGTTAGCAGGTTTGGAAGACTACTAATGACCATCAGCAGCATCAGAGATTAGAGAAGCCTAAATACCGTGACTAAATGGTCACCTGGAATTTGACTGCCTTCATGACTCGTGACCGCCGGTGTGCGGTAATATGGTCACTGTAACAGCGCTAGGTAAGATGGTCACTGTAACAGCCCTAGGTAATATGGTTACTTTAACAGCCCTAGGTAAGATGGTCACTGTAACAGCCCTAGGTAATATGGTCACTGTAACAGCCCTAGGTAATATGGTCACTGTAACAGCCCTAGGTAATATGGTCACTGTAACAGCCCTAGGTAATATGGTCACTGTAACAGCCCTAGGTAATATGGTCACTGTAACAGCCCTAGGTAATATGGTCACTGTAACAGCCCTAGGTAATATGGTCACTGTAACAGCCCTAGGTAATATGGTCACTGTAACAGCCCTAGGTAATATGGTCACTGTAACAGCCCTAGTTGACTGCAACACAGTCAACTAAAAACACAGGCAACACAGTCAGCCATGGGGCACATGCAACGCGGTCAGCTATGGGGCACAGGCAATAGTCAGCCATTGGACGATGAAATGTTTTGAGGATGCCTTCAAGGTCCTACTATACAAAGTTGCAGGCAGACAGGGCTGGGGTCAATTCCATTTTAACTCAGTGAATTCAGGAAGTGAATTGCATGTCCAGAATTACAAATAGCTGATTATGGTTATTATATATATTTTTTAAATCACTTCCTGGATTGACTGAATTAAAATAGAATTGAACCCTGCAGGCCACAATGGTACACAATATGTCTACACACAACATACCGAGACCCAGACAGAAGCATCAACGATACATAGATCCAGACAATACAGGCAAGTTTTCACTCAGCAACAGTGCAGAGACGTGACACACGCTCAGCACAAACTACTGTAGATGAAACAACACAGCATCACTTCCTTATTTGCAGAGACACACGTGAACGTGTCATATTCTATAACACAAGATGGCTGCTATCTACCACCCCCATGCATTGTAGAGATGTCAGCTCAGTAACCTAAAAAATGCACCAACACTCCACAACCGTGTTTATACATTTCAAAGTGAGAGTGGAGGACGGACAGGGATGTAAGTATTTCACCTTTCCAGAAAATACTAATGTAGAACTAACCAACAAAAATGATGCATATAAAAGCTTGATGGTATTTCCTGAGACAGTGGTTCATGACCATCCAGCCAACAGTCATAACACCTCCATGTTTCCAGATCATAAAACTTCCATAGAGATTCCTTTATGGTTGAGGAAATGAAGAGACAACTGTCTTACTCATTCATGTTGCACCCCAGGCGGCACTAGAAAATAAACATTCAGTTCAGTGGGTTCAATGCAAAGTGAAAACAATTTGCAACACAGTCCGACCAATCACCAAGGCCCTATGTACTTCAAAGACTAATAGATGCCTTATAACTTTTGCATTCGTCTTGGCCATCCATTCCATGTATTACATGTACTACAGTCAACATGCTTGCATTGAATGTTACTTGAGGTCAAGCATTGAAGTCATTATCTATAGGATGCTGAATGGGTTATGGCTGCATTTCTTTTAATGCATACTTTGAAATAAAATGACAATGATTTAAGAAAAGTAATTTACTTATTTCACTTTAGAGACTGAAGCATTATCTTATTGTCACGTGAAGATACACGTACATCGACCAAGACGCAGCGCAGGGATAGTAGTTCCACATCGTTTATTATTGCTATGTATAATAAACACAAAAGACGAACGACCCAAACAAACAAACACACGATGTACAAACTTCACGTTACAAAACAAACACGAAATGAACGGACGTAACAAATGAGCACACTTACTGTCACCGTGACTTGCGAACTATAATCGATAACGACCCACAACCCTGTGTGAAAATCTACAAACCTATGTAGGATCCCTAATTAGAGACGATGCACTACAGCTGCCTCTAATTAGGGATCAACACAAACCACCACCAGAAACAGAATGAATAG
This sequence comes from Thymallus thymallus, assembly GCA_023634145.1. Lineage (NCBI taxonomy): Eukaryota > Metazoa > Chordata > Actinopteri > Salmoniformes > Salmonidae > Thymallus > Thymallus thymallus. The sequence continues at coordinate 1,043,230 of CM042415.1, forward strand.
AACTGTCAGACTCTGACCATGGCTACATAGAGAAGCAGAGCCTGACACTTATTCTGATTAGTACTGAATGATTTTAATTTAATTAGCCCTTACCCTTTAATCCCTCTTTGCCCATATCTGCCCCACAATGCTTTATTCCACACAGCTTTACTGTGTACTCTTGCTTGTTAAACCCAATCTGGCAACACAACATAACAGCACTGGGGCTAAAGTACCAGGATGCATCTTACCTGAGTTCTTCAGGATAAATAAACCCTCTTAAATGTCTACCTTTCCACAGGGAAAGAGTGAGAGAGATAGAGAGAGGTTAGCTATAAACAGCCTTTATACAGTAGTACAGTCATTATATCGTAACAAAAACCTGAAGTGCATGGGAGTGAGCAAAACGTCAAAGAGGACCCCCTAGGCCGAGTTCCAAAAAGTTATCCCCTCTGATTTTCTGTCTACGTATGCAAAATCCTTTAACATAAAGGCAGGTGATGCTTCTCGGGTAAATAAGCTGATCAGGAAGGCTAGCTCTGTTCTGGGGATTAGCCTTGACACTCTAGAGGAGGTGGCGGAGAGACGGATCCTGGCCAAACTGCTGGCCTTCATGGACAACATCACCCACCCTCTGCATGCCATCTATCTAAACGTTTACCAAAATGTCTGGTGTTTATCAGAATGCATTATACCTGCAGGTTTCAAGTGAAGTGTTACAGAAAATGACTCCATATACACGGAGAGGACAAAACGTGAAAGCACTTTCCATGACATGGACTGAGCAGATGAATCCAGGTGAAATCTAGGATAACTTATTGATTAACTTGTTAAATCCACTTCAATCAGTGTAGATGAAGGGGAGGAGTCAGGTTAAAGAAGGATTTTTAAGCCTTGAGACAATTGAGACATGGATTGTGTATGTGTGCCATCAGAGGGTGAATGGGCAAGACAAAATATTTAAGTGCCTTTGAACAGGGTGTGGTAGTAGGTGCCAGGCGCACCGGTTTGTGTCAAGAACTGCAACGCTGCTGGGTTTTTCACGCTCAACAGTTTCCCTTGTGTATCAAGAATGGTCCACCACCCAAAGGACATCCAGCCAACTTGACACAACTGTGGGAAGCATTGGAGTCAACATGGACCAGCATTCCTGTGGACCGCTTTCAACACCTTGTAGAGTCGGGGCGGCAGGGAGCCTTGCGGTTAGAGCGGTGGGCCAGTAACTGAAAGGTTGCTGGTTCGAATACTCGAGCTGAGTCCTCCGTAGAACAGGGACCGCTGGGCAACAGGGTGCCCCAACTCCTCTGTAGAACAGGGACCGCTGGGCAACAGGGTGCCCCAACTCCTCCGTAGAACAGGGACCGCTGGGCAACAGGGTGCCCCAACTCCTCCGTAGAACAGGGACCGCTGGGCAACAGGGTGCCCCAACTCCTATGTAGAACAGGGACCGCTGGCAAGACATTTCACCTGCTACTGAAAAATCCACAAAGTGATTATCTGTTTTACTATGTGGAGCTTTTCAAAATTCTATATTCACATGAAATATCAGCTGGATTTGCGTTAGGATACATTAGAGCAAGCCAGATGCTACAGAAGCAATACAATAATACTTATAATAATCTTTCAACTCCAGCTTAATTTTCACTCTTTCAATTTATCTTACCCTCTTCACTACAACGTGCTATAACTTCTGCTTGATAACGATGACACACATTTCACTACAAATACTGGCCTTTACATATTGATTTGTTTTAATATTTTGTCAATTACTCCACATCATTCGCTCAGACGAGGCCAAACTAACCAATGAATGGAAGTTTGAGGAATGCACTCCCATGCTCATTGGTTGAACTGCAGCCCAACTACACCTCACCTCACCTCATCATCCACAGGGTGAGAGTCCACCACACACTCTTACCTCACCTCATCATCCACAGGGTGAGAGTCCACCACACACCTCACCTCACCTCCTCATCATCATCCACAGGGTGAGAGTCCACCACACACTCACACCTCACCTCCTCATCATCATCCACAGGGTGAGAGTCCACCACACACTCACACCTCACCTCCTCCTCCTCATCCACAGGGTGAGAGTCCACCACACACTCTTACCTCACCTCATCATCCACAGGGTGAGAGTCCACCACACACTCACACCTCACCTCCTCCTCATCATCCACAGGGTGAGAGTCCACCACACACTCACACCTCCTCATCATCATCCACAGGGTTAGAGTCCACCACACACTCACACCTCACCTCCTCCTCCTCATCCACAGGGTGAGAGTCCACCACACACTCACACCTCCTCATCATCATCCACAGGGTGAGAGTCCACCACACACTCACACCTCACCTCCTCCTTCTCATCCACAGAACAGAAGGAGATGGAAAGTGTAGCTGGTGCATTTAAAATAGAAGAAGATCAATGGAAAGAGAGAAACCACTATGGAAACGACTGTGTTAATGACATAATGATACATACACTCAACGTTCACAGCCACGGTGTCTGAACTCGTTCAGAGCAGAACAACTGCCCCACATCTCTGGTCACAGAGAGACTCAAACTCCCATAATCCTCTCTGATCAGGACTGGCAGATATAGATGGCTTGTCTGGAGAATGAAAACGTTTACTGGTAGTTCCATTAGCTATCAATAACAGTCCACATTTAGGCCTACTTCACACAGTCCACATTTAGGCCTACTTCACACAGTTCACATTTAGGCCTACTTCACACAGTTCACATTTAGGCCTACTTCACACAGTTCACATTTAGGCCTACTTCACACAGTTCACATTTAGGCCTACTTCACACAGTCCACATTTAGGCCATATTTGGTAGTAGTAGTGTTCTAAGTGGTGGATTCACTCTGGACAAACACATTTTCTCTTTATATTAAATGTTTCCATTTGAAAAGATTTGATTTCAACACACTAAATCCACATATTAATTCAGTAAACCTCAGGTCAACCTAAAACTTACATTCTGCAGTGACCACAAAACTAGAGGTGGGCTTGGACCTCCCCAGAGGATGGATAGCTGTGCAGTGGAACATATTCTCGTCTGGGCCCAAATATGTGACCGCAGCGGTCTCTGTGCTGTGGTTAAGTGGCATGACCAGGCCATCTTTCAGCAAGTACCACAGGTAGGAGCTGACAGGGGGATTGACATCGCTCACACAGGACAGGGTCAGGTAAGTGCCAACCTGGACCCCAGTGCTGCCCCCTGAGACACTCACAGACCTGGGGGCATCTGAGAGAGAAGAGGGGTAAAGGACCACAGTGCTGCCCCCTGAGACACTCACAGACCTGGGGGCACCTGAGAGAGAAGAGGGGTAAAGGAGAGATGCTGAAATATCACAGTGAGCCTTTAATGGAGTTCATCATTCGTTATTGTTGGGGGAATTCCTCACTTTCAAATGTGATTTTCCCAAGATGTACCACAGAATGTTCCCAGTCCAAAAAGCAAACCTCCTACTGCGATACTGCAACACCTGTTGTGCAGATCTAGAACCTCACTCAAAGACCTCTGCTAGTGGATGTAATGCAGATCTAGAACCTCACTCAAAGACCTCTGCTAGTGGATGTAATGCAGATCTAGAACCTCACTCAAAGACCTCTGCTAGTGGATGTAATGCAGATCTAGAACCTCACTCAAAGACCTCTGCTAGTGGATGTAATGCAGATCTAGAACCTCACTCAAAGACTTCTGCTAGTGGATGTAATGCAGATCTAGAACCTCACTCAAAGACCTCTGCTAGTGGATGTAATGCAGATCTAGAACCTCACTCAAAGACCTCTGCTAGTGGATGTAATGCAGATCTAGAACCTCACTCAAAGACCTCTGCTAGTGGATGTAATGCAGATCTAGAACCTCACTCAAAGACCTCTGCTAGTGGATGTAATGCAGATCTAGAACCTCACTCAAAGACCTCTGCTAGTGGATGTAATGCAGATCTAGAACCTCACTCAAAGAAAGAATGTGAAGACAGACTTGCTGACCTCATCAACCCAGGGGTAAATGTCAGGCACTGCCCACCAGTTCAGTTCTACCACTGTAGAGCTCTATGATATCCACTGGTTTGGTGCGGCTGAAGACGACTGGGTATTTAGCAGGCAGATTGGAATAATATTTAAGACATTTCCCCCTTGGGGATCAATAAAGTATCTATCTATCTATACTGGTGTCACGGAGGGACTGTTAGTATTGGGAGTAGGAGGGGGAAGTTGTTTGGAGTTGCAGGTGGCCATGGCTGATTAGCGTGATTGGCAACATTGGGAGGTGACGCAATCAAGGCCAGAGGATGGGATAAAAGTCGACCTATCCGGAGGACGGGACGGGAAGAAGACTGAAACCCGACGGCTGCGGAGAATGCTTGGAGTACTGCGTTTCTGGTCTGGTCTGGTCTGGTCTGGCTGTTGGTGCCTAGGAAGAGGAGGTACTACCCTTGCTAGTATACTTAAAAGGAACGGTCGTTTCCTGAAACTAGCGGTAGATATTATTCCCACATTGAGGTGACCAGTTAAACTGGTCATATTGTACCGTTTCCATGCCATGCAGTATACCGCTGTCGCCTTTTGCTGCATACCGGGACCGGGCTGTTGCTGTTGGAGACGTGGGCGGAGTGACGTAATCGGACTCCGATCAAATCGTTGGAAGAAAGAAGATAATTGGACAACTGATGGATTTTAGACTGGACAATTTTACGGTTGGAAACAGGAGAAATACATTATTGGGAGGGAGGGTTTTATAGGGGTTATTGTAATATTGGGATGTAATATCATGAGGTTATTGTAATATTGTCGTGGTAATAATTTGTGTTTTTATTGGTTTCGGTCAGACAGGATGGGGTTTAGATAGATAGATAGGTACTTTATGTCTATGTAGGGGGGAGTTTAGGAAGTTGCTGTAGCCAGAAGTAAGGTAACTATGGGGGAATCGTGAACGGGGATCTGCTGTAGTGGTCTGCAAGTTTTAAATGCTAGCCTAATGAGGTTTTAAACATAGTAGTGTGGTGTGCAGTTTGTGTGGTCTTTAACAAGGGGGAGTTGGTCTTTGACAAGGGGGAGTTGGTCTTTGACAAGGGGGAGTTGGTCTTTGACAAGGGGGAGTTGGTCTTTGACAAGGGGGAGTTGGTCTTTAACAAGGGGGAGTTGGTCTTTAACAAGGGGGAGTTGGTCTTTAACAAGGGGGAGTTGGTCTTTAACAAGGGGGAGTTGGTCTTTAACAAGGGGGAGTTGGTCTTTGACAAGGGGGAGTTGGTCTTTGACAAGGGGGAGTTGGTCTTTGACAAGGGGGAGTTGGTCTTTGACAAGGGGGAGTTGGTCTTTGACAAGGGGGAGTTGGTCTTTGACAAGGGGGAGTTGGTCTTTAACAAGGGGGAGTTGGTCTTTAACAAGGGGGAGTTGGTCTTTGACAAGGGGGAGTTGGTCTTTAACAAGGGGGAGTTGGTCTTTAACAAGGGGGAGTTGGTCTTTGACAAGGGGGAGTTGGTCTTTGACATGCAGTTATTATTGTCCATAATTGTTTGTTTGAGTGAATCTATTGTTAACTGATATTCTCTGTTGCTGTGGGACGACTACTGTAGCTGCTACTCTGTGAAACTCGTCAGATTCTGTGGGTCCACGAAAAAGCAACAGCAGCATGCCTATTCGTGCCCTAATCATGTTCCTATCAATTCACAATAAAGTTATTTAATTGCACTGGTTTTGGGAATCCAAAAGGACCAGAGGCGATACTGGTACCAGATGACATTACTGGGGATGTAAGAGCTGGGGTGTGTGAAGGAACAGGGGATGAGGATACAAGACCCCTTCAGGCCAGATATTTGATTAGGTCACGGTCCACTCCTCAGCCACTACCAACACCCACCACACCACTGGACAGAAAGAGAGGGTGAAAAGAAATGAGAGTGACAGACATTTAATGAGTATTGTTTGATAGCTGAATGCTGTCGTATATTGAAGAATAATACAATTATAAAATAACATTTAATGTTGTGGGCTCAAATCAGCAACTTTGTGATAGTATTGAGAATATAAAGATCCAATGTAGATTTATCTTGGGAACAAAACAATGTCTTATCTACTAGATTGTAAACCCGTTCAAGGCGAAGGACATCATGATCATTTTGGTAAACATTTACTTCTCAAGTCGAGGCTTGATCAACGCCCGTTATCAGCAGGCACAGACCGTCATCATCAATGAGGTATAAAGTAGACCTGACTTGTAGAGCATAGCAGAGGGACATATCTTTATCTGAGAGTCATCATGACTGATGCACCTGGCATCTATGGATGACATCATTAGGAATAGACTGGGGGGAAAATCCTATTGTCACAGATAAACTGTGATCACAATGTAACCGTTAAGACTAGGCTACGTTGTTAGTGTTGATTTCTACAGTATGAAATATCTGTGACTGAAGACGACTAAATACAGCAAACCTTTTGTCTGGTTGCCATTAGTAACATGGCAATACACTCGTTGACGTTTCTGAGAAATGTAAATGCACTGCAACTGCTCACAATGTTTCTACCAAAATACATTTGTTGACACTCCTTGCCACATCATTTCCGTTTTGAGCTGCTGTTTGTTACCTCTTTTTTCTCCTTTTTATAACTGTTTAAATCAATTTTAATTTAACACATTTACCCACGTCTTAGTTCTTTTTATTTTCTCGGTCTACTTTTTTGTATTATAATTTATTTTATTTTCTCATTCAACTTTTTTATCCCGGACTCTTTATCTGGACATGGTTCTACAGGACATTCACCAGCCGAAGCTAAGTAGTAACATTATTAACACTATGTCATCTGACGTTAACTGTAGTCACTGTATTCATAACATACAGGAAAACTATCACCTTATGGTGAGGATAGCCTTGCTGCAAGCCCAGCTTCAGACGGAAAGGATGAAATTGCATCTGTGCCACCAGTAAGTACAGTTACTAGTATAAATCCCCTCCACAGTCCCCACCAGTAAGTACAGTTACTAGTATAAATCCCCTCCACAGTCCCCACCAGTAAGTACAGATAGTAGTATAAATCCCCTCCACAGTCCCCACCAGTAAGTACAGTTACTAGTATAAATCCCCTCCACAGTCCCCACCAGTAAGTACAGATAATAGTATAAATCCCCTCCACAGTCCCCACCAGTAAGTACAGTTACTAGTATAAATCCTCTCCACAGTCCCCACCAGTAAGTACAGTTACTAGTATAAATCCCCTCCACAGTCCCCACCAGTAAGTACAGTTACTGGTATAAATCCCCTCCACAGTCCCCACCAGTAAGTACAGATAGTAGTATAAATCCCCTCCACAGTCCCCACCAGTAAGTACAGTTACTAGTATAAATCCCCTCCACAGTCCCCACCAGTAAGTACAGTTACTAGTATAAATCCCCTCCACAGTCCCCACCAGTAAGTACAGTTACTGGTATAAATCCCCTCCACAGTCCCCACCAGTAAGTACAGTTAGTAGTATAAATCTCCTCCACAGTCCCCACCAGTAAGTACAGATAGTAGTATAAATCCCCTCCACAGTCCCCACCAGTAAGTACAGTTACTAGTATAAATCCCCTCCACAGTCCCCACCAGTAAGTACAGATAGTAGTATAAATCCCCTCCACAGTCCCCACCCAGTAAGTACAGTTACTAGCATAAATCCCCTCCACAGTCCCCACCAGTAAGTACAGATAGTAGTATAAATCCCCTCCACAGTCCCCACCAGTAAGTACAGTTACTAGTATAAATCCCCTCCACAGTCCCCACCAGTAAGTACAGTTACTAGTATAAATCCCCTCCACAGTCCCCACCAGTAAGTACAGATAGTAGTATAAATCCCCTCCACAGTCCCCACCAGTAAGTACAGTTACTAGTATAAATCCCCTCCACAGTCCCCACCAGTAAGTACAGTTACTGGTATAAATCCCCTCCACAGTCCCCACCAGTAAGTACAGATAGTAGTATAAATCCCCTCCACAGTCCCCACCAGTAAGTACAGTTACTAGTATAAATCCCCTCCACAGTCCCCACCAGTAAGTACAGTTACTAATATAAATCCCCTCCACAGTCCCCACCAGTAAATACAGTTACTAGTATAAATCCCCTCCACAGTCCCCACCAGTAAGTACAGATAGTAGTATAAATCCCCTCCACAGTCCCCACCAGTAAGTACAGTTACTAGTATAAATCCCCTCCACAGTCCCCACCAGTAAGTACAGTTACTGGTATAAATCCCCTCCACAGTCCCCACCAGTAAGTACAGATAGTAGTATACATCCCCTCCACAGTCCCCACCAGTAAGTACAGTTACTAGTATAACTCCCCTCCACAGTCCCCACCAGTAAGTACAGTTACTAGTATAAATCCCCTCCACAGTCCCCACCAGTAAGTACAGTTACTAGTATAAATCCCCTCCACAGTCCCCACCAGTAAGTACAGTTACTAGTATAAATCCCCTCCACAGTCCCCACCAGTAAGTACAGATAGTAGTATAAATCCCCTCCACAGTCCCCACCAGTAAGTACAGATAGTAGTATAAATCCCCTCCACAGTCCCCACCAGTAAGTACAGTTACTAGTATAAATCCCCTCCACAGTCCCCACCAGTAAGTACAGTTACTAGTATAAATCCCCTCCACAGTCCCCACCAGTAAGTACAGATAGTAGTATAAATCCCCTCCACAGTCCCCACCAGTAAGTACAGTTACTGGTATAAATCCCCTCCACAGTCCCCACCAGTAAGTACAGTTACTAGTATAAATCCCCTCCACAGTCCCCACCAGTAAGTACAGTTACTAGTATAAATCCCCTCCACAGTCCCCACCAGTAAGTACAGTTACTGGTATAAATCCCCTCCACAGTCCCCACCAGTAAGTACAGTTACTAGTATAAATCCCCTCCACAGTCCCCACCAGTAAGTACAGTTACTAGTATAAATCCCCTCCACAGTCCCCACCAGTAAGTACAGTTACTGGTATAAATCCCCTCCACAGTCCCCACCAGTAAGTACAGTTACTAGTATAAATCCCCTCCACAGTCCCCACCAGTAAGTACAGATAGTAGTATAAATCCCCTCCACAGTCCCCACCAGTAAATACAGATAGTAGTATAAATCCCCTCCACATTCCCCACCAGTAAGTACAGTTACTAGTATAAATCCCCTCCACAGTCCCCACCAGTAAGTACAGTTACTAGTATAAATCCCCATCCACAGTCCCCACCAGTAAGTACAGATAGTAGTATAAATCCCCTCCACAGTCCCCACCAGTAAGTACAGTTACTGGTATAAATCCCCTCCACAGTCCCCACCAGTAAGTACAGATAGTAGTATAAATCCCCTCCACAGTCCCCACCAGTAAGTACAGTTACTGGTATAAATCCCCTCCACAGTCCCCACCAGTAAGTACAGTTACTGGTATAAATCCCCTCCACAGTCCCCACCAGTAAGTACAGTTACTGGTATAAATCCCCTCCACAGTCCCCACCAGTAAGTACAGTTACTAGTATAAATCCCCTCCACAGTCCCCACCAGTAAGTACAGTTACTAGTATAAATCCCCTCCACAGTCCCCACCAGTAAGTACAGATAGTAGTATAAATCCCCTCCACAGTCCCCACCAGTAAGTACAGATAGTAGTATAAATCCCCTCCACAGTCCCCACCAGTAAGTACAGTTACTAGTATAAATCCCCTCCACAGTCCCCACCAGTAAGTACAGTTACTAGTATAAATCCCCTCCACAGTCCCCACCAGTAAGTACAGTTAGTAGTATAAATCCCCTCCACAGTCCCCGCAGCCGGACAATTTTCTCAGGGCTTCTGGAAAGAAATGCAGAAACTTTCAACCCGTTCTCCCCATTAAGCAACGAGTCGGAGCCAGAGACTTCTCAGGTCTCTCCTCCACCCGTTACAGGTTCTGAGCCACCGAAGACTCCCACCATTAGCTCTGACAAATTGAAAACCCTAGTAATTGGTGACTCCATTACCCGCAATATTAGCCTTAAGAATCATCCGGGATCATACAGTGTTTACCAGGGGGCAGGGCTACCGACGTAAAGGCTCATCTGAAGATGGTGCTGGCTAAAACAACATCTGGGAGTGTAGAGAGTATAGAGATATTGTTATCCACGTCGGCACCAACGATGTTAGGATGAAACAGTCAGAGATCACCAAGAGCAACATAGCTTCAGTGTGTAAATTAGCTAGAAAGATGTGTCGGCATCGAGTAATTGTCTCTGGCCCCCTCCCAGTTAGGGGGAGTGATGAGCTCTACAGCAGAGTCTCACAACTCAATCGCTGGTTGAAAACTGTTTTCTGCCCCTCCCAAAGGATAGAATATGTAGACAATTGGCCCTCTTTCTGGGACTCACCCACGAACAGGACCAAGCCTGGCCTGCTGAGGAGTGACGGACTCCATCCTAGCTGTTCTCATTTTATCTATGAACATAGACGAGGCTCTAACTCCTCTAGCTCCACTATGAGATAGGGTGCAGGCCAGGCAGCAGGCTGTTAGCCAGCCTGCCAGTTTAGTGGAGTCTGCCACTAACATAGTCAGTATAGTCAGCTCAGTTACCCCCATTGAGACCGTGTCTGTGCCTCCATCTAGGTTGAGCAAACCTAAACATGGCGGTGTTCGCCTTAGTAAAGACCTCCTCCATTCCTGTCATTATTGAAAGAGGTTGTGATATCTCACTTCTTAAAATAGGGTTACTTAATGTTAGATCCCTCACTTCCAAGGCAGTTATAGTCAATGAACTAATCACTGACCATAATCTTGATGTGATTGGCCTGACTGAGACATGGCTTAAGCCTGATGAATTTACTGTGTTAAATGAGGCCTCTCCTCCTGGTTACACTAGTGGCTATATTCCCAGCGCATCCCGCAAAGGCGGAGGTGTTCAATTTACCCCCCAAAAAAGGACAGTTTTCATCTTTTGAGCTTCAAGTCATGAAATCTAAGCAGCCTACTCAATCACTTTTTATAGCTACTATTTACAGGCCTCCTGGGCCTTATACAGAGTTCCTTACTGAGTTCTCTGAATTCCTATCAGACCTTGTAGTCATGGCAGATAATATTCTAATTTTTGGTGACTTTAACATTCACATGGATAAGTCCACAGATCCACTACAAAAGGCTTTCGGCGCCATCATCGACTCAGTGGGTTTTGTCCAACATGTCTCCGGACCTACTCATTGCCACAGTCATACCCTGGATCTAGTTCTGTCCCGTGGAATAAATATTGTGGATCTAAATGTTTTTCATCATAATCCTGGACTATCGGACCACCATTTTTTTCCGTTTGCAATCGCAACAAATAATTATCTTAGACTCCAACCAAGGATCATCAAAAGCCGAGCTATAAATTCTCTGACAACCCAAAGATTCCTAGATGCCCTTCCAGATTCCCTCCTCCTATCCAAGGACGTCAGAGTACAAACATCAGTTAACGATCAAACTGAGGATCTAAATGTAACCTTGCGTAATACCCTAGATGTAGTCGCACCCCTTGAAACAAAAAACATTTGCCAAAAGAACAGAAAAGGTACACAGAAAATACCCGAGCTCTGAAGCAAGCTTGCAGATAACTGGAACGGAAATGGCGCTCCACCAAACTGGAAGTCTTCCTACTAGCTTGGAGAGAAAGTACAGTGCAATATGGAAGAGTCCTCACTGCTGCTCCATCATCCTATTTTTCCAACCTAATTGAGGAGAATAAGAATAATCCTACATTTCTATTTGATACTGTTGCAAAGCTAACTAAAAAGCAGCATTCCCCAAGAGAGGATGCCTTTCACTTCAGCAGCCATGAATTCATGAACTTCGTCAACGAAAAGATCATTATCATTAGAAAGCAAATTACAGACTCCTCTTTGAATATGTGTATTTCCCCAAAGCTCAGCTGTCCTGAGTCTGACAGAACTGCCAGGACCTCGGATCAATGGAGACACTCAAGTTTTTAAATCCTATATCTCTTGACACATTCATGAAAATTGTCATGGCCTCTAAACCTTCAACCTGCATACTGGACCCTATTCCAACTAAACTACTGAAAGAGCTACTTCCTTGTTTCAAGGCGTAAAAAAGTCTGTCTTTAACCTGTCTCCTCACCTTCATCTACACTGATTGAAGTGGATTTAACAAGTGACATCAATAAGGGATCATATCTTTCACCTGGATTCACCTGGTCAGTCTACGTCATGGAAGGAGCAGGTGTTCATAATGTTTTGTCAAGTCAGTAAAATAGGCCAAACAGAGGACCATTTTGCCCTTGAGGTCCTGAGAGGCAGGCATAGTCAGGCTGAAGTTTCCAGCACCGCTGGTTGCGTTGGTCAAGGCTGGAAAGGACAGTAGGGCTTCTGGGGTGCCTCCTGGCCACTGGCAGTGGAACTGCAGGTTGACATTTCCGTTCACTGCATTGACTGAGCACCGTGGGCTGGTTTTCGGGCTCTCTGTGATGGTAGGAAGACAAGGGGGGCGGGGGGGCAATTAGAACATTTGCACCCTAAACGAATGCAAAAACAGGTCGTGTGTAGCACAGGCACAATGGTCCATCCAGATGTTTCAAGACCCCTTACGCTAAGATCAATGATATCAAACACAAGACAAAACATGTGTACCGTATTACCCCTCAACAGACGATAATACTCTACCATAAACGTTGACTGTCAAGTTCCTCTTGCTCCGCACTCCTGTGTTCCCATTGGTCAGCACACAGGTGTATATGCCCCCCTGGCTAGTTTGGACATTGGTCAGATTGAGACTTCCTCCTTGGGAAACGGGCAGGTTCTGACCCCCAAACATCCAGGAGGCGGAGGGCTGGGGAACCCCCGCGGCCTGACAGGAGAGAGATTCAATGGCGACGCTATGCTACTAGCATCATGCCATGAATAGACAGCCGTTCAGACAACTCCGATAAGTGTTTTATCTCAAAGTTGCCAGACTGTCACGTCCTACTTATTAGTACATTCGTAATAACTTAAAAACGCCTTGATTGGTGGGCAAAACAATAAAAAACGCCACCTGCCGAGTTGGGCCTCTCTCGAACTCTCTGGAGACACAACCTTGGTGTCTGGTTCCAAGGAGTGGGCCAACCACATACACAGCTACCCCATTTATTGGTTACCACCAGTGGTGTAAAATACTTAAGTAGTACTTAAATTAATTTTTTACTTAAGTAGTTTTTTGGGGTATCTGTACTTTACTATTTATATGTTTGCCAACTTTTACTTCACTACATTCTTAAAGAAAATAATATACTATTTACTCCATACATTTTCACTGACACACACTGACAGATGAGGAGAAGACCCAGATGAGGAGAAGACCCAGATGCAGACACAGGCGGCAGACAATTCCCATGTCAATGTTTATTACAAGACAGGGGGGCAGGCGAACGGCAGGTCAAGGGCAGGCAGAGGTCTGTAGTTCAAGGCAGCATGAATAAGGGACAGAACAGCAGGCAGAATGGTCAGTACCGGGAGGACTAGAAAACATGCTGGTTACACTCAACATGACGAGCTGGCAAGAGAACCAGAAAACGCAGATTTAAATACACAGGGGATAATGGGAGACACCTGGTGGGGGGTGGAGACAAGCACAAGACAGGTGAAACAGATCAGGGTGTGACAATAAGGAATTTGAAATAGTTTATACTTTTACTTTTGATACTTTACATTTTAGCAATTCAATTTATTTTTTATACTTAAGTATAATTTAAAACCAAATACTTTTAGACTTTTACTCAAGTAGTATTTTATTGGGTGACTTTCACTTGAGTCATTTTCTATTAAGGTATCTTAAATATGACAACTGAGTACTTTCCCACCACTGGTTACCACTGAAATAGTATAGTGTCATTAAGGGAGTTACCTATTAACCTGAGCTGCAGTGCACCTGCCGATGATGTGAACGGGCACCGCTCGGTCATGTTGTCAACAAGGCAGCACGATGCATCATCTAGAAACATACATCTCTTTTCCATAAAATATATGTTATGTTTGAATTTTCTAGTTGTTTTCATTGGAAAGGCAGATAAAGCATTTTTATCTAAATAAATCACTTTTGCAGGTGAAAACAGAATCCTACTCATTACTCCATGTGCCAGTAGCCCAGGCTACACAATTTGTTTTGAGCAGACTTCGTTGTGGTTTTGAACGGGCCACCTGGTTCACGCCAAAACAAGTGCAATCACTTTTCACCTGCTGCAAACTCATGGTTTGACACAAAAAACATGGTTGACACAATCTGAAAGAGGAGACTATTTGTCTTTGGGTCTTGCATTGCCAAGTTTACTCACATAAAATGTATTTACACGTTTTATATTCTTTCAGATTGCTTGGTCTTGGGATTGTGTGACATTCGGCTTCTGATCTATTTCTAATAATTATCTCGGTGACATTAGTTTTGGGCTTGGCACTGCCCCCATAATCCACTTTCCTCAGTCTAGCTTCTCCTTAATGTAAGATGGAGTACCATCTTCCTCAGGGATTTAGGCGGTTTGGAACGTGCAATGTAATGACTGGATGGTTGTTGCCAAGTACTTGCTACTCAAAAGACTTAAAACCAAAACACTGATGTGGAAAGACAGAATACAGCAACATAGAATTACAGTGAAAAACAGCAGATGTAGATATGAAAAAGGCATCTTTATTGTTATGGTAGGATCCTGTACAATCTAAACAGAAGAGGCTCTCATGGTAAGTCACATTTGCGTGTGTTTTTGATCATTTTCCCCACATCTACTGAGAGACACTGTCCAACCCAGAAATAATTATATTTATATCAACTTTATACAAACCAAGTCAGTAGACATATCACAAACCATGAATGCACATTCAACTCTGCAACTTTGGGTTCTTATTTACACATAGCATCCAACTCAAACGGCATAGCCCAGATGTATCAATGTAGGGTTTTGTGATAGTTACAGATTAAAATGTTATTGTGACACTGTTGAATGTACAGTGCAACACATACAGAAACATGGGTGAATGAAAGTTACTGACTTCCATTACTGGCTTGGAAGTAGTGCATTTTCAGAGTCTAGGTCCTCCATACCTAGTTACCTAAACTCACAGAGAAGATGCACGACTTACAATACAGATGTACCGTGTGAATTATATTGCACAATAAAAACAGACCCTCTTCTTCACCCTCTTGGCTGTGTGGGTTTCTATAGGACAGTGTTTCTCAGTATCCCTTAATTCCAGGTCAGTAGGCTACTATCACAGAAGTCAGAGTTCAACACAGAGGGTCCGTTGGCGACGGGTTCTGCCTAATTCAAACCAGTCCTCCATGTTTGCTAAATGACTTTGTTCCATCTCTCAAACAGAGACCTGCAGAAGAAAAGGGGAAATGACATATTACAGCCGAAAAGAGACAGAAACACTGAGCTTGGTCACGTACAGCACACTGTGGAAAAGGTCTGTGTTTATAGTTGAGGCAATTTGGTTCAAGAAGCATTTGATAGTACAATCTTCCGTATCCCCAAAAATTCACATTCCTCTCGCTGTTCACAAGGGTAAGTTGTTACATGAACATGAAATGGATCAGTGCTCTCTCATGCTGAGATTCCCTCAGACATGTTCTAATGGGTTACCAAGTCATACTGTTTTCAGGTATTGAGACTCACCCCTCTGTGTGTCCCCTGCACTCCCACAGGGACTCTAGACTGTTCCATTTGCCTTGAGTTTGGCGACCAGGTCATCCACTGTCTCCACCTTCACCCCGGCCAGTCTCGTTGGGGGCTCGTCCACCCTCAACACCTCCAGCCGCGACACCATGTCCACCCCCAGGTCCGCTGGCTTCACGTTCACAATCTTCTTCTTCTTGGCTTTCTGGGAGGTGGAGGGAGAAGGAGATGAGAAATTAGTGCCATATGTATGTGTGTGTGTGTGTGTGTGTGTGTACACTTTGTGAGGAAATTACCATGATGTTGGGCAGGGTGGCGTATCTGGGGGTGTTGAGTCGAAGGTCTGCTGTGAGGACGGCTGGCATGCTGATTTTTATGGTCTCTAGACCACCGTCGATTTCCCTGACCACCTTCACCTGTTCCCCATCGATGGTCACCTCAGAGGCAAAGGTGCCCTGCAAGAATGGGAGGTC
Source organism: Thymallus thymallus (assembly GCA_023634145.1). Taxonomy (NCBI): domain Eukaryota; kingdom Metazoa; phylum Chordata; class Actinopteri; order Salmoniformes; family Salmonidae; genus Thymallus; species Thymallus thymallus. Next base: position 1,059,321 of record CM042415.1, read on the forward strand.
CTACATTTACTATCCACATTGAGATTAAATATTCTCTGAAATTATCAAATTAATTTATAACAAATGCTTCGAGTAGAAGATTATGCTTATTATCATGTCTTAGGACAAAAACACAGCCTTCTTTCCCATGTTACCTGACAATTGTAAACCCATCGTAGGCCACAAGGCAGCCAGGTGTGACATCTGCTGGATTAACCATGTAAATACACCCTCATTTTGCCCTTTAAATGGCCTTTTCAGTGCAGTGCAGACTGTTGACTGTAGATCTGGCCATGTCAAACTAGCCTCGTCTTACCCTGATAACTATTTCTGGCCAGTGACATGATCTAAGGCCTGCTAGTTCAGCTGGTCCCTTCACCTGACATTGTGACGATATACTAATGCTTATAAAAACCATGAGAAAAGGTCCTGGTCCAGACAGCAGTGGTATCCAAATCAGCAGTTAACAGTAAACAAGACCTCTATGCTCTGAGATCAGTTGAGTGATTCCTGCTGAGAAAAAGGATTACAACAAGAAGAAACCACTACTGACCTGAGGCCAGTTTAACAAGGCTGCCGTCATCTGACCCGTCTGGTTACAGTCATCGTCAATGGCCTGTCAAAAAAACAAAAACAATCTGTGAGCAATATATGAGATCATGAGGTTCGATTTCAAAGTCAACTGGCATTGGTGTGGCAGTGGCACAATCTATTGCATCGCATGACCTGTTTTCCCAGGATGACGAGTGAGGCCTCCTCCTTCTTGGCCAGGGCAGCAAAGATCTTGGAGACCTGCAGGGGTCCCATGGCCTCGTAGTCTTTTCCCGAGACCTCCACATGGATGCCGCGGTCACACCCCATGGCCAGTGCAGTACGGATGGTCTCCTACACACACACACACACACACACACACACACACACACACACAACAAACGCATGAGCGGTGGGGTTCTCAAAATTATCTAGAAAGTGTCTGCCCTCAGGCCTGGAGGGAAGCTTAAGTCATTCCGCTAGCCCCCTTTACTGGCTCAAATAGCCGACCAATCAGCCTGTTACCAACCCTTATTAAACTTCTGGAAAAAATGGTGTTTGACCAGATACAATGCTATTTTACAGTAAACAAATTGACAGACTTTCAGCAGCTTATAGTGAAGGACACTCAACAAGCACAGCACTTACACAAATGACTGATGATTGGCTGAGAGAAATTAATTATAAAATGATTGTGGGGGCTGTTTTGTTAGACTTCAGTGTGGCTTTTGACATTATCAATCATAGTCTGTTATTGGAAAAACATGTGTTACGGCTTTACACCCCCTGCTATAGTGTAGATAAAGAGTTACCTGTCTAACAGAACACAGAGGGTGTTCTTTAATGGAAGCCTCTCAAACATAATCCAGGTAGAATCAGGCATTCTCCAGGGCAGCTGTCTAGGACCCTTACTAATGACATGCCACTGGCTTTGACTAAACTGCTTGGAGTAACCCTGGATTATAAACTGTCATGGTCAAAACATATTGATACAACAGTAGCTAAGATGTGGAGAAGTCTGTCCATAATAAAGCACTGCTCTACCTTCTTAACAACACTATCAACAAGGCTGGTCCTACAGACTCTAGTTTTGTCACACCTGGACTACTGTTCAGTAGTGTGGTCAGGTGCCACAAAGAGGGACTTGGGAAAATTGCAGTTGGTTCAGAACAGGGCAGCACGGCTGGCCCTTAAAAGTCCTCGGAGAGCTAACATTAATAATATGCATGTCAATCTCTCACGGCTCAAAGTGGAAGAGAGTGACTTCATCCATACTTGTATTTGTAAGAGGTGTTGACAAGCTGAATGTACCGAGCTGTCTGTTTAAAATACTAGCACACAGCTCAGACACCCATGCATACCCCACAAGACATGCCACCAGAGGTCCCTTCACAGTCCCCAAGTCCAGAACAGACTATGGGAGGCGCACAGTACTACAGAGAGACATGACTACATTGAACTCTATATACAGTTGAAGTCTGAAGTTTACATACACCTTAGCCAAATACATTTAAAAACTTTTTCACAATTCCTGACATTTAATTCTAGTAAAAATTCCCTGTCTTAGGTCAGTTAGGATCACCACTTTATATTTTAAGAATGTGAAATGTCAGAATAATAGTAGAGAGAACTATTTATTTCAGCTTTTATTTCTTTCATCACATTCCCAGTGGGTCAGAAGTTTACATAGACTCAATTAGTATTTGGTAGCATTGCCTTTAAATTGTTCAACTTGGGTCAAATGTTTCGGACCTTCCACAAGCTTCCCACAATAAGTTGGGTGAATTTTGTCCCATTCCTCCTGACAGAACTGGTGTAACAGAGTCAGGTTTGTAGGCCTCCTTGCTCACACACGCTTTTTCAGTTCTGCCCACAAATGTTCTATAGGATTGAGGTCAGGGCTTTGTGATGGCCACTCCAATACCTTGACTTTGTTGTCCTTAAGCCATTTTGCCACAACTTTGAAAGTATGCTTGGGGTCATTGTCCATTTGGAAGACCCATTTGTCACCAAGCTTTAACTTCCTGACTGATGTCTTGAGATGTTGCTTCAATATATCCACATAATTTTCCTTCCTCATGATGCAATCTATTTTGTGAAGTGCACCAGTCCCTCCTGCAGCAAAACACTCCCACAACATAACGATGGTCATTATGGCCAAACAGTTCTATTTTTGTTTCATCAGACCAGAGGACATTTCTCCAAAAAGTACGACCTTTGTCCCCATGTGCAGCTGCAAACCGTAGTCTGGCTTTTTTATGGCGTTTTTGGAACAGTGGCTTCTCCCTTGCTGAGCGGCCTTTCAGGTTATGTCGATATAGGACTTGTTTTACTGTGGATATAGATACTTTTGTACCTGTTTCCTCCAGCATCTTTACAAGGTCCTTTTTCTGTTGTTCTGGGATTGATTTGCACTTCTCCTTCCTGAGCGGTATGACGGCTGCGTGGTTGGTCCCATGGTGATTATACTTGCATACTATTGTTTGTACAGATGAACGTGGTACCTTCAGGTGTTTGGAAATTGCTCCCAAGGATGAACAAGACTTGTGGAGGTCTACAAAATGTTTTTTTCTTCTTTAGATTTTCCCATGATGTCGAGCAAATACAGTGGGGAGAACAAGTATTTGATACACTGCCGATTTTGCAGGTTTTCCCACTTACAAAGCATGTAGAAGTCTGAAATTTTTTATCATAGGTACTCTTCAACTGTGAGTGACAATCACATTGTATGATTTTTAAGTAATTAATTAGCATTTTATTACATGACATAAGTATTTGATACATCAGAAAAGCAGAACTTAATATTTGGTACAGAAACCTTTGTTTGCAATTACAGAGATCATACCTTTCCTGTAGTTCTTGACCAGGTTTGCACACACTGCAGCAGGGATTTTGGCCCACTCCTCCATACAGACCTTCTCCAGATCCTTCAGGTTTCGGGGCTGTCGCTGGGCAATACGGACTTTCAGCTCCCTCCAAAGATTTTCTATTGGGTTCAGGTCTGGAGACTGGCTAGGCCAATCCAGGACCTTGAGATGCTTCTTACGGAGCCACTCCTTAGTTGCCCTGGCTGTGTGTTTCGGGTCGTTGTCATGCTGGAAGACCCAGCCACGACCCATCTTCAATGCTCTTACTGAGGGAAGGAGGTTGTTGGCCAAGATCTCGCGATACATGGCCCCATCCATCCTCCCCTCAATACGGTGCAGTCGTCCTGTCCCCTTTGCAGAAAAGCATCCCCAAAGAATGATGTTTCCACCTCCATGCTTCACGGTTGGGATGGTGTTCTTGGGGTTGTACTCATCCTTCTTCTTCCTCCAAACACGGCGAGTGGAGTTTAGACCAAAAAGCTCTATTTTTGTCTCATCAGACCACATGACCTTCTCCCATTCCTCCTCTGGATCATCCAGATGGTCATTGGCAAACTTCAGACGGGCCTGGACATGCGCTGGCTTGAGCAGGGGGACCTTGCGTGCGCTGCAGGATTTTAATCCATGGCGGCATAGTGTGTTACTAATGGTTTTCTTTGAGACTGTGGTCCCAGCTCTCTTCAGGTCATTGACCAGGTCCTGCCGTGTAGTTCTGGGCTGATCCCTCACTTTCCTCATGATCATTGATGCCCCACGAGGTGAGATCTTGCATGGTTCCCTAGACCGAGGGAGATTGACCGTCATCTTGAACTTCTTCCATTTTCTAATAATTGCGCCAACAGTTGTTGCCTTCTCACCAAGCTGCTTGCCTATTGTCCTGTAGCCCATCCCAGCCTTGTGCAGGTCTACAATTTTATCCCTGATGTCCTTACACAGCTCTCTGGTCTTGGCCATTGTGGAGAGGTTGGAGTCTGTTTGATTGAGTGTGTGGACAGGTGTCTTTTATACAGGTAACGAGTTCAAATAGGTGCAGTTAATACAGGTAATGAGTGGAGAACAGGAGGGCTTCTTAAAGAAAAACTAACAGGTCTGTGAGAGCCGGAATTCTTACTGGTTGGTAGGTGATCAAATACTTATGTCATGCAATAAAATGCAAATTAATTATTAAAAAATCATACAATGTGATTTTATGGATTTTTGTTTTAGATTCAGTCTCTCACAGTTGAAGTGTACCTATGATAAAAATTACAGACCTCTACATGCTTTGTAAGTAGGAAAACCTGCAAAATCGGCAGTGTATCAAATACTTCTTCTCCCCACTGTATGTAGTGGTGGTGTATTGTAGATATGTAGTGGTGGTGTATTGTAGATATGTAGTGGTGTAATAATGTTATATGATGTAGTGTTTTATATGTAATGTAATGGTGGTATTATACATGGTGTATTGTAGATGTGTAATAATGTTATATGATGTACTGTTTTATATGTAATGTAATGGTGGTATTATACATGTTGTATTGTAGATATGTAGTGGTGTAATAATGTTATATGATGTACTGTTTTATATGTAATGTAATGGTGGTATTATACATGTTGTATTGTAGATGTGTAGTGGTGTAATAATGTTATATGATGTACTGTTTTATATGTAATGTAATGGTGGTATTATACATGTTGTATTGTAGATATGTAGTGGTGTAATAATGTTATATGATGTACTGTTTTATATGTAATGTAATGGTGGTATTATACATGTTGTATTGTAGATATGTAGTGGTGTAATAATGTTATATGATGTACTGTTTTATATGTAATGTAATGGTGGTATTATACATGTTGTATTGTAGATACAGCGGGTGAAATAAGTATTGAACACGTCACCATTTTTCTCAGTAAATATATTTCCAAAGGTGCTATTGACATGACATTTTCACCAGATGTTGGTAACAACCCAAGTAATCCATACATACAAAGAAACCAAAACAAATAAGTTCAGAAATTAAGTTGTGTGTAATAATGTGAAATGACACAGGGAAAAAGTATTGAACACATGAAGAAAGGGAGGTGCAAAAAGGTATGGAAAGCCAAGACAACAGCTGAAAACTATCAGTAATTAAAAAGCAATCCAGCCCCGTCAGTGCAAATTAATATCAGCTGGTTCAGTACCAACTGATGGCCTACAAAAAGGTCTCATTGCCAAGGTGTCACACAAGACACATCTCATGATGGGTAAAAGCAAAGAGCTGTCTCAAGACATTCGCAACCTAATTGTTGCAAAACATAATGATGGCATTGGTTATAGGCGCATTTCTAAGCTTCTGAATGTTCCAGTGAGCACTGTTTGGCCATAATACGGAAGTGGAAAGACAATCATTTCACCATAAATTTGCCTCGACCAGGTGCTCCTCGCAAGATTTCTGACAGAGGAGTGAGAAGAATAATCAGAAGAGTTGTCCAAGAGCCAAGGACCACTTGTGGAGAGCTTCAAAAAGACCTGCAATTAGCAGGTACTGTTGTCTCAAAGAAAACAGTAAGTAATGCACTCCACCGCCATGGCCTGTATGCACGCTCACCACGCAAGACTCCATTGCTGAAAAAAAAGCATGTTGAAGCTCGTTTAAAGTTTACTGCACAACATTTGGAAAAGCCAGTGAAATACTGGGAGAATATAGTGTGGTCAGATGAGAGCAGAATTGAACTCTTTGGATGTCATAATACACACCATGTTTGGAGGAGAAATGGCACTGCACATCACCCTAAAAATACCATACCAACAGTGAAGTTTGGAGGTGGGAACATCATGGTGTGGGGCTGCTTTTCAGCAAATGGTACTGGCAAACTTCACATAATTGAAGGAAGGATGAATGGGCAAATTTACCTATTTTATCTGCTGCCATCTACCAGGATGATGAAGATGAAACGAGGGTGGACATTTCAGCAAGACAATGATCCCAAACACACAGCCAAGGAAACGCTCAATTGGTTTCAAAGAAAGAAAATAAAGCTGCTAGAATGGCCCAGCCAATCACCTGACTTAAATCCCATTGAAAATCTATGGAAAGAACTGAAGATCAAGATTCATAGAAGAGGCCCACGGAACATTCAAGGTTTGAAGACTGTTTGTGTGGAAGAATGGGCCAAAATCACACCAGAGCAATGCATGCGACTAGTTTCTCCATACAGGAGGCGTCTTGAAGCTGTCATTACCAACAAAGGCTTTTGTACAAAGTATTAAATAAATATCAGTAAGTGTGTTCAATACTTTTTCCCTGTGTCATTTCACATTATTACACAACTTAATTTCTGAACTTATTTGTTTTGGTTTCTTTGTATGTATGGATTACTTGGGTTGTTACCAACATCTGGTGAACATTTCATGTCAATAGCACCTTTGGAAATATATTTTCTGAGAAAAATGGTGACGTGTTCAATACTTATTTCACCAGCTGTTTGTAGTGGTGTAATAATGTTATATGATGTAATGTTCTATCTTCATCTCATTCAGTACAAACAGTGTTTTACATTGTAATATTGTTGTATGGTGGTATTAAACATGTTGTATTGTGGATATGGATATAATATAATGGGGATCCCTAATAAATACTAATACAAATAGAAATCTGAGAACAATGTTAGAAATGAATCCTAAAACTACAGGACGTTAAGATAGAAATGAATCCTAAAACTACAGGACGTTAAGATAGAAATGAATCCTAAAACTACAGGACGTTAAGATAGAAATGAATCCTAAAACTACAGGACGTTAAGATAGAAATGAATCCTAAAACTACAGGACGTTAAGATAGAAATGAATCCTAAAACTACAGGACGTTAAGATAGAAATGAATCCTAAAACTACAGGACGTTAAGATAGAAATGAATCCTAAAACTACAGGACGTTAAGATAGAAATGAATCCTAAAACTACAGGACGTTAAGATAGAAATGAATCCTAAAACTACAGGACGTTAAGATAGAAATGAATCCTAAAACTACAGGACGTTAAGATAGAAATGAATCCTAAAACTACAGGACGTTAAGATAGAAATGAATCCTAAAACTACAGGACGTTAAGATAGAAATGAATCCTAAAACTACAGGACGTTAAGATAGAAATGAATCCTAAAACTACAGAACGTTAAGATAGAAATGAATCCTAAAACTACAGAACGTTTGGATATAAATTAATTGAGTAGAACAGATATGTAGAATAAGGAAAATGTTTTGCATCATTGAATACACCCGACTTCAAAATGGCGTCGCCAGAACAGAGCACTCGGTCACTCTTACCGTTACTTGCGTGGGCCCACAGCTGACGACCACCACCTCTTTGATGAACTTCTTCTCCTTCAGTTTGACGGCCTCCTCCACAGCGATCTCACAGAAGGGGTTCATGGAGTGCTTGACGCCATCTGTCACCACCCCACTGTGGTCGGGCTTCACACGGATCTAAGGGAGAGGGCAGGGTTGTCTTCATTAGGAACCAAGCAGAAGAAAACAGACTGCAAAAGGGTGGGACTACCTGAACTCCAATAAGATATACTTATTAATTTTCAAAGGGCTTTGCTATGGTATGCCCTACTGAACATAAGTGACTACTGGTCAGTCACTCAGAAGGATCAGAGAAAGACAACCAGACAGACAAAGACAGAGGCTGGAGACATGAAGTACATGCCATCAATTTGCCAGAGTTGAGTGTGGGGACACTGGGCAATCTGGGCACTTATTTAACTAGGCAAGTCAGTTAAGACCATTCTTATTTACAATAACAGCCTACCTACAGGGTCAGACCCTGGAGCAAATTAGGGCTAAGTGCCTTGCTCAAGGACACATTTTTCACCTTGTCGGCTCGGGTATTCGAACCAGCGACCTTTCTAACTGCTAGAATACCTCATGTATAATAAAGTATTTAGATCCTAGTTAACATTTCACCTGTGTATAATAATGACTAGTTGATCACCTGGTGCTGTGTTGACACAGAATGGCAGCCAAACGTGTAACTTATTACACACTGGGGAGAACTAGTAACAAACTAACCTGTTACCTAGTCAACCCTTTAACGACCTTGGTATTTATGGTGGGTTAGTTGAACAGACTTGACATTGAACTCTAACTAGCTAAACTAACCCGTAATCCACCCAGCAGGCTTCCGTTAGCTGCTAGTTAACGTCTAACTAGCTAGCAGGTTGAATAGCTTTGAAAGACAAGACAGGCTGGAAGTATCTACCTTGACAGCATAGTCAATTACACGTTTAACTCCAACCAGAACCCGAGACATAGTTAGCGATTCTTCGGTTCAGCAGCGTACAGTATCTATCTGTCTATCTATCTATCTATCTGTCTATCTATCTACCCGAACCTATCTGTCTATCCACCCGAACCTCGACCCAACAAGGACACTGGTGGTTCTGCTAGCAGCACAATGACGGCACATGGTTACGGTCATTACAAAACCTTTCTAATATAATAGCCCGCATTACAAAACCTTTCTCATTCAAAATTTACTGAATTGTAATCAATGGCCATTTCTATTGAGACAACAAGAAAATGCAATGAGAAATGTATTATATCAAATTCCAAATATGTTTTTTAAATATTTTTTTTTATACCAGTAATGAAAAAAAGACAACATTGACACTGGTATGTTGAGTAAGGAGTCACCAGCACTCTGTATTAAACCCTTTGCCCAGCACAAGACCCATTTCAGTTTTGAGTAATTCCAATAACATATATTTGTATTTTATTAAAAGTGTATTTCTTTAAATATATGTGTACACTTTCAAAATAAATTCTGGTATAAGTAATACAACAATACAAATAAATACATAAAAAAAGCTTTACTTTTTTTCAGAGGGGGTTGCAATGATGTGAAAAGCATTCGTACTGCACTAGTGATAAAACAACATCGATATTCCCAACGTTTAGCATGTCTTTGCAGGGGAGTCTTATTTTGAAAAATAAAAGCCACAATCGTGCTGCCAGCATCATATCCTGCTGCTAGGAGAACGGTGACGCAAGAGACGTCGGAAACACTTGAGCGATTCCATTGTAAAGAAAGGTTGGTCTAAACGGAACAGCCCATTGTTGGAACCAATTAAATGACGTGAATCTTGAAGACCGTAACCAATCACAAAGCACAAGCTGTGCTCCTCCTATTACAGTGGGACACAAAGCCCCGGTAATGTGTTCCACTCTTGGGTCAACTATGGTCAAGTTCATGGTGTAATTAGTAGCTCATATTTATAACCTGCTTGTATGAGGTGAAAACAACCCTTTATGTAAAAAAAATAAATACAATTTCATTTCATGTAATTTTTTATTTAACCTTTATTTAACTAGCCAAGCCGTGAACATTGCTGCGACTTGCTTGCTAGTTGAGATTCCTGCTCTTCACTACGCTGTCAGTTTAGACTACATTTAACTGATTTTAGTAGCATAACGCATGTTTTATTTATGTAGCTGTCAATGATCACGTTAGGCTGCGTTTCATTTAATTCATGGCGGTTTGATCGCGGGGGAGGCACTAGTAATGTCTGCAGTTTTTGATTTGACTATTTTAGGCACAACACCGACCTGGGCCAATTGTACGCCGCCCTATGGGACTCCCAATCACGGCCGGATGTGATACAGCCTAGATTTTTTACCGTGAAATGCTTACAAGCCCTTAACCAACAATGCAGCATTTTTTCAAAAGTAAGAAAATATTAGCAAAAAAATATTTAAAATAAACTGAAGTAAGAAAAAAAGCAACACAATGAAATAACAATAACGAGGCTATTTACATTGGGTACCGGTACCGTGTCAATGTGTGGGGGTACAGGTTTGTCGAGGTAATTGGGGTAATATGTACATGTAGGTAGGGGTAAAGTGACCATGCACAGATAATGAATAGTGAGTAGCAGCAGCTATGTAAGATTATGAAAGCAAACACCAATATAAAGTGGATAGGGTTCAATAGTCTGGGTCAAACATCATAGCCAGATAATCTCAAGATTTTCTTTTTTTTTATATATCATAACATGAACATGTTGACTAAACTATCACACATTCAGTTATATATACACACTTTGGGGGCCTCTCTTAAACTTTGAGAAAACCCTCTTTGGAACCAGAAGCATCATCAAGCTTATGATATACAGTATGTCCTGGGGAATCAAAGAGTAAATTTGCAGTGGCATTTGAGATGCATAGAAATACCAATGGTTGCCATAAACAGACAAAGGTCAACCCAGAATTTGACCCAGGCTGTCCCCACTGAAAGGCTCCAGGACCCGGTTTCCCAAAAGCATCTTAAGGCTAACTTCATCGTTAGAACCATATGGAAGTTAGCCTTAAGAAGGTTTGTAATAGGGCCCAGAACACACTTACTCGCACAATTTCAGCTGCTTTATCACTAGGGACCTTTGTTCCCTGGCAAACTCCTGAGACTGAGCTACTGTACATCATATTTAGGGGAGGTCATGCTCAAAAATCTAAAACTGCATTAAATCACATCAAATATGCAACATGTGCCTTGGTGGTAAATTAAGCAATAACGCCTGAGGGGGTGTGGTATATGGCCAATATACCACGGCTAAGGGCTATTCTTACGCACAAAGCAACGTGGAGTGCCTGGACACAGCCCTTATCCTTAGTATATTGGCCATATATCACAAACCCGACGTGCCTATTGCTATTATAAACTGTTTACCAATGTAATTAGAGTAGTAAAAATAAGTATTTTGTCATACTCGTGGTATACGGTCTGATATTCCACGCCTGTAAGCATTCACGGCTCCAACCACCCACTTTATAATGGAAAATATCACAGTGGATGAAGAATATCCTACACATATCCTCTTAATTTAGCTATTTAAATTGAACTATTATATATCAACCACTGTCTAGGTAGACTATGCACCCGATTTTTATTTGAATGATTCAATGTTTACTAAATACTCAATGCAGGACAGAAGGTGCGGTTTGTTGCCGTACATCACTTCTCTTTGACAGGAGAGTCATGTGGTTGAAGCAAAAACCCGGATTCGATTCTAACTGTCACCTGAGCAAACCAACGTGATCAGCAGCACCATATGTCACAACTCTGAACACAGTTTCTAAACCATATCTGGTGTAAATATCATATATTCATGTAGACAGATAACAAATATCAGATGTGTAATTGTAATGTTGAGTAGTAATAAAACATGTTGGCACGCAATGGATAGAAGTGAGAAGGTAGAACATTATTTTCAAACAGGGTCACATCACATGAACATTACAGTGTCGCCTACTGTACATAAGACATTTCTACATACTCCTCTTCCAAGATCCAAAGTAGAATAAAAATAGACCAGGGCAGGGCGGGGATATTCCACTCCATATCTTGTGAAACACGGACGCTGGTTTTACTGCAGAGGTTTTGCGATGAGAAAATACCGAGCGTGACAAAACATTGACCGAAATGACTCTAACCTTGTAACGGAACACCGCGGACGGTCCACGTCGCAACCCGGACCACAGACCCGATGTCCGGCTGAAACGGTGGGAAGAAGGAGACGTTCCAGGGCGACATCAAGCCCAGCCAGCCGCAGCGGCTCCATTTTAACTTCCAGTCCGGTGTGTGCCTCACGTGTCCTGGACTGTCTCTCTCACATGACCGGAGTGTTTGTTCCCGTGATCAGCCCTTCCATCCCCGCCGCCGGTCTCTCTGGATATCACGGTTTATCCCAACCCTGATGGATATGCACCTCGAACAGAGTCTGGACAGAGACACCAGGTAGGACGGTTCCCGCCACTTCCTCTCCTGGCCTCCATTTTCTTTATGCGGAGTGGAAACTACATATAATACACTTTTATTTGAGTCATATTTCTGCACAGATAAGTTAACAACTCCAATTAGAAAAGAGTAACACACCATAACCGTGTTTGCATGAAATGGTGTCATCTACGCTGATTAGTTAGCAGTACTAGCTAACGTTAAGTCATCTTTCTACTAGTACTATTAGTAGTAGTAGGCAGTTAGTTAGTTAACTAAACTAACGTTACCTAACTAACCAGGGCTGTCAGGTTTGGTTACACTGAACTAACATTAGTTAGTTTGGTAGATAGTTAGTTAGTTAGAGATATACAAAGTCAACTAGCTACAACTGGAATGTGTAATTGCACCGTTTTTTGGACTTGTAAATGAAATATACACTATTTCTGTAACCTTTATTTAACTAGGTAAGTCAGTTAAGAACAGTCTTATTTATAATGAAGGCCTTCCTACAGGGTCAGATTCTGGAGAAACGAGGGTTAAGTGCCTATAATTTATGTGACAAAACAAACAACTATAGTGTAGAGAGTCATTGGACCATCTAAACCGCAGTGAAATATATTTCCATAATCAAACATATTGTATTTTCTGCTGTTTTGAAGCAGGTGAACAAAACCGAAAAGAAAAGACGCTAAAACGCAACTAAAGTGTCAATGAGAATGACAGATCTATCATCTATAACCACGTGAATCTGGTCAAGTCGCCCAACAAGTTACACTGCAACTTTGATTATACACTGAACAAAAATATAAACTCGACATGCAACAATTTAAAAGATTTTACTCAGTTACAGTTCATATGAGGAAATCGGTCAATTGAAATAAATAAATTAGACCCTAATCTATGGATTTCACATGAAATCGGGAATACAGATATGCAACTGTTTAGTCACAGATACTTTAAGGTAGGGGCATGGATCAGAAAATTAGTCAGTGTCTGGTGTGACCACCATTTGCCTCATGTAGCGTGACACAACTCCTTTGTATGGAGTTGATCAGGCTGTTGATTGTAGTCTGTGGAATGTTGTACCACTCCTCTTCAATGTCTGTGCAAAGTTTCTGGATATTGGCGGGGACTGGAACACGCTGTCGTACACGTCACTCATTGAGCATGTTTGGGATGCTCTGGATCGACATGTCTGGTGAGCGTGCAGGCCAGGGAAAAGCTGGGACATTTTCAGCTTCCAGGAATTGTGTACAGATCCTTGAGACATGGGGCCGTGCATTATCATGCTGAAACATGAGGTGATGGCGGCGGATGAATGGGCCTAGGGATCTCGTCACGGTATCTCTGTGCATTCAAATTGCCATCGATAAAATGCAATTGTGTTCGTTGTCCGTAGCTTATACCTGCCCATACCATAACCCCACTGCCACCATGGGGCACTCTGTTCACAATGTTGACATCAGCAAACCACTCGCCTACACAACGCCATACATGCTGTTTGCCATCTGCCTGGTAGAGTTGAAACAGGGATACGTCCGTGAAAAGCACACTTCTCCAGTGTGCCAGTGGCCATCGAAGGTCAGCATTTGGCCACTGAAGTCCCTGAAGTGTAGTCCGGTCAAGACCCTGGTGAGGACGACGAGCATGCAGATGAGCTTCGCTGAGACGGTTTCTGACAGTTTGTGCAGAAATGTTTTGGTTGTGCAAAGCCACAGTTTCATCCTCTGTCCAGGTGGTTGGTCTTAGACAATCCCTCAAGTGAGTAAGGATGTGGAGGTCCTGGGCTGGTGTGGTTACATGTGGTCTGCAGTTGTGAGGCCGGTTGGACGTACTGCCAAATTGTCTAAAACTACGTTGAAGGCAGCTTATGGTAGATAAATTGACATTAAATTCTCTGGCAGCAGCTCTGGTGGACATTCCTGCAAAACCTGAGACATCTGTGGCATTGTGTTGTGTGACAACTGTACAGTTGCCTTTTATTGTCCCCAGCACAAGGTGCACCTGTGTATTGAGCATGCTGTTTAAATAGCTTCTTGAAATGCCACACCTATGAGTTGGATGGATTATCTTGGCAAAGGAGGAATGCTCACTAGCAGGGATTAAAACAAATGTGTGCATTTTAGAGAAATTAAGCTGTTTGTGCAAATGGAACATTTCTGGGAGCTCATGAAAGATGGGACCAACACTTTACAGGTTGCGTTTATATTTTTGTTCAGTGTATATATGCACATTGTGCTTCCCCTACCTAGCCTACAGTTTTTTTTCAGCAAGGTTGTGGTGGGGCATTGCTACTAGCGTTAGAGCAATAACATCCTAGCTGTTCCCATAGACTTCCAGTCATTGACACAACGACTATCCCTTTTAAAAGCGCTTCTCGGCAGATGTATAAAAAAAAAAAAAAAAATGGAGACTAACGTTTTCTGTTAAAAGGATAAGAAAAACTATTCACAATGCAGAATAATGATCCTATTACATAGCCTATGTATGACCACTACAGCCGGGTAATGAAGTTATATCTACCGCAACCCTTTACAGACACAGAACGCAGTTACAATAACATGTCGATAGCAAATGTTTTTACCCTGACAACAATAAACGTTGCTGATTTAATGTACTGATGTTTTTTTTATGCAGTTTGTTATGGTGATGTAATATCTTTCTACTAAATGTCTTGGTAATCCACGTTATTTAACAAACTTTAAAGTACTTTTTTAAGAGAGCGTGGTCTATATGATTTGAAATGACAGTTCTGGTTGCCTAGTGATGGACGTTCATATCTCCAGAGAAGGTTTCGTGTCAGCGTTTTAAAAAGGCGTAGTGTAACCCACCCTAACAGACACACAAGGGTAATCGATACAGGCTAACTGTAGCCTACTGTAATTCCATATTAGGGCCTATGAGACAAACACTTCCACCCACTCAGCAACGATGAATAGGCTACCCCGTGCTCGCAAAGACTGGCCCAAAGATACATCTGTATCACGGCTACATGGGTTCCTTGAATAGGCTAGGCTAGGCTACATGCAACAGACCGTAGACTGAACACACACTTGCATCATTAGCCAAGAGACAGCAGGCAGGACAGCGCCCAAGAGAGAGGATGGGGCAGACAGAACCATGCGTATATGATGTCTAGGCTCGTATCACTGGGCAGCTCTCGGCTGTGCTTCCCTTTGTAGTCTGTAATGGTTTGCAAGCCCTGCCACATCCGAAGAGCGTCAGAGCCGGTGTAGTACGATTCAATCTTAGTCCTGTATTGACACTTTGCCTGTTTGATGGTTCTTCGGAGGGCATAGCGGGATTTCTTATAAGCTTCTGGGTTAGAGTTCCGTCTCCTTGCCTTTAGCTCAGTGCGGATGTTGCCTGTAATCCATGGCTTCTGGTTGGGGTATGTACGTACTGTCACTGTGGGGACGACATCATCAATGCACTTATTGATGAAGCCAATGACTGATGTGGTGTACTCCTCAATGCCAACGGAAGAATCCCGGAACATATTCCAGTCTGTGCTAGCAAAACATTCCTGTAGCTTAGCATCTGCTTCATCTGACCACTTTTTCTTTATTGATCGATTCACTGGTGCTTCCTGGTTTAATTTTTGTTTACAAGCAGGAATTAGGACTATAGAATTATGGTCAGATTTGCCAAATGGAGGGTGAGGGAGAGCTTTGTACGCGTCTCTGTGTGGAGTAAAGGTGGTCTAGAGGTTTTTTCCCTCTGGTTGCACATTTAACATGCTGGTCGAAGTGAGGTAAGATTTAAGTTTCCCTGCATTAAAGTTGGGAAGTAGGCGAAGCACGTCTCCCTGTGCTTTCTCTGGATGAGCATTTTCCTGTTTGCTTATGGCGGAATACAGCTCATTCAGTGCCTAGATAGATAGATAGATAGATAGATAGATAGATAGATAGATAGATAGGTAGGTAGGTAGGTAGGTAGGTAGGTAGGTAGGTACTTTATTGATCCCGAGGGGAAATGTCTTTGTCAAGCAGCTACGAGAAAAAACACGGGGCAGGTGCAAAATGCCAGAACAAAAATACACAAAAGACAGATACATGATACATAGAGCGGCAGTATGAAAAAGTATCAAAATACAAGAAGTCTGGAGTGCAAAAAAGCTATAAAAAGACATTGCATAGTATGAGTGGTTGGCTGAATATGTACACTATACATTGGTGGATGTTGGATGGTTAACTATACTATACAGGTCGATGGCAGAGCAATACTTAAATAGCTAAAAGTGCTTATGATATAAGTGAGGGTAATAATAGTTTACTTAATAGACAGACTGGCAGGTAAGTAAATATTTTGCATGGTTAAATTAGCTGTACAGGTAAGTATACAGTTATATTTACAGATAAGTGAATATTTGCATGGTTACATAAACTGTACAGGTAAATGACAGGAAGAGATACTTTAATAGCTAAATGTGTGTATGATATCATTTGCGGTAATAATAATAATTCCCTTAAAATACAGTCCTTAGTGCGCAGGGTTTAATTACAGACAACTGCACTTATTGCACATTCAATATACTAAAAGCAATGAGAAAAGATACAACTGACAGGATACTAATATGCATTCCTGAGTGAATGACTACGTAAGTTTAGTCCAAGAATTACTTACAATATTGCATGTGATAATTTTTTGATAATTTTTTAGTGCCGGCATCGGTCTGTGGTATGTAGACAGCTATGAAAAATACAGATAAACTCTCTGGGTAAACAGTGTGGTCTACAGCTTCTCATGAGATACTCTACCTCAGGCCAGCAAAACTTTGAGACTTCCTTAGATATCGTGCACCAGCTGTTGTTTAATAAAATGCAGAGCCCTTGTCTTACCAGACGCCGCTGTTCTATCCTGCCGATACGTTGTGTAGCCAGCCAGCTGTATGTTAATTATGTCGCCGTTTAGCCACGACTCCGTGAAGCGTAGGATGTTAGTTTTTAATGTCCTTCAATGCCACCCCCTACTCTGTTAACCCGGTCAGCTAGACCTTGCTTGTCTATATTTACAATTCCTCCTTGTTTATGTCCTCTTAGTCACAAACAACAAGAGGAGGAGGTCGTCCAATTAGAAGGTAAGGATTTATGTTGGGTTGTGTTGTGTGTGTTTCTGGTGCCATGGCGCATAACTTCTCCATTCTGACTCTTTCATACATTTCGAACTTGAAAAACCGGCTGCTTTAAAAACCAACCAAAAGAACAGATCAGAAACACAGGCCTAAGTGTCAAATACGTTATGGCTTTTTTGCACTACTGCTCCTTGCCTCGCTCATTTCTCATCAAAGAATATCTGACTGTTACAGTGGGGAGAACAAGTATTTGATACACTGCCGATTTTGCAGGTTTTCCCACTTACAAAGCATGTAGAGGTCTGTAATTTTTATCATAGGTACTCTTCAACTGTGAGAGACGGAATCTAAAACAAAAGTCCAGAAAATCACATTGTATGATTTTTAAGTAATTCATTTGCATTTTATTGCATGACATAAGTATTTGATACATCAGAAAAGCAGAACTTAATATTTGGTACAGAAACCTTTGTTTGCAATTACAGAGATCATATATTTCCTGTAGTTCTTGACCAGGTTTGCACACACTGCAGCAGGGATTTTGGCCCACTCCTCCATACAGATCCTTCAGGTTTCGGGGCTGTCGCTGGGCAATACGGACTTTCAGCTCCCTCCAAAGATTTTCTATTGGGTTCAGGTCTGGAGACTGGCTAGGCCACTCCAGGACCTTGAGATGCTTCTTACGGAGCCACTCCTTAGTTGCCCTGGCTGTGTGTTTCGGGTCGTTGTCATGCTGGAAGACCCAGCCACGACCCATCTTCAATGCTCTTACTGAGGGAAGGAGGTTGTTGGCCAAGATCTCGCGATACATGGCCCCATCCATCCTCCCCTCAATACGGTGCAGTCGTCCTGTCCCCTTTGCAGAAAAGCATCCCCAAAGAATGATGTTTCCACCTCCATGCTTCACGGTTGGGATGGTGTTCTTGGGGTTGTACTCATCCTTCTTTTTCCTCCAAACACGGCGAGTGGAGTTTAGACCAAAAAGCTCTATTTTTGTCTCATCAGACCACATGACCTTCTCCCATTCCTCCTCTGGATCATCCAGATGGTCATTGGCAAACTTCAGACGGGCCTGGACATGCGCTGGCTTGAGCAGGGGGACCTTGCGTGTTCTGCAGGATTTTAATCCATGACGGCGTAGTGTGTTACTAATGGTTTTCTTTGAGACTGTGGTCCCAGCTCTCTTCAGGTCATTGACCAGGTCCTGCCGTGTAGTTCTGGGATGATCCCTCACCTTCCTCATGATGCCCCACGAGGTGAGATCTTGCATGGTGCCCCAGACCGAGGGTGATTGACCGTCATCTTGAACTTCTTCCATTTTCTAATAATTGCGCCAACAGTTGTTGCCTTCTCACCAAGCTGCTTGCCTATTGTCCTGTAGCCCATCCCAGCCTCTTGCAGGTCGACAATTTTATCCCTGGTGTCCTTACACAGCTCTCTGGTCTTGGCCATTGTGGAGAGGTTGGAGTCTGTTTGATTGAGTGTGTGGAAAGGTGTATTTTATACAGGTAACGAGTTCAAACAGGTGCAGTTAATACAGGTAATGAGTGGAGAACAGGAGGGCTTCTTAAAGAAAAACTAACAGGTCTGTGAGAGCCGGAATTCTTACTGGTTGGTAGGTGATCAAATACTTATGTCATGCAATAAAATGCAAATTAATTATTTAAAAATCATACAATGTGATTTTCTGGATTTTTGTTTTAGATTCCGTCTCTCACAGTTGAAGTGTACCTATGATAAAAATTACTTCTATATGCTTTGTAAGTGGGAAAACCTGCAAAATCGGCAGTGTATCAAATACCTGTTCTCCCCACTGTATATCTCTCTTCCATCGATCCTCTCACCCCACTGTCCTTCTCCCAGGAGACGGGGGAGGGGAGCACACTGCTGTTACTATAGGCAGTATTCAGCAGGCCCAGGCATTCGCTGACCACAACATTCAGTACCAGTTCCGCTCTGAGGGTGGTCAGGTGGGTGTCCCCGTGAACAGCGTTTTGCTGATTTTTTTTTTTGTTGTTGATTTTTTTAATAACATTTTAATTAGCTGAATTTACATAGGTCTGTTTTTATTGTATAAGGTTAGTTTACTGCATCACTCACTCACACTAGAGCAGGGACGGGCAACTCCCCCCCCCCCATCCCATCCCTAGCAAACACAGCTGATTAAACTAATTGCATTCTAAAGTAAAGTTCATGATGAGTTGGTTATTGGAGTCAGGTGTGTTAGCTGGGTCAAAGGTGTGACACCAATCAGCCCACAGAGGACTGGAGTTGCCCATCCCCCCACTAGAGAATTAACCACATCACACAATGGGGGAAACCCTGAATAACCCTGTAGTTCAACACTAGCCTCTCCGTTGAATTGAGAGCCTTGTGTGCGTTCGCTTTGAACACAGACAGAAGAACCGTCCAGGCCTACAGGTTTGGATATAGCATTGAGTCGTCAAATTGGTTGGTTAATTGTGAATGTTTACGTCTACGCATTAGTGGATGTTAAATCTTCACATAAACCAATTTGTAGCTGAAGGATGAAGCTAGTTTGAGCTGGTCCTTTCACTCTGCATTTGAAGTACACACAGCTGGTGTGATCATGTAATTCCAATCCCCTTCCTGGATTGGCATGCGGCTGCTGTCACATGTTAGTCAGGAGGCGAGTCACGTTGAAGGGGTACAAATACTGATTATTTTGAAACAAACATGTGTTTTTCTGGACCTGGCTGTTTTTATATTGAATCAGGCACATTCTGCAATATAAGCATACGTTAGGTGTGCAGATCACTTATAGGCCTAGCAGTATCATTCGATGTGCAAGGGCTTAAATACTATAGCCTAGGGTGTGAACCTCAATATGAGGTAATCAACCTGCAAGTACTGAAAACACAAAATGACATTAAAATGACAGTGGTCAGGCTGGAAGGCATCCCAAGCTCTTTGTTGTAGAATTTATTCTCTCTCTCCGTCGCTTTCTCTTCCTCAGGTGACTTACCGCGTTGTCCAGGTAACTGACCAGCAGCTGGAGGGGAGAGACGACGAGGGAGGGCCGGTTAGCGTGGTCTCCACGGCTTCCTTCCCCGGCGCTCCTCAAGCAGTGACCCAGGTAGGTACCAGGACACCAGGAACGAGGCCACTACTGTCACCTCTTACAATAACACAGTTCCTAATGGCTAAGGAGCTTGACATACTTCAGTAGACATTCATGGTTCAATCAAACTATTGATCATAAGTTATCTGTATATTTTTATATATGTCACTTGTTGTAATTAATGATCAAGTAATATCTGTAAGTTAGTTGTCAGTAGGACTTGCTAACCCTTCCCACCTTGTCCCCTGTCAGGCTGTGATCCAGAACCCTTTCAGTAATGGGGGTAGCCCTGTGGGAGAGACGCTGGGAGGGGAGACACGCTTCGCCTACTTCCCAGCTACTGCTGTGAGCGATGGCACTGTGTCAGTGCAGACGACCTCTGACCCCACACAGGCCGGGGGTGAGTCAGCGCTGCTGCTACTTCTAATGCTAGGCTAGCAGTCTTCTGAGGGCAAAATACCGTCCCTTGTTTTTGGTTCAAGTCCAAACAGACAAAAAGAAGAATGCCCATTTGACATTTGAGTACCATAACTCGGTGCTGACTGGGAGAGATTAACTGTTCATTCCCTCAGCCACGAGGTTTGTCTCAGTGCAAGAGTCCAGAGTCACTCAGACAATTATCCCTTAAGGCTTTGTCACAGGTCTCCAACCTGCTCCATCCCATTTCTCTCTCTCTCTCCTCTCTCTCTCTCTCTCTCCCCCGTTCCCATGTCATCGCCTCTCCCACAGGTCAGTTCTACGTGATGATGACCCCTCCTGACGTCTTGCAGACAGGCACACAGCGAACCATAGCCCCGCGCACGCACCCCTACCCTGAGTGAGTATGTACCACACTGCTTCTCACACTCCTCCATGTCCTTCATTGGACTCTCTGAAAGGAGACCCGCATGCACACAGCAGTCTGAGCCACTCCAGATGTTAAGCAGTCAAAGACCTTCCTACGCAATCCTTACGTTCATCTTCCACAAGCATGTCAGACATGTTTTCCAAGTAGGAACTAATCTATACTCCTAGGTGTTCTGTGATAACCTCTCATTAATATAATCAGTCATTTAACAGGATTTCTCTAGAGCTTCTAAGAGTTAGTTTACTTTACTTTGAGTCTGAGATGTATCAGTTAGACTGGAAAACTAATATTCTCTCCAAAAACTGAAAGTAAAGTCGCACTGCCACAGACATTTGGGTTGAGCATGGTCTGGACCTGGGTCAGACAGCACTAGACCTGGGTCAGACAGCACTAGACCTGGGTCAGACAGCACTAGACCTGGGTCAGACAGCACTAGACCTGGGTCAGACAGCACTAGACCTGGGTCAGACAGCACTAGACCTGGGTCAGACAGCACTAGACCTGGGTCAGACAGCACTGCGTGTGTGTGGTTTCCTTGAGCAATCTGCTTTTCTTTTGGGATGGATGATGTCATCACAGGGGTGTTAGTGAATGTGCCTGTCCTTGTTGCCCTGGTTTCCCCTTCCTTGCCTACTTCCTCCTCATTTGTTTATCTCTTTCACAATCATCATCATCATGTGATTAAAGCTTCTCTGAATGAATAACACTGAATCAAAACCAAACTGTTAATTCTGGTTAATCCATGTTGAAAATGGAAATAATCTCTCGTGCCAAATGGATGATTTATGACATGTGCGTCAGTGAATTAATTTTACATTAGTGTTCTGGTTAATTTAGGAAATTAATTAAAATGTGCTTATTATTTGTATATGAAGACATACTGCATGCCCGGAGCCAAGGGGTGTGAGGTAATTGTAAACATGACCATAAACTAAACATATCATCTAGAAGAGGGAGTGTTTGAATATAAAACATGGAGTTGTGTTTGTTATGACATAGTGTGGTTTGGAAGATTAGGTCCATAAAGGAAGTGGTTTGGAAGAATAGGTCCATAAAGGAAGTGGTTTGGAAGATTAGGTCCATAAAGGACGTGGTTTGGAAGAGTAGGTCCATAAAGGAAGTGGTTTGGAAGATTAGGTCCATAAAGGAAGTGGTTTGGAAGAGTAGGTCCATAAAGGAAGTGGTTTGGAAGATTAGGTCCATAAAGGAAGTGGTTTGGAAGATTAGGTCCATAAAGGAAGTGGTTTGGAAGATTAGGTCCATAAAGGAAGTGGTTTGGAAGATTTGGTCCATAAAGGAAGTGGTTTGGAAGATTAGGTCCATAAAGGAAGTGGTTTGGAAGAATAGGTCCATAAAGGATGTGGTTTGGAAGATTAGGTCCATAAAGGGAGTGGTTTGGAAGATTAGGTCCATAAAGGAAGTGGTTTGGAAGATTAGGTCCATAAAGGAAGTGGTTTGGAAGATTAGGTCCATAAAGGACGTGGTTTGGAAGATTAGGTCCATAAAGGAAGTGGTTTGGAAGAATAGGTCCATAAAGGAAGTGGTTTGGAAGATTAGGTCCATAAAGGAAGTGGTTTGGAAGATTAGGTCCATAAAGGAAGTGGTTTGGAAGATTAGGTCCATAAAGGAAGTGGTTTGGAAGATTAGGTCCATAAAGGAAGTGGTTTGGAAGATTAGGTCCATAAAGGACGTGTTTTGGAAGATTAGGTCCATAAAGGAAGTGGTTTGGAAGATTA
This sequence comes from Thymallus thymallus, assembly GCA_023634145.1. Lineage (NCBI taxonomy): Eukaryota > Metazoa > Chordata > Actinopteri > Salmoniformes > Salmonidae > Thymallus > Thymallus thymallus. Next base: position 1,082,176 of record CM042415.1, read on the forward strand.
GGTCCATAAAGGAAGTGGTTTGTAAGAATAGGTCCATAAAGGAAGTGGTTTGTAAGATTAGGTCCATAAAGGACGTGGTTTGGAAGATTAGGTCCATAAAGGACGTGGTTTGGAAGATTAGGTCCATAAAGGAAGTGGTTTGTAAGAATAGGTCCATAAAGGAAGTGGTTTGGAAGATTAGGTCCATAAAGGAAGTGGTTTGGAAGATTAGGTCCATAAAGGACGTGGTTTGGAAGATTAGGTCCATAAAGGAAGTGGTTTGGAAGATTAGGTCCATAAAGGAAGTGGTTTGGAAGATTAGGTCCATAAAGGAAGTGGTTTGGAAGATTAGGTCCATAAAGGAAGTGGTTTGGAAGATTAGGTCCATAAAGGAAGTGGTTTGGAAGATTAGGTCCATAAAGGAAGTGGTTTGGAAGATTAGGTCCATAAAGGACGTGTTTTGGAAGATTAGGTCCATAAAGGAAGTGGTTTGGAAGATTAGGTCCATAAAGGAAGTGGTTTGTAAGAATAGGTCCATAAAGGAAGTGGTTTGGAAGATTAGGTCCATAAAGGAAGTGGTTTGGAAGATTAGGTCCATAAAGGACGTGGTTTGGAAGATTAGGTCCATAAAGGAAGTGGTTTGGAAGATTAGGTCCATAAAGGAAGTGGTTTGGAAGATTAGGTCCATAAAGGAAGTGGTTTGGAAGATTAGGTCCATAAAGGAAGTGGTTTGGAAGATTAGGTCCATAAAGGAAGTGGTTTGGAAGATTAGGTCCATAAAGGAAGTGGTTTGGAAGAATAGGTCCATAAAGGAAGTGGTTTGGAAGATTAGGTCCATAGTGTTTTTATTTAATTTGACATAATGCCATGCTTGTTTTGCCATCCAGAACGATCACATGATCCACTCCAATCTAATTTGTGTCGGACTAAGTGGATATCCGTGGCTTACCGTTTCCTGCCTGTATGTGATGAACTCTTATTCTCAGGCCTGTAAAACAGCATGGACATTTTACACCTCTTAATCATTTACAATATAGCTTTAGGTTAAGGGGATGGCCATCAGTTTACACACAGTAAGGTGTTGGGCTATGGTTTTGTTATTAGATAGATAGATACTTTATTGATCCCTGAGGGGAAATTACTTTGTCAAGCAGCTACGAAAAACACAGGACAGGTGCAAAATGCCACAACGAAATACACAGAAGACCGATGCATGATACATAGTGCGGCAGTATGAAAAAGTAGTCTGGAGTGCAAAAAAGCTATAGGAAGGCGTTGCATAGTATGGGTGAATATGTACACTATACATTGTTATAGTGTTAGGTGAAAAAATTATACAATTATTGCAAGTTGATATAAATAAATAAAAAGTATTTGTATGGTTAACTATACTATACTAATCAGGTCTATTAGGACTGATCTTGATTCTTCCCAAGTTCTTTAGGCTGCTTGGAGCTTTTGTGTGTGTCCAGTTGTATGTCTAGTTCCAGTTAAATGTAGCATCTGAAAGGGCTGGATACCACTGGAGTGTGTGCTGTTGTCTAGGGAGGACGCATTCTTCTGTGGTTTGCCATTCTATTCCCCCTTTCCATATGTTTTTCATGTGTGTGTGTGTGTGTGTGATAATTTGTGTATTTTATTTATTCTTACATCAACAACGCATAAACTAATCCATGACTGAACAGATTTAATCTGTGAAAAGAAATGCAATTAAATGGAAACTTCCACCGCTTACCTGCCGTTGGTCAGGACAACTTCCAGATCCTCCCCCCTGCAACCAACGAACCAATCAAATCAGGCCTAGATCGTATACTACAAAGAAGAAATGTCTCCCTATTCCCCAATCATTCCCTTAAGTACATTTCCCTGGTGATTTAAATTAGACCCTTGATGTGATTGAGCTACGTTTAGCATTGGAAGATGTGTGTACATTTTGATGGTAGTCCTGATGCAGTATTAGCATGAGTTGTTTCTGTTCTGTAAGACCTTGAATAGCTAGGTTAATGTAAAAACACTTTGATTTAGCCTGCTTTTAATTTATTTTACTCGTTAGATGTGAAAAAGGTAAGTGCACTGTGTGAATACAAGCCATTTTGGTTTCATTTATGACACAATTCATTAGATTGATTAAAGCTTTGCCAAAGTAAGTGCTGTCCAATTGTATTAGTTTACTGTCGCGGCTGTCACGTATGGGGAAGTTAATTAAAGACTACCTCGGGGAAGACACACACACACACACACACACACACACACACACACACACAGGAGAAACGGTTGTCATTAGCCATACTCAGGACACCAATTCGACAACATCGCAATTTGGGACCATAATGAAGCCCGCGCCTTAGACTCTCTCTGGAGTATAGCGGGGGGAGGGCGCGTACACCACGTACACCTCCAAGAAATCTGCCTGTCCAGATGGCCGTCAGACCGCCAGTAATACAGTAATTCCAATCACTGCGTCTCGCTGTCAGCCCCAAGGTGGTGTTATTACCACATATACTGCCCCATACGGCTGCTTCAGATCAGCATGGCTGCCTAAGGCGGTGCAGAGCGGCCCGCTTGCTGAGTACGGCTCTGGTGCCTGAGTGGTGTGTAATTGTAAAGGGGTCAGGTGCTTTGAGATAGGGGTTCTGGTGGGGAAGTTTTTGCACTGGAATAGTTGCGTTGAGCGCTGTAGTCAAAAGGTTTTTCTTTAAGTCTGAAGAGTTGCACCTGTTTGTATGGAGGTGGACTGAGGACTCCCGGGTTTTGAAAATGGGTGAAATTTTCTATTTTTTTGTGTCTGTAGGAAAATGGACGGCCCACGGACACCCAGAGATGAAAGGAGGAGAGCTCAACACAATGAAGGTGAGCAAAGGGAAGGGCATACATCACCCACAATCCTCCCTGATTTAATGTTCACTCAGAACAAAGATATCTTAACCATGCAACTCTGTGCTTTCCTTCTGCATTCCAAGATACATTAGCATGTGGACACCTGCTCATTGAACACCTCATTCTAAACTCATGGGCATTAATATGGAGTTGGTTCCCCGTTTACTGCTATAACAGCCTCCACTCTTCAGGGAAGGCTTTCCACTAGATGTTGGAACATTGCTGTGGGGACTTGCTTCCATTCAGCCACAAGAGCATTAGTGAAGTCAGGCACTGATGTTGGGCGATTAGGCCTGGCTCACAGTCGGCAGTCCAATTCATCCCAAACGTGTTAGATGGGGTTGAGGTCAGGGCTCTGCTGGCCAGTCAGGTTCTTCCACACAGATCTCGACAAACCATTTCTGTATGGACTTTGTGCACGGGGGCATTGTCATGTTCAAACAGGAAAGGGCCTTCGCCAAACTGTTAGAATGTCATTGTACAGTCGTGGCCAAAATATACGTATTGGTGTCCACAAAGTTTGATGTTTCAGTGTTCTTAGATCTTTATGTCAGTAGTTACTATGGTAACACTGAAGTATAATTACAAGTATTCCATAAGTGTCAAAGGCTTTCATTGACAATGACATTCAGTCCATGCAAAGAGTCAATATTTGCAGTGTTGACCCTTCTTTTTCAAGACCTCTGCAATCCGCCCTGGCATGCTGTCAATTAACTTCTGGGCCACATCCTGACTGATGGCAGGCCATTCTTGCATAATCAATGCTTGGAGTTTGTCAGAAGTTGTGGGTTTTTGTTTGTCCACCCGCCTCTTGAGGATCGACCACAAGTTCTCAATGGGATTAAGGTCTGGGTAGTTTCCTGGCCATGGACCCAAAATGTCGATGTTTTGTTCCCCGAACAAAAGGCATTGGTCATCAGCAAACTGTTCTTGGAAGGTTTGGAGAAGTAGCTCTCTGAGGATGTGTTGGTACCATTCTTTATTCATGGCTGTGTTCTTAGGAAAAATTGTGAGTGAGCCCACTCCCTTGGCTGAGAAGCAACCCCACACATGAATGGTCTCAGGATGCTTTACTGGTGGCATGACACAGGACTGATGGTAGCGCTCACCTTGTCTTCTCCGGACAAGGTGTTTTCCGGATGGCCCAAACAATCAGAAAGGGGATTCATCAGAGAAAATGACTAACCCAGTCCTCAGCAGTCCAATCCCTGTACCTTTTGCAGAATATCAGTCTGTCCCTGATGTTTTTCCTGGAGAGAAGTGGCTTCTTTGCTGCCCTTCTTGACACCAGGCCATCCTCCAAAAGTCTTTGCCTCACTTTGCGTGCAGATGCACTCACACCTGCCTGCTGCCATTCCTGAGCAAGTTCTGCACTGGTGGTGTCCCGCATCTGAATCAACTTTAGGAGATGGTCCTGCCGCTTGCTGGACTTTCTTGGGCGCCCTGACGCCTTCTTCACAACAATTGAATCTCTCTCCTTGAAGTTCTTGATGATCCGATAAATGGTTGATTTAGGTGCAATCTTACCAACAGCAATATCCTTGCCAGTGAAGCCCTTTTTGTGCAAAGCAATGATGACGGCACGTGTTTCCTTGCAGGTAACCATGGTTGACAGAGGAAGAACAATGATTTCAAGCACCACCCTCCTTTTAATCCAGTCTGTTATTCTGACTCAATCAGCATGACAGAGTGATCTCCAGCCTTGTCCTCGTCAACACTCTCACCTGTGTTAATGAGACAATCACTGACATGATGGCAGCTGGTCCTTTTGTGGCAGGGCTGAAATGCAGTGGAAATGTTTTTTGGGGGATTAAGTTAATTTTCATGGCAAAGAGGGACTTTTATTTATGCAATTTATCTGACCAGTCTTCATGACATTCTGGAGTATATGCAAATTGCCATCATCAACACATGGACAGACTATTTTTACGCTCTTCAGAACTCTGTGGTCCCGTTCTGTGAGCTTGTGTTGTCTACCACTTCGCGGCTGAGCCGTTGTTGCTCCTAGACGTTTCCACTTCACAATAACAGCACTTATAACAGCAAGGCAGAAATTTGACGAACTGACTTGTTAGAAAGGTGGCATCCTATGACGGTGCCACGTTGAAAGTCACTGATCTCGTCAGTAAGGCCATTCTACTGCCAATGTTTGTCTGTGGAGATTACATGGCTGTGTCAACTTTATACACCTGTCAGCAACTGGTGTGACTGAAATGGTTGAATCTACTCGTTTCATTATTGATTTTTTAGGTGCACCTTATGCTTTTAATATGTATTTTTATGTTTGAAGCCAAAGCCACATTAAGTGGACAATAGATAATTGTCTGACTCTTCTCAAATCCCTCTGTAGAGGCACGTTTTGGGAATAACATTTTGTATATCAACCAACCACTAGAGGCTGCTTTTGAACTGTCAGATATTCCCACAATGTCACATGTCTAGCTAAGTGACTATTCAAGGCATAGAGAAATATCCATGTAGACACTAACCACTCCCCATATGTATCCCTATTGTTCCCGTCTTTCTCTGAGCCTGTCCCGTCTTTCTCTGAGCCTGTCCCGTCTTTCTCTGAGCCTGTCCCGTCTTTCTCTGAGCCTGTCCTGTGTGTCTCAACAGTTGAGAGGCGGCGGAGAGACAAGATCAACAATTGGATCGTCACGCTCTCCAAAATCATCCCCGACTGCAACATAGACAGCACCAAGACGGGGGCGGTAAGTCACTCTGTAAGGCACTCTCAGCAGCTTTGTCGTGTGTGTGTGTGTGTGTGTGTGTGTGTACACATTTTAATATACTTGTGAGTACCAGAAGTCATCAGAAGAATAGTAAACCAACTTAAATTCAGAGAAGTGAGGACATATTGCCAGTCCTCCCTTGTATAAAGGCTATATTCAGATTAGGGGTTAGTCTTAGGGAAAAATAGGATTTTTAATTGGAATCAATTGTGTCTGGGGGGGGGCAGTTTGCATTCAGACACGTGTGTGTGTGTGTGTGTGTGTGTGTGTGTGTGTGTATTGGTATTTTATTAGGATCCTCATGAGCTGTTGTGAAAGCAGCAGCTACACTTCCTGGGATCTACACTGTAGGATGTCTCATTGAACTCCTCTCCTTCCCCCAGAGTAAAGGGGGCATCCTGTCTAAGGCGTGTGACTACATCCGAGATCTCCGTCAGAATAACCAGAGGCTCCTGGACGGTGTCAAAGAGGTGGAGAGAGTACAGGTGGACAACCAGCTCTGCAGACAGCAGGTAAGACAACTTAGAAAGAAGAATCAGAGGTCTAGCCTGGTCCCAGATCTTGTGCCATCTAGATCACATCACATGCCTGCGAACAGAAAGGGTTAATGTTCAAACAAATGTAGGCATTTCATTACATTTAACGTTCATTTTACGTTTGACGACCAAAGTGCCATTTTTACAAAATTAAGTTCTAGCATAAGATTTACAGTTCCTGACCCAATACCCCATAATGACACAATACTCCATAATGATACAATACCCTATAATGACCCAATACCCCATAATGACACAATACCCCATAATGACCCAATACCCCATAATGACACAATACCCCATAATGACACAATACCCCATAATGACACAATACCCCATAATGACACAATACCCCATAATGACCCAATACCCCATAATGACCCAATACCCCATAACGACTCAATACCCCTTAATGATACAATACCTCATAATGACAAAGTGAAAACGTCTCTCCAGAGATGTTAGATCGGGTTCAAGTCTGGGCTCTGGCTGGGCCACTCAAGGACATTCAGAGACTTGTCCAGAAGCCACTCCTGCGTTGTCTTGGCTGTGTGCTTAGGGTCGTTGTCCTGTTGGAAGGTGAACCTTCGTCTCAGTCTGAGGTCCTGAGCGCTCTGGAGCAGGTTTTCATCAAGGATCTCTCTGTACTTTGCTCCGTTCATCGTTGCGTCATCTTTTCCTTCGACCTCATAGCTTGGTTTTTGCTCTGACATGCACTGTCAACTGTGGGACTTTATATAGACAGGTGTGTGCCTTTCCAAATCATGTCCAATCATTTGAATTTACCACAGGTGGACTCCAAGTGGTAGAAACATCTCAAGGATGATCAATGGAAACTGAATGCACCTGAGCTCAGTTTTGAGTCACATAACAACAAATTATCTGAATAATTATGTAAATAAGGTGTTTTTGTTTTTAATACATTTGAAAAATTGCCAATAAAAACTGTTTTCGCTTTGTCATTGAGGTATTGTGTGTAGATTGCTGAGGAAATGGTTTTATTTAATCAATTTTAGAATAAGGCTGTAAAAGCCAAGGGGTCTGAATACTTTCTGAAGGCGCCTGTATGTGAGTTTAATTCCTTACTGAATCCCAAAGCACTGTTGTTCATGTCCTCACTCTAATGCTCAGAAGGGAACAGTCTCCAGTCCTGAGGGGGAGGGAGAGGCAGTGAGTGTGTACTAGCCCAGAGGACAAGCTGGGATGATGGTACAGTTCCTTGAGATTTAATACAGATGGTTGTTACGGCCAGGATTGTCCCAACATTTTTGTTGAGAAGTGTATACAACAGACGTTTCTGCCTAGTTCTAGAATCATTGAAGTTGACGTTGTATTTTGCTAAGTTGCTGTAAATGTATTGATTACGTTGAGGACACCCATGGTTGTTTTTTTGTCCCAGATCGACAAGTTGAAGAATGAGAATGCCCTTCTCCGAGCGCATCTCCAGCAGCACGGCATCGAGAGCGCCGGCGAGACGGCGCCACAATAAACGTGGGAGACGGGGAGAGCAGGATGGGTAGAAGGAAGAGTGGAAGAGGAAACTGAAGATGACTCATAGGAACAAAACGAACGACCTACTGAAGAATCAGTCTTTTTCACAGTAGCAGACAGTTAGATAGTCTTCCTTGGTCTCGTCTTTGAGGCTTTATCCGAGACTCTTGGCAGGCTCCCGCTGCTTTGGCTGCACTTGACTGATCCAGGACCAGTCGAAATTAAAAGGAGCCACCATGTAGACAATAGACACGTCTCAGACAGAGAAGAAGTCACAACAACCAGAGAAACCCTCTGAACAACTCCGCCCTTCCGTTCCATATTGATTTAGTTCTTCACCTGTGGACTGAGACGTTGGATATTCTGTTAAGTTGTTTTCCCCATTCTCTTCAGTCGTGTTCTTAATTTAACTGTCGTTATTGCATTTATTTTAGTCTGTTCGTGGTTGAGGTTCATATTATTACTTTTGTTATGTTAGCGGTTTTAATTGAATAGTTAGTGTATTGTTAAAAATATGCCCTGAGAGACTCCTTTCGAAAAGCTCTAATAGATGTATGAGTGAGTGGTAAGGCTACCAGCCAGTAGAACAGAGAACACCATTCAAACCAACCGCTAAATTATTAGGTGTTTTCGAAAGTGACACAATTGAGCTCAAAGTATTGGGACAGTGACACGTTTTGTCTCTGTACTTTGAAATTATACAATGACTATCAGGTTAAAATGCAGACTGTCATTTTGGGGTATTTTCATCCATATCGGGTAAACAGCTTTAGAAAATACAGCACTTTTTGTACATAGAGTTTGAACCCTTTAGAAGTGTCTATATTTCTGCATCAAAACGACCTAAAACATCATCAGATTCTACATCAAATCATATAAATAGATAAAGAGATGAGACCAAGATATTATACCTGGTCATTTATTTACTGAGGAAAATTATCCAATATTACATATGTGAACCTTTGCTTTTAGTATCTGCAACTAAACGTTTCCGGTAACAGTTGATCAGTCCTGCACATCGGCTTGGAGGAACTTTAGCCCATTCCTCCGTACAGAACAGCTTCAACTCTGGGATGTTGGTGGGTTTCCTCACATGAACTGCTCTCTTCAGGTCCTTCCACAACATTTAGATCTGATTAAGGTCAGGACTTTGACTTGGCCATTCTAAAACATTAACTTTATTCTTCTTTAACCATTTATTTGGTAGAACGACTTGTGTGTTTAGGGTCGATGTCTTGCTGCCTGACCCACGTTCTCTTGAGATTCAGTTCACGGACAGATGTCTTGACATTTTCCTTTAGAAATCACTGGTATAATTCAGAATTCATTGTTCCATCGATGATGGCAAGCCGTCCTGGCCCAGATGCAGCAAAACAGGCTTTCTCCTTGCAACCCTGCCATGCACACCATTGTTGTTCAGTGTTCTCCTGATGGTATACTCATGAACATTGACATTAGCCAATGGGAGAGAGGCCTTTAGTTGCTTAGAAGTTACCCTGGGTTCCTTTGTGACCTCGCAGACTATTACACGCCTTGCTCTTGGAGTGATCTTTGTTGGTCGACCCCTCCTGGGGAGGGTAACAATGGTCTTAAACTCCCTCCATTTGTACACAATCTGTCTGACTGTGGATTGGTGGAGTCCAAACTCTTTAGAGATGGTTTTGTAACCTTTTCCAGCCTGATGAGCATCAACAACTCGTTTTCTGAGATCCTCAGACATCTCCTTTGTCCGTGCCATGGCACACTTCCACAAAGGTGTTATGAAGATCAGACGTTGAGAGATGCCTGTTGTTTAAATAAAACCGGGTTCCCACTCACACCTGATTGTTATACCATTGATTGAAAACACCTGACTCTAATTTCACATTCAAATTAACTGCTTATATCCTAGAGGTTCACATACTTTTGCCACTCAGATATGTAATATTGGATAGTTTTCCTCAATAAATAAATGACCAGTATAATATCTTTGTTTAATTGGGTTATAGATCTACCTTTAGGACTTGTGTGTAGTCCCCCCCCCCCCCCCCCCCCCACACATTTTACTAACAGAAATTAACTTATGTGTAATAAAATAGTCAAAAGTGTAGTATTTGGTCCCACATTCCCAGCACACATGACTACATCAAGCTGGTGACTCTACAAACTAGTTGGATGCTGCTTGGATTTACTGTTTGTTCTGGTTGTTTCAGATTATGTGGTGTCCAATAGAAATGAGTGGTGAATAATGTATTTTATGTCATTTGGAGTTACTTTTATTGTAAATAAGAATATAATATGTTTCTAAACACTTCTACAGTAATGTGGATGCTACCATGGTTACTGATCGTCCTGAATGAATCGTGAATGATGATGAGTGAGAAAGTTCAAGGCATAAACATCATTCCCAACCCAGAAACGCTAACCTCCCGTTATCGTAATGCTAAGAGGTCAGCATATCTTGGGGTATGATATTTATGAGTCTGTGAGAAATCTCTCTCCAAAGCCGTATCAGTGGTCTATCAAATGCCCTACATACCCCCAAGACATGCTAACCTCTCAGCATTACGATAACGGGAGGTTAGCGTTTCTGGGTTGGGATTCATTCAGGACTATCAGTAATCATCAAACCCAACCAAACAGCAAATGCATCCAACATATAATACTCAACTTTTCACTACTTTAATACACAGACATGAATTTCTCACAATACTTTAATTAATTAAAGGAATTTCTATATGGATAACAATACCCTCAAATTAAAGCAGTCTGTACCTTAACCTCAGTCATTGTATCATTTAAAATCCTAAGTGCTGGAGAACAGAACCAAAACAACAAGAAATGCGTCAATGTCCCAAAACGTTTGGACCTCACTGTCTCAAGGATGCAATTGTGGTGTTCCCAGAGGAACAGCTGTGCTTTGCCCAATAACACAGTTAACAGTGCTAGCGTTGACAGACCTGTAGTGTCCATGCAAATGTTTCATGTTGAAGTAAAACCAATGGCCACTGGCGTTTTAGTGGGAAAATAAATGGCAATCAATAACTCATTTACTCTGAACGCTGGCCCTGTTCTACAATTATGCAATTTAATATACAATCTTTAAGGCTGGTTTGAGACTGTGGCCGGGTGAGATTCTAGGGCGTTTGATAGACCACTGATACGGCTTCGGAGAGAAAGGTTGAGCTCTTGAAATGTCACCTGACATATGAAGTGAGTGCAAATGTGTCACAGGTTGCATCTGAAATGGCACCTTATTTGCTAGTGCATTACTTTTGACTAACAGTAGTGATTTATTTCGGGGATACGGTGCCATTTCAAATACTACCAAGTTTTTTCATTTCAACATTGTCACGTTAAACTCACTCTTGAGTAAGACTAAGCGAAATTTAGCGGCTACTGAAGTTTGGATGTCTTTAGCGAATGTGTGTATGATGTATCTGTGTCTTGATATGGGTAACCAACACATCAAATGGAGCTCAACGCACCCAGGGAAAAAGACTGGAGAGAATAACTGAACCGACTCACTGCTCAAGATAGAAACCAAGAACAGAGAAACTTCCCTTCCTTGCACTTTGTATCTGTGCTCTGAATTTCCTCTCCTAGCAAACAGGAATGGATGCTAATAAAATCTTGGAAAAAGTTTAACTCTCTATAGGACAATGACCAAGTTGAAATGCATTCAACGTGCAAACACACAAGATGATGATGATGATGGTAATACCAATGATGAAGACTGGATTTGGGGAGTAGGTAAAATAGTGTTTTTGTACTGTCTGGCGCTGGAATCAGCAAAGCAGCACTAATACTCAACCCTGTGAAATGTCATGTATACTCAATAACTCCATCTGGACAAGCTCTCCTACTCTGTGACCTTGTGCTTTGTATTTGCAGAATACATTTTTTATACTGTTTTGCTCGATACTGTGTCTCAGAACTGTTGCTCTCCAGCTGAATATTAGCCAAAGTCGACCGGTGTTGTTTATTTTGCAGTAGAATTCTACACATTTTAGTGGGATGTGAGCAATTACGGTGAAGAGAAGGGAGAACGTAGCGAAATTAAATTATGTTGGGTGTAGATAATTTTTTTGTTTTCTTTTTTGAAATGACAAAAACAAAACTTACTAGCCTCTTTCCTCTGGAGCAGCCTTGCTATTCTCAGGTTAAATTCTAGGACCTTTCTAAGTAAAATGGAAGAAAAATAAATCTTTGACTTGCTGAGTGTTCTGGCTCATTCTTTCCCCTACGCAGAATGTCATCCATTCTAATGTATTCATAATTAACATAATCAAGATAATGAAGGCTACTAATACTGTATATTAATAAGGTGATTAACGGTTAATTCTGGTAATCTTTAATAAGAAGATTATCAGTTTATTTAACTATGTTCAGCAGCAGGTGTGTGGTGTCACATTCAGACGTGCGTTTCATTCTGTGTCGATTGACACACCATACGCTTTGGGACAACTCCTGCCTGAGCTCCTTTCAGGTGGTCTTTGAGCAGGGATTTTGGGGGCAGAGATGGTCAAAGATACATAAAAATACAAAATACCCTAAAGGCCAAAATATAAAAATAAACTATAAAATACTGATGCCAAAATATATTTATACATGTATTTTGTGTTTCTCAATCGCTTTGGCACAATCATCAAATGACTTCAACTTTGTCAAACTATATGACTAACTATATGACATTAGGACATTTGTTCATATGACTATAGTCATTTATAATTGCTTTGGCACAAAATGCATTGAGGAAGCCTTGCAGATCAAAATAGTTGATTTGCTATTGAATTATTTTACTCTCAAATGCAATTATAACATGTTCATTGTGTAAATCCCTACATGCTGAATAGAACCACCAACAATCACTATAACCTGTCACACATATATTAGATACATAACAGTTATGTGGTATTGTTGTAATAGTTGTCAGATAGATACACTTAGATGGGGAACAATACAATTTAGAGCAACCAATAGCAAATGCTGTCCAATTTAGCTGACAGGTGAAACTCATAACCTATCAGTTCTCAAACACGTTTATACTGCAAGGGTAAGACTGAATGTTACAGCTGTGGAATATGGAGCAGGTAGGAGACAGACGGGGGCAAGAGCCTGCTAGAGCAAGAGGAAGGGGTATTAGAGTGTGGGGGGGTATGGTGAGAGGAGAGGAAGAGGAAGGGGTATTAGAGTGTGGGGGGGTATGGTGAGAGGAGAGGAAGAGGAAGGGGTATTAGAGTGTGGGGGGGTATGGTGAGAGGAGAGGAAGAGGAAGGGGTATTAGAGTGTGGGGTGGTATGGTGAGAGGAGAGGGAGGGGTATTAGAGTGTGGGGGGGTATGGTGAGAGGAGAGGGAGGGGTATTAGAGTGTGGGGGGGTATGGTGAGAGGAGAGGAGAGGAGGGGGTATTAGAGTGTGGGGTGGTATGGTGAGAGGAGAGGAAGGGGTATTAGAGTGTGGGGTGGTATGGTGAGAGGAGAGGAGAGGAAGGGGTATTAGAGTGTGGGGTGGTATGGTGAGAGGAGAGGAGAGGAAGGGGTATTAGAGTGTGGGGTGGTATGGTGAGAGGAGAGGGAGGGGTATTAGAGTGTGGGGGGGTATGGTGAGAGGAGAGGAAGGGGTATTAGAGTGTGGGGGGGTATGGTGAGAGGAGAGGGAGGGGTATTAGAGTGTGGGGGGGTATGGTGAGAGGAGAGGAAGAGGAAGGGGTATTAGAGTGTGGGGTGGTATGGTGAGAGGAGAGGAGAGGAAGGGGTATTAGAGTGTGGGGTGGTATGGTGAGAGGAGAGGGAGGGGTATTAGAGTGTGGGGGGGTATGGTGAGAGGAGAGGAAGGGGTATTAGAGTGTGGGGGGGTATGGTGAGGGGAGAGGAAGGGGTATTAGAGTGTGGGGTGGTATGGTGAGAGGAGAGGGAGGGGTATTAGAGTGTGGGGGGGTATGGTGAGGGGAGAGGAAGGGGTATTAGAGTGTGGGGTGGTATGGTGAGGGGAGAGGAGAGGAAGGGGTATTAGAGTGTGGGGTGGTATGTTGAGAGGAGAGGAGAGGAAGGGGTATTAGAGTGTGGGGTGGTATGGTGAGAGGAGAGGAGAGGAAGGGGTATTAGAGTGTGGGGTGGTATGGTGAGAGGAGAGGAAGGGGTATTAGAGTGTGGGGTGGTATGGTGAGAGGAGAGGAGGGGGTATTAGAGTGTGGGGTGGTATGGTGAGAGGAGAGGAAGGGGTATTAGAGTGTGGGGTGGTATGGTGAGAGGAGAGGAGGGGGTATTAGAGTGTGGGGTGGTATGGTGAGAGGAGAGGAGGGGGTATTAGAGTGTGGGGTGGTATGGTGAGAGGAGAGGAAGGGGTATTAGAGTGTGGGGTGGTATGGTGAGAGGAGAGGAGGGGGTATTAGAGTGTGGGGTGGTATGGTGAGAGGAGAGGAGAGGAAGGGGTATTAGAGTGTGGGGTGGTATGGTGAGAGGAGAGGAGAGGAAGGGGTATTAGAGTGTGGGGTGGTATGGTGAGAGGAGAGGGAGGGGTATTAGAGTGTGGGGGGGTATGGTGAGAGGAGAGGAAGGGGTATTAGAGTGTGGGGGGGTATGGTGAGAGGAGAGGAGGGGGTATTAGAGTGTGGGGTGGTATGGTGAGAGGAGAGGAAGGGGTATTAGAGTGTGGGGTGGTATGGTGAGAGGAGAGGAGAGGAAGGGGTATTAGAGTGTGGGGGGGTATGGTGAGAGGAGAGGAGGGGGTATTAGAGTGTGGGGTGGTATGGTGAGAGGAGAGGAAGGGGTATTAGAGTGTGGGGTGGTATGGTGAGAGGAGAGGAGAGGAAGGGGTATTAGAGTGTGGGGTGGTATGGTGAGAGGAGAGGAGGGGGTATTAGAGTGTGGGGTGGTATGGTGAGAGGAGAGGAGAGGAAGGGGTATTAGAGTGTGGGGTGGTATGGTGAGAGGAGAGGAGAGGAAGGGGTATTAGAGTGTGGGGTGGTATGGTGAGAGGAGAGGAGAGGAAGGGGTATTAGAGTGTGGGGTGGTATGGTGAGAGGAGAGGAGAGGAAGGGGTATTAGAGTGTGGGGTGGTATGGTGAGAGGAGAGGGAGGGGTATTAGAGTGTGGGGTGGTATGGTGAGAGGAGAGGAAGGGGTATTAGAGTGTGGGGTGGTATGGTGAGAGGAGAGGAAGGGGTATTAGAGTGTGGGGGGGTATGGTGAGAGGAGAGGAAGGGGTATTAGAGTGTGGGGTGGTATGGTGAGAGGAGAGGGAGGGGTATTAGAGTGTGGGGGGGTATGGTGAGGGGAGAGGAAGGGGTATTAGAGTGTGGGGTGGTATGGTGAGGGGAGAGGAGAGGAAGGGGTATTAGAGTGTGGGGTGGTATGTTGAGAGGAGAGGAGAGGAAGGGGTATTAGAGTGTGGGGTGGTATGGTGAGAGGAGAGGAGAGGAAGGGGTATTAGAGTGTGGGGTGGTATGGTGAGAGGAGAGGAAGGGGTATTAGAGTGTGGGGGGGTATGGTGAGGGGAGAGGAAGGGGTATTAGAGTGTGGGGTGGTATGGTGAGAGGAGAGGGAGGGGTATTAGAGTGTGGGGGGGTATGGTGAGGGGAGAGGAAGGGGTATTAGAGTGTGGGGTGGTATGGTGAGGGGAGAGGAGAGGAAGGGGTATTAGAGTGTGGGGTGGTATGGTGAGAGGAGAGGAGAGGAAGGGGTATTAGAGTGTGGGGTGGTATGGTGAGGGGAGAGGAGAGGAAGGGGTATTAGAGTGTGGGGTGGTATGGTGAGAGGAGAGGAAGGGGTATTAGAGTGTGGGGTGGTATGGTGAGAGGAGAGGAGAGGAAGGGGTATTAGAGTGTGGGGTGGTATGGTGAGAGGAGAGGAAGGGGTATTAGAGTGTGGGGTGGTATGGTGAGAGGAGAGGAGGGGGTATTAGAGTGTGGGGTGGTATGGTGAGAGGAGAGGAAGGGGTATTAGAGTGTGGGGTGGTATGGTGAGAGGAGAGGAGGGGGTATTAGAGTGTGGGGTGGTATGGTGAGAGGAGAGGAGGGGGTATTAGAGTGTGGGGTGGTATGGTGAGAGGAGAGGAGAGGAAGGGGTATTAGAGTGTGGGGTGGTATGGTGAGGGGAGAGGAGAGGAAGGGGTATTAGAGTGTGGGGTGGTATGGTGAGAGGAGAGGAGAGGAAGGGGTATTAGAGTGTGGGGTGGTATGGTGAGGGGAGAGGAGAGGAAGGGGTATTAGAGTGTGGGGTGGTATGGTGAGAGGAGAGGAGAGGAGGGGGTATTAGAGTGTGGGGTGGTATGGTGAGAGGAGAGGAGAGGAGGGGGTATTAGAGTGTGGGGTGGTATGGTGAGGGGAGAGGAGAGGAAGGGGTATTAGAGTGTGGGGTGGTATGGTGAGAGGAGAGGAGAGGAAGGGGTATTAGAGTGTGGGGTGGTATGGTGAGAGGAGAGGAGGGGGTATTAGAGTGTGGGGTGGTATGGTGAGAGGAGAGGAAGGGGTATTAGAGTGTGGGGTGGTATGGTGAGAGGAGAGGAGGGGGTATTAGAGTGTGGGGTGGTATGGTGAGAGGAGAGGAGAGGAAGGGGTATTAGAGTGTGGGGTGGTATGGTGAGAGGAGAGGAGAGGAGAGGAGGGGGTATTAGAGTGTGGGGTGGTATGGTGAGGGGAGAGGAGAGGAAGGGGTATTAGAGTGTGGGGTGGTATGGTGAGAGGAGAGGAGAGGAAGGGGTATTAGAGTGTGGGGTGGTATGGTGAGAGGAGAGGAGAGGGTATTAGAGTGTGGGGTGGTATGGTGAGAGGAGAGGAGAGGGTATTAGAGTGTGGGGTGGTATGGTGAGAGGAGAGGAGAGGAGAGGAAGGGGTATTAGAGTGTGGGGTGGTATGGTGAGAGGAGAGGAGAGGAGGGGGTATTAGAGTGTGGGGTGGTATGGTGAGAGGAGAGGAAGGGGTATTAGAGTGTGGGGTGGTATGGTGAGAGGAGAGGAGAGGGTATTAGAGTGTGGGGTGGTATGGTGAGAGGAGAGGAGAGGGTATTAGAGTGTGGGGTGGTATGGTGAGAGGAGAGGAGAGGAGAGGAAGGGGTATTAGAGTGTGGGGTGGTATGGTGAGAGGAGAGGAGAGGAGGGGGTATTAGAGTGTGGGGTGGTATGGTGAGAGGAGAGGAAGGGGTATTAGAGTGTGGGGTGGTATGGTGAGAGGAAGGGGTATTAGAGTGTGGGGTGGTATGGTGAGGGGAGAGGAGAGGGAGGGGTATTAGAGTGTGGGGTGGTATGGTGAGAGGAGAGGAGAGGGAGGGGTATTAGAGTGTGGGGTGGTATGGTGAGAGGAGAGGAGAGGGAGGGGTATTAGAGTGTGGGGTGGTATGGTGAGAGGAAGGGGTATTAGAGTGTGGGGTGGTATGGTGAGGGGAGAGGAGAGGGAGGGGTATTAGAGTGTGGGGTGGTATGGTGAGAGGAGAGGAGAGGGAGGGGTATTAGAGTGTGGGGTGGTATGGTGAGAGGAGAGGAGAGGGAGGGGTATTAGAGTGTGGGGTGGTATGGTGAGGGGAGAGGAGAGGAAGGGGTATTAGAGTGTGGGGTGGTATGGTGAGAGGAGAGGAGAGGGAGGGGTATTAGAGTGTGGGGTGGTATGGTGAGAGGAGAGGAGAGGGAGGGGTATTAGAGTGTGGGGTGGTATGGTGAGAGGAGAGGAGAGGGAGGGGTATTAGAGTGTGGGGTGGTATGGTGAGAGGAGAGGAGAGGGAGGGGTATTAGAGTGTGGGGTGGTATGGTGAGGGGAGAGGGAGAGGGGGGCACAACCATGGCCTCAGTATGACAGAGGCTGGTCGGAGAGTGCAGCCTAATGTGGGCCTTTACTGGGCTGTATTTCCTGTCTAGGATTGAGAGTCTGCCCCATGGTGGTGGCAGAAGATCAGTTTTCACTGCTCAACAAAAACTTGACATTTGTAATATGGTCGTAGCAAACAATGCTATTAGACTAAAAGATATTCATACAAGATGACGGCATCTTTGAAAATGTCATCACCGTCAGCATCTCCACAATTGATAGACTGCTGAAGATAAATCAGATTACAATGAAGCAGCTCTATAAGGTACCTTTTGAGAGGAATGGTAAGAAAGTGAAGGAGCTGAGGTACCAGTACGTACAGGTATGAATTCATCATGGTACACTACCCAGCGCTGTAATCTCCTTGTACAACCTGTATATACAGAATATGTTACACAATGTGGGATATGTGGAACTGTATGATTTACAATATCTACTGTCAATTATTTCCTAAATAGTTTTACTGTGGTGTTGTTTTCCTGTATTATCAAATGAGGAGAAACAAACTGATCACACGAGTCGAAGTTCTTCTTAATACTAAATCTTGATTTACTTATAAGTAAATGAAGCATGTCACACACAAAAAGACTCAAGTCAATGACGTGAGTGCAACGTGATGAGTCAACGCAACATTTTCACTGCTAGGTTGAGCGCCTGATACAGTCATGTTACAGACCCTTTATAGCCAAGATCCAATCCCCTGAACGTTCACGACAAACAACAGATGTCTGGAATGGGTCACAAGGTTAACACTTGATAAATGAGAGAGGAATATTCCCCACTATCTATCATTTTGCCACGACGGTCCCGTGTTCACCCCGAGGGCGAGACTCTTTCCTGTGCCTGGTACTTCGTCTCAACACAATCACACTCACTTCATGGCATCAATCACTTTATTTTATTTTTTATTTATTTCACCTTTATTTAACCTGGTAGATCATTTACAACTGCGACCTGGCCAAGACAAAGCAAAGCGGTGTGACAAACAACAACACAGAGTTACACAGTAAACAAACATAGTCAAAAACACAATAGAAAATCTATATACAGAGTGCAAAATGTAGTGCAAAATGCAGTAAGGTTAGGAGGTAGGACAATAAATAGACCATAGTGGTGAAATAAATTACAGATTATCATCATTAACACAGGAATGAAGGATGTGCAAATTATGATGTGCAAATAGAGATACTGGAGTGCAAAATGAGCGGAAGTTAAAATAATAAATATGGGGATGAGGTAGTAGGATGGGCTATTTACAGAAGGGCTATATACAGGATGAGGTAGTAGGATGGGCTATTTACAGAAGGGCTATATACAGGATGAGGTAGTAGGATGGGCTATTTACAGAAGGGCTGTATACAGGATGAGGTAGTAGGATGGGCTATTTACAGAAGGGCTATATACAGGATGAGGTAGTAGTGTGGGCTATTTACAGAAGGGCTGTATACAGGATGAGGTAGTAGGATGGGCTATTTACAGAAGGGCTATATACAGGATGAGGTAGTAGTGTGGGCTATTTACAGAAGGGCTATATACAGGATGAGGTAGTAGGATGGGCTATTTACAGAAGGGCTGTATACAGGATGAGGTAGTAGGATGGGCTATTTACAGAAGGGCTATATACAGGATGAGGTAGTAGGATGGGCTATTTACAGAAGGGCTATATACAGGATGAGGTAGTAGGATGGGCTATTTACAGAAGGGTATATACAGTATGAGGTAGTAGGATGGGCTATTTACAGAAGGGCTATATACAGTATGAGGTAGTAGTGTGGGCTATTTACAGAAGGGCTGTATACAGGATGAGGTAGTAGGATGGGCTATTTACAGAAGGGCTATATACAGGATGAGGTAGTAGGATGGGCTATTTACAGAAGGGTATATACAGTATGAGGTAGTAGGATGGGCTATTTACAGAAGGGCTATATACAGTATGAGGTAGTAGTGTGGGCTATTTACAGAAGGGCTATATACAGGTGCAGTGATCGGTAAGCAGCTCTGACAGCTGATGCTTAAAGTTAGTGAGGGAGATAGGAACCTCTAGCTTCAAGGATTTTTGCAATTTGTTCCAGTCATTGGCAGCAGAGAACTGGAAGGAACGGCGGCGAAAGGAGGTGTTGGCTTTGGGGATGACCAGTGAAATATACCTGCTGGAGCGCATGCTACGGGTGGGTGTTGCTATGGTGACCAGTGAGCTGAGACAGGGCGGGGATTTACCTAATAAAGACTTATAGATGACCTGGAGCCAGTGGGTTTGGCGACAAATATGTAGTGAGGGCCAGCCAACGAGAGCGTACAGGTCGCAGTGGTGGGTGGTATATGGGGCTTTGGTAACAAAACGGACGGCACTGTGATAGATTACATCCAATTTGCTGAGTAGAGTGTTGGAGGCTATTTTGTAAATGACATCCCCGAAGTCAAGGATAGGTAGGATAGTCAGTTTTACGAGGGCATGTTTGGCAGCATGAGTGAAGGAGGCTTTGTTGCGAAATAGGAAGCCGATTCTAGATTCTGGATTGGAGATGGTTAATATGAGTCTGGAAGTTGAGTTTACAGTCTAACCAGACGCCTAGGTATTTGTAGGTATCCACATATTCTAAGTCAGACCCGTCGAGAGTAGTAGCGGGTGCAGGCAACGTTCTATTGAAGAGCATGCACTTGTCAGTTGCGATTTTTCCCTGGTTGCATTGCAAGGGAGGATATCAGGTGTGCTGTAGATGAAATGTTGTGGCAGACAGACAGGAGAGACTGGACGAACCACGAGGTTGATGAACTTGCAACATCTTTTCTTTATTCTTGCACATATTGTAGTTCCTGATAATTTTGCTGCTGTAAATATTTTTATTTATTTATTTTTTATTTAACCTTTAGTTTACTAGGCAAGTCAGTTAAGAACAAATTCTTATTTACAATGACGGCCTAGGAACAGTGGGTTAACTGCCTTGTTCAGGGGCAGAACGACAGATTTTTACCTTGTCAGCTCGGGGATTCGATCCGGCAACCTTTCAGTTACGAGGCCCAACACTCTAACCACTAGGCTACCTGCCGCATATTTGTAAGCTTTCTTTATGTGTTTTCGGTTGGCAGTAAGTGTGTACATACAGTGCAATGATGAGAAATGTTTTGTTGAAAGTCTAGTGTGTGCCATGACTTTTTGACTTCATTACTATTCAGCTGCAGACATTATGCAATGTTAGCAATTGGGAAATATTACATAGTGGGTAACTATCACACTTTCAGAGTACACTGTCATTTGACAGGATGTCTCTGCATTTTGACTGTCTTGGTCTAAGCAATGATAAAGGAACCTTTTGTTTTGATGACAATGATTTATTCATTGATGGATTTGTTTACATTTGAAACATGAGTTAATTCTTCTGAGTGATCACCTTTTGCTGGTAACAGAGTGGTGTGCTGAATGTACCACGGGACAATTGTACGTTTGTTTCAGTAAATGTGCCAAATCGATTGAGACACGATCCTTGTTAGTCCTGATGTATCTCCTTTTTCCCTTCTCTGCCACACGATTTCACCCCTCCGCGCTTGTCTCTCGGCCAGTCTGACAGCCGCCAGTCAAACACACACAGCCAGCCAGGCGCCTGCTTGCCTGGTTAAATAAACAGACCGACACACACAACTGGCTTATTCAAAGAGTAGCTGGCGTACAGGGTCTGAGTTACGGTACATCGGACACCCTCGTAATAAGCCTTAACAATGTCAACATATGTACCATGTTAAGAATCAACATGGTCTCATTAGATATGACAAAATAGGGATATTTAACCATTGTAGTTATTCCGTATGTCACCCAAGCTGACATAATACCCTTCTGTTTTTACCAAAGAAATGTGGTATTTTTATTTTCTTAATAATGTGAGGATGTTGAATCAACGTGGAAAACTGATAAGATTTGCAAAAGTCATCATCATCAAAGAATTTTGTCTTTTTTTCACTCAACTTTGAACCTAAATCCAATGACAGGGTGAAATTGGTTGTTGATTTCACATTGAATTCACGTTAGTTGACAACTTGACCAAATGTAAATCAAAAACAGACGTTGAACTGACGTCTGTGCCCAGTTGGATGTTATCATTAATGACATATCAATACAATGCTTAAATATTGTATTATTGTAATAAATATTGTAATATTATTACAGTAGTTATGTAACTTATTTATTATTTTATAGTGTATGAGTAGGACTATGAATCCTCATATGGTTATTTGTTTGAAACGGTCTGGGTGAATTTCATATCATACCTAAGGTTTGCTTTCTTTTCACTAGCCACCTCTACTGTTCTTGTTCTTATGTGCCTTGGATAGCACAACACAACTATCCTCAATTCATCGAGGAGAATCGGGGGTCTTCATAATTACAATGCTTACCCAGTGAGAGTTGCTGGCTAGTGAATAACAAGCGTGGTTGACTGCAGCAAATGCCACAGTCTTCAATACGCTCTTGTACTGCAGGCCCAATGAATAATCCTTAACACTCAAGAAAACTTGGCCTGAATGGCTGGCTCTCCTTTGTGTGCTGAGATGTTCTCTACCTTACAGAAATTACATTTCAACAACAGGGTATTGTCTCCAACCTCAGCCTATCCAGCTCTCTCAGGCTGAGGCTTGTTCCTGTCAAGGGTTCAAGGTGGAATAACTTTGGTGATTCACAATGCCACAAGTACCTCTGTTGTCCACAGACTGTC
Organism: Thymallus thymallus; assembly: GCA_023634145.1. Lineage (NCBI taxonomy): Eukaryota > Metazoa > Chordata > Actinopteri > Salmoniformes > Salmonidae > Thymallus > Thymallus thymallus. The sequence goes on from CM042415.1 coordinate 1,104,271, forward strand.
ATCTGGCTCTACAGTAAGCACTACAGGAGACATATTCTCTTATTCACGACAACAGACTAAGCAGCGAGAAAGTAATGTGCTCATAGGGACCTACAAGACAAGTTTACAATACCTTTTTCTATTTTACTGAGCTGATAGTAACCCTGTTCTACATGAACATACTGAGCTGATAGTAACCCTGTTGCCTACACCGGGCAAACTCTGACAGTTGTGCACCGCCCTATAGGACTCCCAATCACGGCAGTTTGTGATAGTCTGGATTCGAACCAGGTTGTCTGTAGTGACGCCTCTAGCACTGAGATGCAGTGTGTTATACCACTGAACCAGGTTGTCTGTAGTGACGCCTCTAGCACTGAGATGCAGTGTGTTATACCACTGAACCAGGTTGTCTGTAGTGACGCCTCTAGCACTGAGATGCAGTGTGTTATACCACTGAACCAGGTTGTCTGTAGTGACTCCTCTAGCACTGAGATGCAGTGTGTTATACCACTGAACCAGGTTGTCTGTAGTGACGCCTCTAGCCCTGAGATGCAGTGTGTTATACCACTGAACCAGGTTGTCTGTAGTGACTCCTCTAACACTGAGATACAGTGTCTTAGACCACTGAACCAGGTTGTCTGTAGTGACTCCTCTAGCACTGAGATAGTGTCTTAGACCACTGAACCAGGTTGTCTGTAGTGACTCCTCTAGTACTGAGATGCAGTGTCTTAGACCACTGAACCAGGTTGTCTGTAGTGACGCCTCTAGCACTGAGATGCAGTGTCTTAGACCACTGAACCAGGTTGTCTGTAGTGACTCCTCTAGTACTGAGATGCAGTGTGTTATACCACTGAACCAGGTTGTCTGTAGTGACGCCTCTAGCACTGAGATGCAGTGTGTTATACCACTGAACCAGGTTGTCTGTAGTGACGCCTCTAGCACTGAGATGCAGTGTGTTATACCACTGAACCAGGTTGTCTGTAGTGACGCCTCTAGCACTGAGATGCAGTGTGTTATACCACTGAACCAGGTTGTCTGTAGTGACGCCTCTAGCACTGAGATGCAGTGTGTTATACCACTGAACCAGGTTGTCTGTAGTGACGCCTCTAACACTGAGATGCAGTGTCTTAGACCACTGAACCAGGTTGTCTGTAGTGACGCCTCTAGCACTGAGATGCAGTGTGTTATACCACTGAACCAGGTTGTCTGTAGTGACTCCTCTAACACTGAGATGCAGTGTCTTAGACCACTGAACCAGGTTGTCTGTAGTGACGCCTCTAGCACTGAGATGCAGTGTCTTAGACCACTGAACCAGGTTGTCTGTAGTGACGCCTCTAGCACTGAGATGCAGTGTGTTATACCACTGCGCCACTCAGGCGCCCATTAAAACAATGCCCCGGCCAAGGAGGAGCGAGTGGTGGACTGGCGCCTGTCTAGGTGACTGTGTCTCTGTATCCGCCCCACTGGAGCCGAGCTCTGTTTGACCAGAAGATTCACAAAGATAGTGCTGGCGACTGGTGACACAGCACAAAGTTCCTCCCCCACTTTCACTACTACTCAACAAATTAAGCTAGCTGGGTGGGTTCCAACGACGAGTCATTCGTGGTTATATTTGTTGACACTGATGTTCTGGTCACCCAAAGTCAACAAGCGATGGCAAAGAGTTATCTATATACGAGAAAGACTGACGCAGGGGTCCCCACAACATGTTATTTCTCTTAAAGGGATACTTTGGGCTTTTGGCAATAAGGCCCTGTATCTACTTCCCCAGAGTCAGAGGAACTCCTGCATAGCATTTTTATGTCTTTGCTTTCAGTTTGAAGTAGATTGTTGGTTAAGGGCTTGTTAGTAAGCATTTCACTGTAAGGTCTACACCTGTTGTATTGTTGGTTAAGGGCTTGTTAGTAAGCATTTCACTGTAAGGTCTACACCTGTTGTATTGTTGGTTAAGGTCTTGTTAGTAAGCATTTCACTGTAAGGTCTACACCTGTTGTATTGTTGGTTAAGGGCTTGTTAGTAAGCATTTCACTGTAAGGTCTACACCTGTTGTATTGTTGGTTAAGGGCTTGTTAGTAAGCATTTCACTGTAAGGTCTACACCTGTTGTATTGTTGGTTAAGGGCTTGTTGGTAAGCATTTCACTGTAAGGTCTACACCTGTTGTATTGTTGGTTAAGGGCTTGTAGGTAAGCATTTCACTGTAAGGTCTACACCTGTTGTATTGTTGGTTAAGGGCTTGTCAGTAAGCATTTCACTGTAAGGTCTACACCTGTTGTATTGTTGGTTAAGGGCTTGTCAGTAAGCATTTCACTGTAAGGTCTACACCTGTTGTATTGTTGGTTAAGGGCTTGTCAGTAAGCATTTCACTGTAAGGTCTACACCTGTTGTATTGTTGGTTAAGGGCTTGTTAGTAAGCATTTCACTGTAAGGTCTACACCTGTTGTATTGTTGGTTAAGGGCTTGTTAGTAAGCATTTCACTGTAAGGTCTACACCTGTTGTATTGTTGGTTAAGGGCTTGTTAGTAAGCATTTCACTGTAAGGTCTACACCTGTTGTATTGTTGGTTAAGGGCTTGTTAGTAAGCATTTCACTGTAAGGTCTACACCTGTTGTATTGTTGGTTAAGGGCTTGTTAGTAAGCATTTCACTGTAAGGTCTACACCTGTTGTATTGTTGGTTAAGGGCTTGTTAGTAAGCATTTCACTGTAAGGTCTACACCTGTTGTATTGTTGGTTAAGGGCTTGTTAGTAAGCATTTCACTGTAAGGTCTACACCTGTTGTATTGTTGGTTAAGGGCTTGTTAGTAAGCATTTCACTGTAAGGTCTACACCTGTTGTATTCGGCGCATGTGACAATGTTTTATTTGATTTGATCTGATAAAGGGCCTCATTGTTAAAATCCTGAAGTATCCCTTTAAAGAGACATGTTGGGCACAGCCAATACAATACTTAGTAAATGGATTGTAATATTATAATGGTATAATATCAAACAAGTTGAGCCCTTGAGTGACTGTACAATGCATTATTATCAGGCTATTAACCACTTATCAACTCATCACAGACTATTTGAGGATGCAAATTATACATTCAGAAGCTTACAATTTACAGTATAATTTTGTGTGCATGAAATGTGAAATACACTGAGTGTACAAAACATTGCTCTTTCCATGACATAGACTGACCAGGTGAATCCAGGTGAAAGCTATGATCCCTTATTGATGTCACTTATTAAATCCACTTCAATCAGTGTAGATGAAGAGGAGGAAACAGATTGAAGAAGGATTTTTAATCCTTAAAATAAAATAAAGACATGGATTGTGTATGTGTACCATTCAGAGGGTGAATGGGCAAGACAAAAGATTTAAGTGCTTTGAACAGGGTATGGCAGTAGGTGCCAGGCGCACCGGTTTGTCTCAAGAACTGCAACGATGCTGGGGTTTTCATGCTCAACAGTTTCCCATGTGCATCAAGAATGGTAAAACACCCAAAGGACATCCAGCCATCTTGACACAACTGTGGGAAGGATTGGAGTCAACATGGGCCAGCATCCCTGTGGAACGCTTTCGACACCTTAGATAGTCCATCCCCCGACGAATTGAGGCTGTTCTGAGGACACTCAGTGTAGCAGCATAGCAGGATAATACATGTATCATTGTAATAGCCTTTCAAATTAAAATACAAAATACATGTTGCACATTTTTATTATGAACTATTAAAATACCTTTATCTAACAATTCAAGTGTGAATCGTCATTATAACCTAACTGACCTTTTGAAGTATTGTAGCTGATTAATACATAATGCATGTCACGTAATATTGTCATAATAACACTTGAAACACCTGAATGAAGTGCTCTACTATTTTCTATTGTTCCTCTTCTTTCAAGTGGTTTTTATTCTGTTAGATTGCAGGTTCCTCACATTATACCACATTATATGTCAACTGAAAGCGTTGCAAAAGGAGGGCTAATTATTCCTTTAGAGGGGTTATAATTACGTCCTTTAGACAGAGGCATGGATACTGTAATGGCTCACTCCCTCATGTGGAGGGATTTCCCAGGTCAGACAAAGGGCTGTGCAGTCAGCCACACACTTCCAGTAACTGTTCGTCCATGACTCCTGCTGTTGGGTAATTTCCTTTCAGATTTCTACTGAGAAAAGAAAATATCACTTTTATTTAAGAAGTAGGCAGGAAATGTTTTATTAATAATACATTTTCTAGTTATCCACCCTTAATGCAAAACAAAAAAAGTCAAATTTTTGAAAACGGGAAAGTGGATTAGGTAATATGTGACGGGAATGCTCTCCTTTGTCCAAAAGGGGGGGGGGGGGAATTGAAAGTCAGGATTGCACAATAGTGGCCAAAGTGTGTATAAATACCAGTGCACTGCAGTCTCAACACATGACAGAGAAGTCCCTCAACCGCTGACACCAAAAATAGTGTCTCTTTTTGGGAAAATTTAACAGTTCTGATCCTCTTCATAGGCTGTCACTTGATTTCAACAGGCTTTTTTAAATAGGCTATAAGACTTCTAACAAAACGGAGAATGAATGTTGCAGTTGCCGTGGTGATTGTTCTCGCATGTCTGTGCATCCTTGAAGCCACAGCTGTTCCTTTCTCCGAGGTTTGTCTCATTGTATAAAACACCAAACCCACTTCAAACATGTGTGAACTGATTTAGAGCTTGATCATGACTCATTTGTACATAATGTGTTTGCAGGTGCGAACGGAGGAGGTTGGAAGCATCGACAGTCCAGTTGGGGAACATCAACAGCCGGGCAGCGAGCCCCTGCGTACGCCGGTACGTTCAATCGAGTGAATGAATTAAGCTAATCACCTTTAGCTAATTAAAGTGGTTGTGTTTCCCCTTCGGAATAGCATTAGCCCACTAGTGCTACCCGTTATCGTTTGACTATGAGCCGTTAGAGAGGGCTTCAGGACGAACAGTGGGCAGTGTGGTTGTGAACTGGAGACTTGGACTAAAATACTTACCATGTGCTTGTTCCCTCCTTTTTTCATGTTCTTTATTTGGCGGGGATACAGGAGCATTTCAGGTTCAAGCGTCAGAGCCACCTCTCCCTGTGCCGTTGGTGCTGCAACTGTTGTCACAACAAGGGCTGTGGCTTCTGCTGCAAGTTCTGACGCGGACCTGCCTGCACTAAAACCATCTTATTAACTTATTGCCTTTCATTTCCCCAATCTCTTCTTCTACATTTTCTTTGGACTCTGTGCAGAAGATGCCGTCTTTCTCACTGCAGAACCTGATACAACACCTAAATGTTTTGTGCCATTTTGTACAGTATTTCTATTGTAAAGCCTAATAACACAGGAAAAATACATATCTAATTTAAATAAGTGGGGATTTTTATTTTCTATTATGTATGTTTTGTAAAAAATTTAAATGTTGTAGTTTGTACGTTTGCGAAGGTTTTGTTTTTGTAACTATAATAATTCTTTGTTAAATCACTTCTTATAGTGACACTTTTTAATATAAATAAACACATTATTGGAATAACAAATGTGGTTGTTTCTGAATTATTAATGTGTTAGAGATGTGTACCCTGTGGCTAAATGTTCAGGCCTGACAGCCAGAGGCTAGCAGTTTACCCTGAGGTCTGGGAATGGAATCTACAGAGCCTTCTGAAAGTATTCACACCCCTTGACCTGTTCCACATTTTGTTGTGTCACAGCTTGAATTTAAAACTGATTAAGTTGAGATGTTGTGTCGCTGGCCTACACACAATACCCCATAATGTCAAAGTGGAATTAGGTTTTTAGTTGCATGCACTCACTCTGTGTGCAATAATAGTGTTTAAAACCCCCTAGAGTCGATGTCCGAGCCCCTGTGGTGAAAGGTGACAGAGCTAAAGCGACGTTTGTCAGACCATGAGACATCCAGAAAATGTGTCTTCTTACAACATTGACCCATCTATGGAAAGATGAGATGCCCACGAACTCGATGGTATTCTCCATTTCGCTCTACAACCCACACAAGCGTCTTGGGACTCGTCTGAAGTCGGTACAGCCGATCTGCCAACTTCTGTCTGTAGCGTCCGAAACAGTTTAGGCTACACAGTAATATGACCCCTCTGTGGAAAGGTGAGACTCTCACGAACACGTACATGTCGGTTTTGCTCTAGGACGTCCACAGGCCTCACAAGACTCGTCTGAAGGTCCCCCGGTACCAGTTGAAAAAATGTATGGAAGAACTATTTACAGTGCTTTCGGAAAGTATTCAGACCCCTAGAATTTTTCCATATTTATGTTACAATAACAATTCCTCATCAATCTACACACAATACCCATAAAAACAGGTTTTTACAAATGTTTGCTAATTTATCAACCCGTTGCTATGAGACTCAAAATTGAGCTCAGGTGCATCCTGTGGTAAATTCAACTGATTGGACATGATATGGAAAGGCACACACCTGTCTATATAAGGTCCCACAGCAAAAACCAAGCCAGGAGGTCTAAGGAATTGTCCGTAGAGTTTCGAGACAGGATTGTGTCGAGGCACAGATCTGGGGAAGGGAACCAAAACATTTCTGCAGCATTGAAGGTCCCCAAAAACACAGTGGCCTCCTTAATTCTTAAATGGAAGACGTTTGGAACCACCAAGACTCTTCGTCGAGATGGCCACCAGGCCAAACTGAGCAATTGGGGGAGAAGGGCCTTTGTCAGGGAGGTGACCAAGCACCCAATGGTCACTCTGACAGAGCTCCAGAGGGGGTTAAATACATACAAAATATATCTCTCAGAAATAGGACTGACTTCAAGACAAACTTCCTTTAGATTTTTGGGGGGGACTATCTGTTGTCCCATGTAGTGAATCTGTTATTCAATGTGTTTGTATGGTCTAATAGCAGTAAGGACTATCTGTTGTTCCATGTAGTGAATCTGTTATTCAATGTGTTTGTATGGTCAAATAGCAGTAAGGACTATCTGTTGTTTCATGTATGAATCTGTTATTCAATGTGTTTGTATGGTCTAATATCAGTAAGGACTATCTGTTGTTCCATGTAGTGAATCTGTTATTCAATGTGTTTGTATGGGCTAATAGCAGTAAGGACTATCTGTTGTTCCATGTAGTGAATCTGTTATTCAATGTGTTTCTATGGTCTAATATCAGTAAGGACTATCTGTTGTTCCATGTAGTGAATCTGTTATTCAATGGGTTTGTATGGTCTAATAGCAGTAAGGACTATCTGTTGTTCCATGTAGTGAATCTGTTATTCAATGTGTTTGTATGGGCTAATAACAATAATCATATATTTTTTTACGTATATTTTTGGGACACTTCAAGGGATCTTACAATTAACAATCACATAGCTAAATGACCTTGGTATCACCTTCTTAAAACAATTCCATATAGCTTACCAAGGGCTCAGACTCTTATGGGTTAATTACCATGATTTTTGAATGACTACCTCATCTCTTTACCCCACACATACAATTATCTGTAAGGCCCCTCAGTTGAGCAGTGAATTTCAAACACAGATTCAACCACAAAGACCAGGGAGGTTTTCCAACGCCTCGCAAAGAAGGGCACCTATTGGTAGATGGGTAAAAAAAATCTGACATTGAATATCCCTTTGAGCATGGTGAAATTATTAATTACACTTTGGATGGTGTATCAATACACCCAGTCACCACTAAAGCGCCCTTCCTAACTCAGTTGCCGGAGAGTAAGAAAAACGCTCAGGGATTCCACCTTTAACCCGCGCTGCATGCTGCATACTAATTATCTATAGGTTATATTTCAACTTGTCAATTTCTTATTATCTATTTCTAGCAAGTTTGATTTTCTAACAACATTTTGTATTGAGGTGTGTTCCGCCTCCTCATTCATTCACATAAGAAGGAGCCCATTTCACTGCTGCAGGCATTTTATGTTTGAGGCTTTACTGAGCCGGACAAGCTTCTATCTTCGAGGAGATCCCAAGCAGTTCCCCAGTGTTTCAATGATCAAGTCTGAAGACATTCCGCATCTCTAGTCAGAACAGGCCTAGAACAAACGTTTTCCCCCTGGAACATTTTCTGTCTGGCGCTCGCATCGCCTTCATTGTTGTTTTCCTTACAAATAATAACTTTGGACAAGTGTGCGTTCCTATCAAAGTAAGTGCCTTATATTCTGTATATCATGTTGTCGTTTCTACTGTAGCATACCATATGTATGGAGCATAATGTATTTACTGTTTTATTCACGTTTTCAAGTATGTCAGGCTCTGGCCATAGAGAAGCAATAGGCTTCTCTATGTAGGTATGGTCAGAGTCTGACAGTGTCGTTCTTTTCTGTTTCTTTGTGGGTTTTGGGTGGATCTCTAATTAGAGGCAGCTGCTACCCGTTGTCTCTAATTAGGGATCCAATATATGTTGAGTCTGTCCCTCACGCGGGACACGGTGCCATGTTTGTTGACATCATGCAATGCATTCTGGTTGTCACTTAAGCGTCTGTCAGACCAAAGATGTTATAAAACATTTGGTGAAGGGATGGTTCACTCGACTGACTTATGGTGCTTTCAAGACAACTGGGAACTCTGAAAAATACGAGGTCAATGATCTTCAGGTTAGAAAGTCGAAAGCTCTAGAAAGAGGCCAGAGTTCCCGAGTTGGAATTCCGAGTTGGATGACTGTTCAAAAAGATTTTTCCCGGTCTGAGCTCGTTTTTTTTCTCCCGAGTTCCCAGTTGTCTTGAACGCACTGAAGTCTGAAGTCCAGGATTTCTGAGTTCCCAGTTCACAGTTGTTTTGAACGCGGCATCAGATTGTAACTATGGTACCTCAGGGTTGCCAGCTCAGAACCCTTTCCAGGGGTTTTATTTATTATTTATTTTACTTCTCCTGTGTTTAACCCCCATTTATTGATAAATCCCCATCATAGTAATATTTCCTGCATCATATCCCCCCCACCATACCTTCCCCCAGACTTGAAAACCCGCCACAAATAAAATGAAACCTCCCACAAATCCCCCTAAAATGGTTTAATACCTGTTTAGCTATTGCGCTGCTATTAGGCTAGGCAGTAGGCATGTATTTGTATACACTGTAACAAGGACATCGAAGATTTGTAATATGCTGAAAGTTCATATTTTTGACTTTGTTAATTAGCATTTTATAGTGCATGGCATTCTGGGATTAAGGAGTTTTCACTTGTCGAACATAAGCAAACATGGCTGCCATCATAAAGAATTTAGCTGCTGTTAGCTTAGCTGATACGCATCTCTTTTATAAACTATATTATATTTCTCCCTTGTGCTCACAAGAGATGTGGTACATTGTAAACAAGTCTAGCTGTTAGGTTGTTTCCAGTCAGCGCAACCTGTTATTTAGACTGGCTTATGGAATGGGTTTGGCTGTAATGTGTTCCGTGTGATATTTGAATGATGAGGTTCCTATTTATCTTTCACAATGAAAGGTCAAATTGAGGAATAAAGTTGTGAATACCTTTATTTCCCATTAGTACAAAACAGTGTTACGATGCTTTTCAGACAACAAAGCTGTTTTGACACGTTTGTTACATCATCGGGGCGGCAGGTAGCCCAGTGGTTAGAGTTTTGGGCCCGTAACCGAAAGGTTGCTGGATCGAATCCCCGAGCTGACAAGGTAAAATCTGTCGTTCTGCCACTGAACAAGGCATTTAACCCACTGTTCCTAGGCCGTCATTGAAAATAAGAATTTGTTCTTAACTGACTTGCCTAGTAAAATAAAGGTAAAAAAAATAAAATACGTTCTGTTGCTACTGTTCCTATCACATATTTGCGATGCTACACTTCAGGGAACTCTCAACAATGATCACAAATATGTGATTGTACGTGCCAAAGGGTTAAGGACTGGGGAATTTTTCAGGATAAATGAAATGGAGTGAAGCACAGGCAAAATCCTAGAGGAAAACCTGGTTCAGTCTGCTTTCCACCAAACACTGGGAGATGAATTCATCTGTCAGCAGGACAATAACCTAAAACACAAGACCAAATACACTGGAGTTGGTTACCAAGACGACACTGAATGTTCCTGAGTGACCGAGTTACAGTTTTGATTTAAATCGTCTTGAAAATCTTTGGCAAGACTTGAAAATGTCTCTTAGAGAATTACCCAGAAAGACTCACAGCTGTAGTTGCTACCAAAGGTGATTATATTCAGGAATATGAATACTTATGTTAATTAGATATTTCAATAAATATGCAAACATTTCTAAAAACATGTTTCACTTTGTCATTAGGGGGTATTGTGTGTAAATGGGTTTGGTTTTTTGGGGGGGGGGGTTCACATTGTAACACAACACAATGTGAAGTAAGTCAAAGGAATACACGCACACACACATACACACAATGTCTTGTACAGCTTACCTTGTGGGGACATACAATTCAGTCTCATTAAAAATCCTATTTTCCCTAACCCTAACCCATACCCTAACCCATACCCTTACCCTTACCTTAACCCAAAAACCTAACCTTAACCATAACCCTAAATCTAATTCTAACCCTAACACTAATTCTAACCTTAACCCTAAACACCCTAGAAATAGCATGGACCTTGTGGGGACGAACACCATGTCCCCAGTTGGTTTACTATTCTAGTGGACACACACACACACACACACAGACACACACACACACAGACACACACACACACACACACACACAGACACACACACACACACAGACACACACACACACACACACACACAGACACACACACACACAGACACACACACACACACACACACACACACAGACACACACACACACACACACACAGACACACACACACACACACACACACACACACACACACACACACACACACACACAGACACACACACACACACACACACACACACACACACACACACACACACACACACACACACACACACACACACACACACACACACAGACACACACACACACACACACACACACACACACACACACACACACACACACACACACACACACACACACACACACACACACACACACACACACACACACACACACACACAGACACACACACACACACACACACACACACACACACACACACACACACACACACACACACACAGACACACACACACACACACACACACACACACAGACACACACACACACACACAGACACACACACACACACACACAATATTAATTCCTGGGCTGTTCTGAGAGTCTAAGTTGTCAATATTATAAATGTTTTATGATCAGTCCATTGCACCTGGTGGGAGGGTTGGTGACTTTGTTGCTCAATATTCTGTGTAATACAGTTGACAGCATATAGGGAGCGCTAGACACCATGGATTGTAGAGTTTAAATAGGCCCCCCTATTCGAGCAATCGCCATAATGACTGCTCATTCAATTGTGATTCAACATGTCATATATTTAAATAAACATGGACACACTCATCTCTCTCTCTCTCTCTCTCTCTCTCTCTCTCTCTCTCTCTCTCTCTCTACTATGTGCTCTAAGACCACTGAATGGGTTAATGGATGGGGTCCATAGAGAAGGTAAACCAGCCAACACAAACACAGCCGCCCAGCCGCTCTTTTGTCCGACTCCTTGCAGCACCTGGAGTCGTTAGTTTTTATTAGCAGAGGGGAGGGATAGGGGCTTCTCTCCCCTCCCACCTCTCCCCTCTGACTGTATGCTCAGAAATACTGATTGCTCCAGAATACTGAATACTATACTGCTGGCCAAGACTACATAATTTTACCTGGGCTCAGCAGAAGTCCATGCATGAAGTGAATTGATAAATCAGTGAATATATTTATAATTTAAATAGATTCATGAATATGTTGTTAACTTAATTCACTCTTCGAAAAAAGGTTCCAAAAGGGTTATTAGGCTGTCCCTATAGGAGAAAATGTTTTGGTTCCAGATAGAACCCTTTTTGGTTCCAGGTAGGGACAGCCTGTTGGGTTCCATGTAGAACCCTCTGTGTAAAGGGTTCTACATGGAACTCAAAAGGTTTCCACCTGGAACCAAAAATAGTTATTCAAAGGGTTCTCCTATGGGGACAGCCAAATAACCCTTTTAGGTTCTAGATAGCAGCTTTTTTGTTAGCTACTAGAGTCAGCATGGTTCTAGAGTTGGAAATATTTGAATAGTATTATTACTCATGACTCTAGTACCATAGCTGACTCTAGTACCATAGCTGACTCTAGTACCATAGCTGACTCTAGCACCATAGCTGACTCTAGTACCATAGCTGACTCTAGTACCCATAGCTGACTCTAGTACCATGCTGACTCTAGTACCATAGCTGACTCTAGTACCATGCTGACTCTAGTACCATAGCTGACTCTAGTACCATAGCTGAATCTAGCACCATAGTTGACTCTAGTACCCATAGCTGACTCTAGTACCATAGCTGACTCTAGTACATATAGCTGACTCTAGTACCATAGCTGAATCTAGTACCATATCTGACTCTAGTACCATTTGACTCTAGTACCATAGCTGTCTCTAGTACCATAGCTGACTCTAGCACCATAGCTGACTCTAGTACCCATATCTGACTCTAGTACCATAGCTGACTCTAGTACCCATAGCTGACTCTAGTACCATAGCTGACTCTAGTACCATAGCTGACTCTAGTACCATGCTGTCTCTAGTACCATAGATGACTCTAGTACCATAGCTGACTCTAGTACCCATAGCAGACTCTAGTACCATAGCTGACTCTAGTACCCATAGCTGACTCTAGTACCATAGCTGACTCTAGTACCCATAGCTGACTCTAGTACCCATATCTGACTCTAGCACCATATCTGACTCTTGTACCCATAGCTGACTCTAATATCATAGCTGACTATAGTACCATAGCTGACTCTAGAACCATGCTGACTCTAGTACCATAGCTGACTCTAGTACCATGCTGACTCTAGTACCATAGCTGACTCTAGTACCATTTGACTCTAGTACCGTAGCTGACTATAGTACCATAGCTGACTCTAGAACCATGCTGACTCTAGTACCATAGCTGACTCTAGTACCCATAGCTGACTCTAGTACCATAGCTGACTCTAGTACCCATAGCTGACTCTAGTACCCATATCTGACTCTAGCACCATATCTGACTCTTGTACCCATAGCTGACTCTAATATCATAGCTGACTATAGTACCATAGCTGACTCTAGAACCATGCTGACTCTAGTACCATAGCTGACTCTAGTACCATGCTGACTCTAGTACCATAGCTGACTCTAGTACCATTTGACTCTAGTACCGTAGCTGACTATAGTACCATAGCTGACTCTAGAACCATGCTGACTCTAGTACCATAGCTGACTCTAGTACCATAGCTGACTCTAGCACCATAACTGACTCTAGTACCCATATCTGACTCTAGTACCATAGCTGACTCTAGTACCCATAGCTGACTCTAGTACCATAGCTGACTCTAGTACCCATAGCTGACTCTAGGACCATAGCTGTCTCTAGTACCCATAGCTGACTCTAGTACCATAGCTGACTCTAGTACCATAGCTGACTCTAGTACCCATAGCTGACTCTAGTACCATAGCTGACTCTAGTACCATGCTGACTCTAGTACCATAGCTGACTCTAGTACCATGCTGACTCTAGTACCATAGCTGACTCTAGTACCATAGCTGAATCTAGCACCATAGTTGACTCTAGTACCCATAGCTGACTCTAGTACCATAGCTGACTCTAGTACATATAGCTGACTCTAGTACCATAGCTGAATCTAGTACCATATCTGACTCTAGTACCATTTGACTCTAGTACCATAGCTGTCTCTAGTACCATAGCTGACTCTAGCACCATAGCTGACTCTAGTACCCATATCTGACTCTAGTACCATAGCTGACTCTAGTACCCATAGCTGACTCTAGTACCATAGCTGACTCTAGTACCATAGCTGACTCTAGTACCATGCTGACTCTAGTACCATAGATGACTCTAGTACCATAGCTGACTCTAGTACCCATAGCAGACTCTAGTACCATAGCTGACTCTAGTACCCATAGCTGACTCTAGTACCATAGCTGACTCTAGTACCCATAGCTGACTCTAGTACCCATATCTGACTCTAGCACCATATCTGACTCTTGTACCCATAGCTGACTCTAATATCATAGCTGACTATAGTACCATAGCTGACTCTAGAACCATGCTGACTCTAGTACCATAGCTGACTCTAGTACCATGCTGACTCTAGTACCATAGCTGACTCTAGTACCATTTGACTCTAGTACCGTAGCTGACTATAGTACCATAGCTGACTCTAGAACCATGCTGACTCTAGTACCATAGCTGACTCTAGTACCATAGCTGACTCTAGCACCATAGCTGACTCTAGTACCCATATCTGACTCTAGTACCATAGCTGACTCTAGTACCCATAGCTGACTCTAGTACCATAGCTGACTCTAGTACCCATAGCTGACTCTAGGACCATAGCTGTCTCTAGTACCCATAGCTGACTCTAGTACCATAGCTGACTCTAGTACCATAGCTGACTCTAGTACCCATAGCTGACTCTAGTACCATAGCTGACTCTAGTACCATAGCTGACTCTAGTACCATAGCTGACTCTAGTACCATGCTGACTCTAGTACCATAGCTGACTCTAGTACCATAGCTGAATCTAGCACCATAGTTGACTCTAGTACCCATAGCTGACTCTAGTACCATAGCTGACTCTAGTACATATAGCTGACTCTAGTACCATAGCTGAATCTAGTACCATATCTGACTCTAGTACCATTTGACTCTAGTACCATAGATGTCTCTAGTACCATAGCTGACTCTAGCACCATAGCTGACTCTAGTACCCATATCTGACTCTAGTACCATAGCTGACTCTAGTACCCATAGCTGACTCTAGTACCATAGCTGACTCTAGTACCATAGCTGACTCTAGTACCATGCTGACTCTAGTACCATAGATGACTCTAGTACCATAGCTGACTCTAGTACCCATAGCAGACTCTAGTACCATAGCTGACTCTAGTACCCATAGCTGACTCTAGTACCATAGCTGACTCTAGTACCCATAGCTGACTCTAGTACCCATATCTGACTCTAGCACCATATCTGACTCTTGTACCCATAGCTGACTCTAATATCATAGCTGACTATAGTACCATAGCTGACTCTAGAACCATGCTGACTCTAGTACCATAGCTGACTCTAGTACCATGCTGACTCTAGTACCATAGCTGACTCTAGTACCATTTGACTCTAGTACCGTAGCTGACTATAGTACCATAGCTGACTCTAGAACCATGCTGACTCTAGTACCATAGCTGACTCTAGTACCATAGCTGACTCTAGCACCATAGCTGACTCTAGTACCCATATCTGACTCTAGTACCATAGCTGACTCTAGTACCCATAGCTGACTCTAGTACCATAGCTGACTCTAGTACCCATAGCTGACTCTAGGACCATAGCTGTCTCTAGTACCCATAGCTGACTCTAGTACCATAGCTGACTCTAGTACCATAGCTGACTCTAGTACCCATAGCTGACTCTAGTACCATAGCTGACTCTAGTACCATAGCTGACTCTAGTACCATAGCTGACTCTAGTACCATGCTGACTCTAGTACCATAGCTGACTCTAGTACCATAGCTGAATCTAGCACCATAGTTGACTCTAGTACCCATAGCTGACTCTAGTACCATAGCTGACTCTAGTACCATAGCTGAATCTAGTACCATAGCTGACTCTAGTACCATTTGACTCTAGTACCATTTGACTCTAGTACCATAGCTGACTATAGTACCATAGCTGACTCTAGTAACATAGCTGACTCTAGAACCATGCTGACTCTAGTACCATAGCTGACTCTAGTACCATAGCTGACTCTAGTACCCATAGCTGACTCTAGTACCATAGCTGAATCTAGTACCATAGCTGACTCTAGCACCATTTGACTCTAGTACCATAGCTGACTATAGTACCATAGCTGACTCTAGTACCATAGCTGACTCTAGCACCATAGCTGACTCTAGTACCCATATCTGACTCTAGTACCATAGCTGACTCTAGTACCCATAGCTGACTGTAGTACCATAGCTGACTCTAGTACCATAGCTGACTCTAGTACCATGCTGACTCTAGTACCATAGCTGACTCTAGTACCATAGCTGACTCTAGTACCCATAGCAGACTCTAGTACCATAGCTGACTCTAGTACCCATAGCTGACTCTAGTACCATAGCTGACTCTAGTACCCATAGCTGACTCTAGTACCCATAGCTGACTCTAGCACCATATCTGACTCTTGTACCCATAGCTGACTCTAATATCATAGCTGACTATAGTACCATAGCTGACTCTAGAACCATGCTGACTCTAGTACCATAGCTGACTCTAGTACCATGCTGACTCTAGTACCATAGCTGACGCTAGTACCATTTGACTCTAGTACCATAGCTGACTATAGTACCATAGCTGACTCTAGAACCATGCTGACTCTAGTACCATAGCTGACTCTAGTACCATAGCTGACTCTAGCACCATAGCTGACTCTAGTACCCATATCTGACTCTAGTACCATAGCTGACTCTAGTACCCATAGCTGACTCTAGTACCCATATCTGACTCTAGCACCATATCTGACTCTTGTACCCATAGCTGACTCTAATATCATAGCTGACTATAGTACCATAGCTGACTCTAGAACCATGCTGACTCTAGTACCATAGCTGACTCTAGTACCATGCTGACTCTAGTACCATAGCTGACTCTAGTACCATTTGACTCTAGTACCGTAGCTGACTATAGTACCATAGCTGACTCTAGAACCATGCTGACTCTAGTACCATAGCTGACTCTAGTACCATAGCTGACTCTAGCACCATAACTGACTCTAGTACCCATATCTGACTCTAGTACCATAGCTGACTCTAGTACCCATAGCTGACTCTAGTACCATAGCTGACTCTAGTACCCATAGCTGACTCTAGGACCATAGCTGTCTCTAGTACCCATAGCTGACTCTAGTACCATAGCTGACTCTAGTACCATAGCTGACTCTAGTACCCATAGCTGACTCTAGTACCATAGCTGACTCTAGTACCATAGCTGACTCTAGTACCATGCTGACTCTAGTACCATGCTGACTCTAGTACCATAGCTGACTCTAGTACCATAGCTGAATCTAGCACCATAGTTGACTCTAGTACCCATAGCTGACTCTAGTACCATAGCTGACTCTAGTACATATAGCTGACTCTAGTACCATAGCTGAATCTAGTACCATATCTGACTCTAGTACCATTTGACTCTAGTACCATAGCTGTCTCTAGTACCATAGCTGACTCTAGCACCATAGCTGACTCTAGTACCCATATCTGACTCTAGTACCATAGCTGACTCTAGTACCCATAGCTGACTCTAGTACCATAGCTGACTCTAGTACCATAGCTGACTCTAGTACCATGCTGACTCTAGTACCATAGATGACTCTAGTACCATAGCTGACTCTAGTACCCATAGCAGACTCTAGTACCATAGCTGACTCTAGTACCCATAGCTGACTCTAGTACCATAGCTGACTCTAGTACCCATAGCTGACTCTAGTACCCATATCTGACTCTAGCACCATATCTGACTCTTGTACCCATAGCTGACTCTAATATCATAGCTGACTATAGTACCATAGCTGACTCTAGAACCATGCTGACTCTAGTACCATAGCTGACTCTAGTACCATGCTGACTCTAGTACCATAGCTGACTCTAGTACCATTTGACTCTAGTACCGTAGCTGACTATAGTACCATAGCTGACTCTAGAACCATGCTGACTCTAGTACCATAGCTGACTCTAGTACCATAGCTGACTCTAGCACCATAGCTGACTCTAGTACCCATATCTGACTCTAGTACCATAGCTGACTCTAGTACCCATAGCTGACTCTAGTACCATAGCTGACTCTAGTACCCATAGCTGACTCTAGGACCATAGCTGTCTCTAGTACCCATAGCTGACTCTAGTACCATAGCTGACTCTAGTACCATAGCTGACTCTAGTACCCATAGCTGACTCTAGTACCATAGCTGACTCTAGTACCATAGCTGACTCTAGTACCATAGCTGACTCTAGTACCATGCTGACTCTAGTACCCATAGCTGACTCTAGTACCATAGCTGAATCTAGCACCATAGTTGACTCTAGTACCCATAGCTGACTCTAGTACCATAGCTGACTCTAGTACATATAGCTGACTCTAGTACCATAGCTGAATCTAGTACCATATCTGACTCTAGTACCATTTGACTCTAGTACCATAGATGTCTCTAGTACCATAGCTGACTCTAGCACCATAGCTGACTCTAGTACCCATATCTGACTCTAGTACCATAGCTGACTCTAGTACCCATAGCTGACTCTAGTACCATAGCTGACTCTAGTACCATAGCTGACTCTAGTACCATGCTGACTCTAGTACCATAGATGACTCTAGTACCATAGCTGACTCTAGTACCCATAGCAGACTCTAGTACCATAGCTGACTCTAGTACCCATAGCTGACTCTAGTACCATAGCTGACTCTAGTACCCATAGCTGACTCTAGTACCCATATCTGACTCTAGCACCATATCTGACTCTTGTACCCATAGCTGACTCTAATATCATAGCTGACTATAGTACCATAGCTGACTCTAGAACCATGCTGACTCTAGTACCATAGCTGACTCTAGTACCATGCTGACTCTAGTACCATAGCTGACTCTAGTACCATTTGACTCTAGTACCGTAGCTGACTATAGTACCATAGCTGACTCTAGAACCATGCTGACTCTAGTACCATAGCTGACTCTAGTACCATAGCTGACTCTAGCACCATAGCTGACTCTAGTACCCATATCTGACTCTAGTACCATAGCTGACTCTAGTACCCATAGCTGACTCTAGTACCATAGCTGACTCTAGTACCCATAGCTGACTCTAGGACCATAGCTGTCTCTAGTACCCATAGCTGACTCTAGTACCATAGCTGACTCTAGTACCATAGCTGACTCTAGTACCCATAGCTGACTCTAGTACCATAGCTGACTCTAGTACCATAGCTGACTCTAGTACCATAGCTGACTCTAGTACCATGCTGACTCTAGTACCATAGCTGACTCTAGTACCATAGCTGAATCTAGCACCATAGTTGACTCTAGTACCCATAGCTGACTCTAGTACCATAGCTGACTCTAGTACCATAGCTGAATCTAGTACCATAGCTGACTCTAGTACCATTTGACTCTAGTACCATTTGACTCTAGTACCATAGCTGACTATAGTACCATAGCTGACTCTAGTAACATAGCTGACTCTAGAACCATGCTGACTCTAGTACCATAGCTGACTCTAGTACCATAGCTGACTCTAGTACCCATAGCTGACTCTAGTACCATAGCTGAATCTAGTACCATAGCTGACTCTAGCACCATTTGACTCTAGTACCATAGCTGACTATAGTACCATAGCTGACTCTAGTACCATAGCTGACTCTAGTACCATAGCTGACTCTAGCACCATAGCTGACTCTAGTACCCATATCTGACTCTAGTACCATAGCTGACTCTAGTACCCATAGCTGACTCTAGTACCATAG
The DNA here is from genome assembly GCA_023634145.1 of Thymallus thymallus. Lineage (NCBI taxonomy): Eukaryota > Metazoa > Chordata > Actinopteri > Salmoniformes > Salmonidae > Thymallus > Thymallus thymallus. The sequence continues at coordinate 1,123,830 of CM042415.1, forward strand.
CTGACTCTAGTACCATAGCTGACTCTAGTACCATGCTGACTCTAGTACCATAGCTGACTCTAGTACCATAGCTGACTCTAGTACCCATAGCAGACTCTAGTACCATAGCTGACTCTAGTACCCATAGCTGACTCTAGTACCATAGCTGACTCTAGTACCCATAGCTGACTCTAGTACCCATAGCTGACTCTAGCACCATATCTGACTCTTGTACCCATAGCTGACTCTAATATCATAGCTGACTATAGTACCATAGCTGACTCTAGAACCATGCTGACTCTAGTACCATAGCTGACTCTAGTACCATGCTGACTCTAGTACCATAGCTGACGCTAGTACCATTTGACTCTAGTACCATAGCTGACTATAGTACCATAGCTGACTCTAGAACCATGCTGACTCTAGTACCATAGCTGACTCTAGTACCATAGCTGACTCTAGCACCATAGCTGACTCTAGTACCCATATCTGACTCTAGTACCATAGCTGACTCTAGTACCCATAGCTGACTCTAGTACCATAGCTGACTCTAGTACCCATAGCAGACTCTAGTACCATAGCTGACTCTAGTACCCATAGCTGACTCTAGTACCCATAGCTGACTCTAGTACCCATAGCTGACTCTAGCACCATATCTGACTTTTGTACCCATAGCTGACTCTAATATCATAGCTGACTCTAGTACCATAGCTGACTCTAGTATCATAGCTGACTCTAGTACCCATAGCTGACTCTAGTACCATAGCTGACTCTAGCATTTACGTTACCTATCACCTCGTCCAGTCTGTCCCTCTCCACCAAACACTCAACACACTAGAATGGGTTAGTGGGCCCCAACAGTCTACACCTATCTATCTATCTATCTATCTATCTATCTATCTATCTATCTATCTATCTATCTATCTATCTATCTATCTATCTATCTATCTATCTATCTATCTATCTATCTATCTATCTATCTATCTATCTATCTATAGAAAAAATTCTTCAAAACATTCAAAACCAAATGTATAATTGTCTGAGGAGGGATCTGGTGCCATTGAGGAATAAGTTAATTGTTTTTCAAACTTGAGAGACGACTCGTTCTACTCATATGTAAAGTCTTATCTAGACCCAGGCAAGTGGAACCTTTACATCTCCAAAGCTACTTGAATCCTAAACAAAGTGTGGACATGTGTAGAGTGTGTGTGCTTTGCACTGTATACTCCCTGTGTCTGCCTCCATTGTGATAGCAGGGCTACTGGTGAGAAATAAAATGCATTTCAGGTGAAGCATAGCAATGTGGGTCAGCTTTGTGATTCTCAGCCATGCTAACCAAATACACCCACTGGCCCAATCATCTAACCAAACCATGCAATTACTGCTCTAACACACACACACACACACACGCACGCACGCACGCACGCACGCACGCACGCACGCATGCACGCACGCACGCACACACACACACACACACACACATACAAACAAACACAAACACAAACACACACCCTTCCACCCCCCAAAAAACACATACTGTAACATCTTCAACCAAGAGCTGGGAGAAATATGGCATATTCTCTTACACGTAATATCTCCCATAGCATGTGTTGGATCCACATAAATCATGTCAGTGTTATTCAGACTTATATTAGCTGTGTATTCGAGTGCAGCACTAGCTAGCGTTACCCCCGGGCCCACACTGATTATATCAAACGACATGCGGCATGGCCGGAATGCTTAAAGTGGGGCGTCTCCATCTCTCCCTCCAGTTGAACTATGTATTTATTTAATTGTTTATTTAATAGTCAGTTAAGAACAAATTCTTATTTACAGTGACAGCCTACATACAGGGTCAGCCCCTGGAGCAAATTAGGGGTAAGTGCCTTGCTCAAGGACACATCGACAGGTTTTTCACTTTGTCGGTTCGGGTATTCAAACCAGCGACCTTTCGGTTACTGGCCCAACGCTCTGATCGCTAGGCTACCTGCCGCCCCACAAAGGTGTATGAAAGTATATTATCTGTGGGCTTGGTTAATACGACCAACTTACCCAGAGCCACCCTGGGGTGGATAGATAGGCCTTATCATTGTTTCACTGGTTCACGCTTAACCATGGAGGTTAGATAGAATCCTCAGTGAGCCAGTGGTACCGCCTGTTGTCCTAATGGTACTACAAAGTCGCAAACTGTTGATTTGTCATTCACCCACACATATTATTAATTTACGTAGGGTATAACATAAATCCATAACAGTATAGAGGTAAGATGTATATTGATATTGAGACATGACATGTAGTATTTTAGTATAGACGTTTCATATTAACTGCAGTGGGCTGAATCAGGGTCACACAGAGTGTTTCTTGGTATTCTTAAACAAATCTACTTTGATTCAAAAGTGTAAACCTGACACACATGGTTATGGTCTTAGAAGAAAAGACAGCTGTACTACGTCAGATATGGAGTTGATAAGTATTACATTTTTTTGCATTCCAATATTACACTTTATATACATCACAGAAGACTGAAATATAACTCAACCGTTTGACATAGAAACACCAGATTTTCGGCTGGGTTTTTAAAAATAATGTTAATTAATTATGAAATTATGAAAAATGTTAATAACATTGTACGATTTGGTCATTTGACTGCAGGAAAGTAATTTCAAAATTCCTATTTTAGCTTTTTATGACTCGCTGTAACAACTTTCAAGATGATTACCACAGCATGTAAAACCCTAAAGAAGAAGAGAAAGAAATCTGCACTGCCATGTCAACAGAGGGGGTGTGGTATACGGCCAATATACCACGGCTAAGGACTGTTCGTATGCAAGACGCAAAGCGGAGTGCCTGGATACAGACCTTAGCCGTGGTATATTTACCATATACCACAAACCCCCGAGGTGCCTTATTGCTATTATAAACTGGTTACCAACGTAATTAGAGCAGTAAAAATACATGTTTTGTCATACCCGTGGTATACGGTCTGATATACCATGGCTGTCAGCCAATCAGCATTCTGGGCTCAAACCACCCAGTTTATAATATTGGATATAAAACACTTCCACCATGCGCAAACCTGGGACGCACTTGTGTCTGAGTGTGCCATCGTGCGCAAGTTGATTTTACACCGACACGCAGGTTGAAATATCAAAACAGACTCTGAACAAATTATATTCATTTGGGGACATGTTGAAAAGCTAGCTTGCTGTTGCTAGCTAGTTTGTCCTGGGATATAAACATTGGGTTGTTATTTTACCTGAAATGCACAAGTTCCTCTACTCTCTACTCCGACAACTAATCCACACATAAAACGGTCAACCAAATCATTTCTAGTCATCTCTCCTCCTTCCTTTCTTTCTTTTTCTTCATTGGGACTTTATATGGCGATTGGCAACTAACTTTCATTACCACAGCCGACCAGTTCATCTTTCAATCACCCACGTTGGTATATGCTTCTAAACACCAATGAGGATATGGAACGTGGGTATATGCTCCTAAAAGCCAATGAGGAGATCGGCGTCACAAATACAACCAACTTCTATTTTAGCGCCTGGCAACGCAGATGCTCGTTGGCGCACGCGAGCAGTGTGGGTGCAATAATTCAATAACATGTACAGCGGGTGAAATAAGTATTGAACACGTCACCATTTTTCTCAGTAAATATATTTCCAAAGGTGCTATTGACATGAAAGTTTCACCAGATGTTGGTAACAACCCAAGTAATCCATACATACAAAGAAACCAAAACAAATAAGTTCAGAAATTAAGTTATGTGTAATAATGTGAAATGACACAGGGAAAAAGTATTGAACACATGAAGAAAGGGAGGTGCAAAAAGGCATGGAAAGCCAAGACAACAGCTGAAAACTATCAGTAATTAAAAAGCAATCCAGCCCCCTGTCAGTGCAAATTAATATCAGCTGGTTCAGTCCCAACTGATGGCCTACAAAAAGGTCTCATTGCCAAGGTGTCACACAAGACACATCTCATGATGGGTAAAAGCAAAGAGCTGTCTCAAGACATTCGCAACCTAATTGTTGCAAAACATAATGATGGCATTGGTTATAGGTGCATTTCTAAGCTTCTGAATGTTCCAGTGAGCACTGTTGGGGCCATAATACGGAAGTGGAAAGACAATCATTTCACTATAAATTTGTACATTTGTATGTGTACATTTATGTAGCTAAGCTCGCGCACGCAACGCCAGCGGTGAGGACAGCGTGTTCAGCTCCACTATAAGCGTTGCGTTGCTTTGCCATCAGCGTCGTGTCCATGTGATGTTCTACCTGCTACACAGAGGTGTTGTTTTGAGAGCTGAGAGGAGCGGAGGGGAAGAGGATCTTTGTTCTATGGTCCTCTACTCTGCTGAACCATAGTCATCGATTATGCGTTCAAGGCTTTGGTCCAGTTATTCACAAGTACTCATTCAATTGTTGCTAGTGGTTTTACTAAAATAACCCTGTAATTCCACAAGTTGCTTTTGTTTACATTGTGAACATAGTCAATGTAGCTAGCTAGCTAGATAGAGTTTCTGCTAGTAAGTAGCTCCTTGACTTCATCAATCTTAGTACAATAACCAGTGGTGTATAGTCGAGTACACATGTAACCAGAACTTTATTTCGTATTATTTTGGGCAGTACAGCAGCTTTCGTTTATTTCAAAGGAAGAATTTTCTCAACGGCTGAAGGCAATGCCGGATGACCAATGGCTGTAGTGTAGCAGGACCATTAGGTTACCATTAGGTTACTACTAGGTTACCATTAGGTTACCACTAGGTTACCACTAGGTTACCATTAGGTTACCACTAGGTTACCATTAGGTTACCACTAGGTTACCACTAGGTTACCATTAGGTTAACATTAGGTTACCACTAGGTTACCACTAGGTTACCATTAGGTTACCACTAGGTTACCACTAGGTTACCATTAGGTTACCATTAGGTTACCACTAGGTTACCATTAGGTTACCATTAGGTTACCACTAGGTTACCATTAGGTTACCACTAGGTTACCACTAGGTTACCATTAGGTTACCACTAGGTTACCACTAGGTTACCATTAGGTTACCACTAGGTTACCACTAGGTTACCATTAGGTTACCACTAGGTTACCACCAGGTTACCACTAGGTTACCATTAGGTTACCACTAGGTTACCACTAGGTTACCATTAGGTTACCACTAGGTTACCACTAGGTTACCATTAGGTTACCACTAGGTTACCACTAGGTTACCATTAGGTTACCACTAGGTTACCACTAGGTTACCATTAGGTTACCACTAGGTTACCACTAGGTTACCACTAGGTTACCATTAGGTTACCACTAGGTTACCATTAGCATTAGGTTACCACTAGGTTACCACTAGGTTACCACTAGGTTACCACCAGGTTACGAAATCCAACTTTTTGGATATATTATGATATGTTAGAGAAAGACCCCGCTAAATGATTCAGAACATATTGGTCTTGGTAAAATGTATTTCATAGCGTACGTAAGTGACATGTCATCACCAAACACGCTTCGACCCAGTCTGGGCAGAGTGGGTGGACACACTCGCTTATGTTTATGTAGAATGTGCTCTGAAAAATGGATGGAAAGGGGCTGAATATTGAAAGCAACCGCAAATATACCATTTAATCAGATAGAAAAAATATTGAAAAGGGTATTTTACTGAGAATCACAGAGGTGTAGTGTAGCAGCGTGGTGAGGTACATTTCAGTAGTCATACTTAACTACTTTGAATTGAATGAGATCACTAACATAGATTTGCAATGAAACCTGTGTAATATGAAATGTGACAGGTTCAGTGTTCAGTGTCGACAAATCAGGCTAGGATTTATATAACAAATAGTAATACACTGGATATGACATATGACACATTCATGCACCAGTGAGTGAGTTTTACATTTTCATGTAATAGTACTTCATTCTCTCTCTCTCGCTCTCTCTCTCTCTTTCTCTTTCTCTCCCTCTCTCTCTCTCCCTCTCTCTCTCTCTCTCTCTCTCTCTCTCTCTCTCGCTCTCTCTCTCTCTCTCTCTCTCTCCTCTCTCTCTCTCTCTCTCTCTCTCTCTCTCTCTCTCTCTCTCTCTCTCTCTCTCTCTCTCTCCCTCTCTCTCTCTCTCTCTCTCTCTCTCTCTCTCTCTCTCTCTCTCTCTCTCTATCTCTCTCTCTCTCTCTCTCTCTCTCTATCTCTCCCTCTCTCTCTCTCTCTCTCTCTCTCTTTCATATCCCCTCTCTCTCCATCCCCCCCTTCCAGTCATTCCTTGTCTGAAACATCCATCACAGGGTAAGGCGAGTGGCTTGAATCAGCGTCTACAGTCCTGTAATAGATGGGTCCGGTTAGCAGAATGTATATATTACACCCAGACCCATGGTTGAATGGTGTAACGCTGTGATTTGGAAGGTCATATGTGGGTGTATGGTAAAGGGAACTGATATTAGCGAGCCTTTGTAGTTCCCAGGGGACCGTGCGGCTCCTGCTGACGCTATCTCTTCTGTAGGCAAATGTGTTTGCTGCTCGCCGCAGTTCACCGATCCACCACTGTCACGGCTTCTGCACAAATAGCTTTCATAGGATTTTAAAAAATGTGTCGCTAGTATAGCCTGGCGGCGCCATTCATCCAATCCCACCCTTTTCCATTTTCTTCTCTCCATCTCCCTTTCCCATTGGACCTATTCCAATTCCCTGGGACTCAACGGGATTGGTTTGACTTTACAGTCACACACACTGCCTTGTTTTGCATCTTCTCATGGCAAATACGAAACTGAACACGCTTCTTGCTTTAGGGAATAAACTACGAAAGTTTCCACAGAAATTAGACAGATAAAACTAAAGACGATCACTCTCTTTCTTAAACAAGAACAACTTTGTTCTCCAAGTAGGTCAGTAAACAAAAATATCATGTATGTATGATGACTATATTCAAGTAAACAACACCAGCAATGAGTAGTGGCGGCTAATGGATGCTAGCTGGACACACAAGGGTATGTGAAGTCTTTCAAAGAAGCCTGCTACACTAGAAGAAGCTTCATTGAGACTGCTGGTGCTGCAGACGCACACACACACACACACACACACACACACACACACACACACACACACACACACACACACACACACACACACACACACACACACACACACACACACACACACACACACACACACACACATCCTAATGATCAGCTTTCTCCATTTCCTGCTTTACTGTGTAGTTCTCTACGCTCACTACACGGCTTCCCCATATCCTCTTATGTAATACTCTGCTGATTCCTGAAAGGCCTGGGAGGATTTTGTCTGAGCTTGTCTTCAAAGCAACACGGTAATGACAACAGCACACAGCACATTGAACAATCATCATCATTTGCTTAACCGCAGCAGCACAGCCCTCTGAGGCATCAACGGCAAGGTGAATCTGAATTGATCAATAAAGACATTTGCATTATGTTGTCTCTTCTCGTCCCCAAGGGCTCCAGAGTCAGCGAAGAAGCGCTCCTCAAAAATCCCATCACACATCGATCTGGACAGGGGGCGAGGGGGTAAGGACCCCCAAGAGGTTCCCCCATGCCTCTCACTGAAGGGGGTTAAAGACAGTCAAGACATTAGGACAAAGGTTCTGGAATTAAGCAACTCAACACCTTGGCTGACTTAGCTCTCTGGCTTCATCCAGAGGCATAAATCAACGCTCCTGACCCCAGTCCCCTTCTCCAAACCTTTTCCACTCTTCCCCCTCCAAACCTCAGTGCAGTGTGGGCCCAGCTGTCAGACCCATCTGTCACCACCTCCCTCCACCCTCTCCACAGCATGCACACTCCACAGCCTGGCCAGGGACAACCATACACATTCCACACGGGCGGTGCAGCTGTGGGGTCCCCTCGGTCTTCTCCAGAGTGACATCCCCCTCCAAAGCGTTCTCCTTCTGTGCTCACCACTGCATGACAAGCCAAATGGTGTGTGTTTGTGTGTGTGTGTGTGTGTGTGTGTGTGTGTGTGTGTGTGTGCATCAGTGTGTGCGTGTGTGCGTGTGTATATATGTGTGACGTCCCCAGCTGTTCCCAGTATCCAATATACTGTATCCCTGGCCAGATGAAAGTTGCCAGTATTGTAGCCTGGTACCAGACCTGTTTGTGCTGTATTGTTCTCTGGTACCAGACCTGTTTGTGCTGTATTGTTCTCTGGTACCAGACCTGTTTGTACTGTATTGTTCTCTGGTACCAGACCTGTTTGTGCTGTATTGTTCTCTGGTACCAGACCTGTTTGTACTGTATTGTTCTCTGGTACCAGACCTGTTTGTGCTGTATTGTTCTCTGGTACCAGACCTGTTTGTACTGTATTGTTATCTGGTACCAGACTTGTTTGTGCTGTATTGTAGCCTGGTACCAGACCTGTTTGTGCTGTATTGTAGCCTGGTACCAGACCTGTTTGTGCTGTATTGTAGCCTGGTACCAGACCTGTTTGTGCTGTATTGTTCTCTGGTACCAGACCTGTTTATGCTGTATTGTAGCTTGGTACCAGACCTGTTTGTGCTGTATTGTTCTCTGGTACCAGACCTGTTTGTGCTGTACTGTTCTCTGGTACCAGACCTGTTGTGCTGTATTGTTCTCTGGTCCCAGATCTGTGGTTGCTGTCTTGCCAACTCCTATGGTCATTCTTATTGAAGACAGCACAAACAGGTCTAGGACCAGGCTGTTCACTCCTCTACCTGGATGACCAGTCTTCCAGACAATCACTGGGCTTTATTGAAAGCTATCCAAGCCTGAGCCCGGGCTGGGAGATGGACCAGACTCCACAAGGAATTCTCTTAAACAATCAGAAAAGCTATGGTGGGGCTAGAATACCACGATCCCAGGGGATTCTCCTGTTTCATGCTCTCCTAAAGACACGGCAGCTCTGCAGGGGCAGATAAAGTATTGACTGTTTCATGCTCTCCTAAAGACACGGCAGCTCTACAGGGCAGATAAAGTATTGACTGCTTCATGCTCTCCTAAAGACACGGCAGCTCTACAGGGCAGATAAAGTATTGACTGCTTCATGCTCTCCTAAAGACACGGCAGCTCTACAGGGGCAGATAAAGTATTGACTGTTTCATGCTCTCCTAAAGACACGGCAGCTCTACAGGGCAGATAAAGTATTGACTGCTTCATGCTCTCCTAAAGACACGGCAGCTCTACAGGGCAGATAAAGTATTGACTGTTTCATGCTCTCCTAAAGACACGGCAGCTCTACAGGGCAGATAAAGTATTGACTGTTTCATGCTCTCCTAAAGACACGGCAGCTCTACAGGGCAGATAAAGTATTGACTGTTTCATGCTCTCCTAAAGACACGGCAGCTCTACAGGGCAGATAAAGTATTGACTGTTTCATGCTCTCCTAAAGACACGGCAGCTCTACAGGGCAGATAAAGTATTGACTGCTTCATGCTCTCCTAAAGACACGGCAGCTCTACAGGGCAGATAAAGTATTGACTGTTTCATGCTCTCCTAAAGACACGGCAGCTCTACAGGGCAGATAAAGTATTGACTGCTTCATGCTCTCCTAAAGACACGGCAGCTCTACAGGGCAGATAAAGTATTGACTGCTTCATGCTCTCCTAAAGACACGGCAGCTCTACAGGGCAGATAAAGTATTGACTGTTTCATGCTCTCCTAAAGACACGGCAGCTCTACAGGGCAGATAAAGTATTGACTGTTTCATGCTCTCCTAAAGACACGGCAGCTCTACAGGGCAGATAAAGTATTGACTGTTTCATGCTCTCCTAAAGACACGGCAGCTCTACAGGGCAGATAAAGTATTGACTGCTTCATGCTCTCCTAAAGACACGGCAGCTCTACAGGGCAGATAAAGTATTGACTGTTTCATGCTCTCCTAAAGACACGGCAGCTCTACAGGGCAGATAAAGTATTGACTGTTTCATGCTCTCCTAAAGACACGGCAGCTCTACAGGGCAGATAAAGTATTGACTGTTTCATGCTCTCCTAAAGACAGGGCAGCTCTACAGGGCAGATAAAGTATTGACTGCTCCATGCTCTCCTAAAGACAGGGCAGCTCTACAGGGCAGATAAAGTATTGACTGCTCCATGCTCTCCTAAAGACAGGGCAGCTCTACAGGGCAGATAAAGTATTGACTGCTCCATGCTCTCCTAAAGACACGGCAGCTCTACAGGGCAGATAAAGTATTGACTGCTTCATGCTCTCCTAAAGACACGGCAGCTCTACAGGGCAGATAAAGTATTGACTGTTTCATGCTCTCCTAAAGACAGGGCAGCTCTACAGGGCAGATAAAGTATTGACTGTTCCGCTTGTAAACCACCATGACCTTAAGCTGTCTGTTAATAAGCCTTGTAGAATATCATTACCATACTAATGCAAACAAAGTGATGGCTGTTCTGACCTCAGTACGTATTATATGACACAATGGAAACACAGCATAACATCAAGCTTGAAATATACACTGAGTGTACAAAACATGCTCTTTCCATGACGTAGACTGACCAGGTGAATCCAGGTGAAAGCTATGATCCCTTATTGATGTCACTTGTTAAATCCACTTCAATCAGTGTAGATGAAGGGGAGGAGACAGGTTAAAGAAAGATTTGTAAGCCTTGAGACAATTGAGACATAGATTGTGTATGTGTGACACAAGTGTGGGAAGCATTGTAGTCAACATGGACCAGCATCCCTGTGGAAGGCTTTCAACACCTTGTAGAGTCCAAGCCCTGACGAACTGAGTCTGTTCTGAGGGCAAAGGGGGTTCAACTCAATGTTAGGAAGGTGTTCCTAATGTTTGGTATACTCAGTAAGAAGTGAAACAGTAAATTAACAAAAATAATTATTTAAACCATGAACAAATATCTATTTAGTTGGGCCAGTTGCCAGTTTTAACTGGACCAGTTTCTCAGACACAGATTACTGTAAGCCTGATCCTAGACTGAAAAACATGTTCAATTCTTCATTAAAAGTGCTTCTCAGTCCAGGACTAGGCTTAATCTGTGTCTGGGAAAGTGGCCCTGACAGCCTGCAGTTATTTTGGGGCCAAATCTTGTGTTGTCCATACTAAAAGCACATGGGACCACAGTAATGCTTTTGCAGCCCTGCACCAGACTCCTTTCATAACATAATAATTAATGAACCATGAATCATGAAGTACAGAACATTATCATGCAGGGCTTCTTTATTCTGTTACATCCTCAGCCGCATCCCAAATGCCACCCTGTTCCTATGTACTGCACTACTTCATCCACGGCCCATAGGCCTTTGGTCAAACGTCGTGTGCTATATAGGGAACAGGGTGCCATTTAGGACACAACCCTCGTCTTCAACACTTGAGGGTTTTATAGAAGGCTTCACTTTCAAAGTGTAATAACTCTCTTCTTAGAACACAAATCCAGTCCAGGGTGTGTTCTGCGGTCCGCAACGCTTCCACCGTCGCTCACATTAAGGATGAGATAAAAGAACCGACGCTGAACATGAGAAGCAGGTACGGGGAGTTGAACATTTAATTGCACGGACATTGAACAAGACAGGATCAGCGTCAGAACCGGGCAAACAAACATACAACAATCACAGTTAATGCAGCAGTGGGGAACAGAGCTGGGGACAGACAGATACAGGGAAGGTAATGACATGTGAGTGAGTCCAGGTGACGAGGGAAGCAGGTGTGCGTAATGATGGTGGCAGGAGTGCGTAGTGCAGGGCAGCCTGGCGCCCTCGCCCACCAGGGAGGGAGCAGGCATGGCAGGAGTGATACAACACTCTTCCTGAAACTGCACTGATTTGCAAACTAATTACCATGAAGAAAAAAAAAGAAATAGCGGATCCGACGACATGTCACTTATTTTTTGAAAGAGATGTACAGTATAACATGGAGAGCGGGAGAGAGGGAGGGAACGATGGAGGCGGAGGAGGAAGACAGGGTCGAGGAAGAGGGGGAGGATGAAACGGACAATCTATCACATACAGGCACCAGTCATGTCCTCCCTCCCTCCCTCCTCCCCTCCCTCCCTCCCTCCTCCTCCCTCCTCCTCCCCCCACTTCCTCCCTCCTCCTCCCTCCTCCTCCCCCCACTTCCTCCCTCCTCCTCCCTCCTCCTCCCCCCACTTCCTCCCTCCTCCTCCCTCCTCCTCCCCCCACTTCCTCCCCTCCCTCCCTCCACCTCCCCCTTCCTTCCTTCCTCCCCTCCCCTCACTCCCTCCCTCCCTCCCCCCTCCTCCTCCCTCCCTCCCCCCTCCTCCTTCCTCCCTCCCCTTGTTCAATCTCTGCACTGTCAGATGGTGGCTAGCACCTCTCTCTCAGTCATTGATCACAGTGGCAATAGTGGTGTGTGTGCTGGTCTGGAAGCAATGCAGTGGTGGCGTCTCCGCAGGGAGGGAGGAAGATCAAACACTTTAATTACACCAGGCTTGTAGGTGATGCTGACTACAGGCACCAGTCATGTAACAAGGACAGCTTGGGAGAGAAAACACTGAGACACACACACACGCACACACACACACACACTCACACACTCACACACTCACTCACACACTCACTCACACACCCACACACTCACACACACACTCACACACTCACACACTCACACACTCACACACTCACACACTCACACACTCACACACTCACACACTCACACACAGACACACAGACACACACAGACAAGCATGCGCATGCACACACACACACACACACACACACACACACACACACACACACACACACACACACACACACACACACACACACACACACACACACACACACACACACACACACTCAGAGGCATCAGAGGAAAAACATTTTACACACCAGACACACTCTAAAAAAACAAATGAATAATTTACAAATTGAATGGAAAATATTGATTATGCATAATATTTGAATGAAATGGGGGAGACACATTTCTCACAGAGTCATTGATATGCATAATTTATCTATTGAATGAAATGGGGGAGACACATTTCTCACAGAGTCATTGATATGCATAATTTATCTATTGAATGAAATGGGGGAGACACATTTCTCACAGAGTCATTGGCGTACACTGATTGTCAGAACGTAACCAGCTTCTATTGCTATAATTAATTAATTTGTACGATCTCCATTGCGTGGATCCTGCAGATTGCACCACCGAGCGTGGTGGGGGAAAAAGCTGACACAGGCGGTGTCGTGTTGTGATTGATGCCCCGTCTCAACCAGAGCCCAGTGCTGATTCAAAGCTCCTAGGCATCGTGGGAAAGGAATCTTTTCTCCACTCAACTGGGCCTAGACCCACCAGGGACCTCCTCCCTGTCACTTACCGCTCAATCGTGACCCAGCAGAGTCTGGGTTCATCTGGGTTCATCTGGGTTCCCCTGCTAAGGCCTGTCAACCCAACAGCGTTGCCATAGGTGCAATAGGTCAAAGGGCTTCTGGAGGCCAATGAAGAAGAACAGGTAGTATTGGCACAAACTGAATTCATTCAAACTTCATCCTTCCTTCTTCCTTCCTTGAAGTAAACTGATTGGACATGATTTTACAGGTGAACATCAGGGCTCCACCAAATAGGAAGGATGCCACCTTAAAGAATCTGACCAAGGCACAACAAAGATGGATAAGTAACTGTGTTGTGAGATCAACAACGAATCACAGGCTCTAAAAAGGAAGAAAATTAATAGCATAGGAATTCTCTTGAGACACTATGGAATGAATCTGCTGTAATTGTTCCAATCGCTTTGTTTCTTGGTTTCAGGGAACAAATTAACTCCATATTGAATTTCTGTTGATTATGAGACATGGAATGCTGTTCTTCCTGGGAGGAATGTTAACTAAAGGGGTCTAATGTATTCAAGGAAGCGCATTCTAGTTTATTTGGTTTTATGAGCTCAATCTGTGTAACACTGTCCATACTGTAGACACTATCTTGGCAGAGAGAATGAAACAGGGAAGATAATTGGACTGATAAGTGTAAAGAGACGACTCGATTCTGCTGGTCTTTCATCATTGTCTCTTTCTGCTTTCTATCTCCTTTATCTGCCTCAGTGTTCTATCACTCATAGTCTCAGTGATGTAGACAAAAACACATAACCCTTTCTGCACCTTTTCTCCTCTTGTCTCTCTTTCTCCTCTCTCGCCGCCGGTGTGTTTGGACCGAGCCCAAAGCAGGCTGGAAGGAGAGCAGTCGAAGAAGTGATGGAGGAAATTAAGGGAGGGGAAAAGAGAGAGAGAGGGGTCTTGCTGAGGAGGAACAGATGGAGATGGAAGCAGTGGCGGTAAAAAATAATTATACATAATTATGTCCTGTAATGTTTCTGCATGGAGGAGTCTATGTGATATTTGACGGCTTTACGTGCCACATCTCAACCATGAGAAATGTGTTGGCAAGGCGTTGTTCCACTGCACCAATAAAGCACATTTGGGATTTGGAATGTATGAGAGAAGGAGAGAAAGAGGGAGAGAGAGAGAGAAGGAGAGAAAGAGGGAGAGAGAAGGAGAGATGAAGGAGTACGAGGAAACCAACGTGAAGACCACCTGGTAGGAAAAGCAAAGAGGAAAGAAAGCATAGAAGCCTACCAGAAATAGACACAGGTACTGCATTATGGGAAAGTGTGTGCAAGGTAGCATGAGAGCAAAACAGAGTGAGAGAGAGAGAACAAGACAGAGAGCGAGAGATGGACAGAATGAGAAGGTGAGAGGCAGATACTAGAGAGAAAGAATGAGAGAAAGCAACAACAAAAAAAGAGTGAGAGAGAGATATGTGTGTCCAGCAGATTGAAGGGTATGAAATAGAGTGTGTCGGGGGGGTGGAGGGTTCAGGCTGGAGGCAGGGTGCCAGGGTGGGCCGGGCAGGGTCCACAGAGCCAGAGAGAGGAGAGAGACAAGGCCCATTAACTCTGGAATAGTACACCTGACCAGGGGGCCCAGGGGAGGGCATCGGTCCGGATCCCCAGCTTTAGGTGGTGTGAGAGGGAGTCAGGAGTGTCTGGAGGACTCAAAATGGCAAAGGATACGTATGTCTGTGTAAAAGTTGTGTGCAGTACAAGCACATGTTAACCGGCACTGTGAACAAAAATGATAATAATCTATGATGCGATACCAAACTGTAAATGGTATGTGATATGACATACAGTATGTCAAACAGCGTATCTCAAGGGTGCAACAGCACAGTATATCAATTTGTTGTGTGCCAGCGTGTGTGCCTAAGTGCATGCACACACACACACAATGCATGGTTGTCCATGTCATAATATACTGTATCGTTCCAGCCAAACCTGCCCCACTTCCCAGCAGCCCACTATGATCTGGCATGGTGGTGCACTGGGCCGTATGCATGTCACAGCCTTAATGTTACACTACAGCATTGATCAGTGAACCATACCAGACAGACAGACAGACAGGCAGGCAGACAGACAGGCAGACAGGCCTTGCTGCTACTGCTCAGATGGAGCAACAGCATTAATATCAGTGTCTACTGGACTCCTCCTAAATGAGGCCTGGCGGAGACCAAGACACCGGCTGCAGATTGAGTCCTGCAGACGGACAGGGACGGAGAGGGAAAATCTAAAAGTTTGGGCCAAGTATTTAGTGCTCTGACTGAGTGTGTTGAAAGGAGGAGAGGAGAGGAGGAAGGGCACAGAAGTGGTGCAGTGGTGCGGAGGGTGGTGAGGCTGCCATATGCCAAGCCAGGGGGAGACAAACCCCCTGCCTTCAGAGTCATCTGTCGCCATGGGGATGTGGAGAAGATAAGGAGGGAAAGAAACAGGAAGTGGGTGAAAGAGAGGAGAGGGAGGAGATCACTGAAGATAGGAAGGAAAGAAACAGGAAGTGGGTGGAAGAGAGGAGAGGGAGGAGATCACTGAAGATAGGAAGGAAAGAAACAGGAAGTGGGTGGAAGAGAGGAGAGGGAGGAGATCACTGAAGATAGGAAGGAAAGGCTGAACTGGGGAGTGGAAGAGAGGGAGGCAGCACTCTCAGGTTCAACACAAAGTGTCAGTACTTATTTTCAACTGGCACTATGAGTTCTGTGTTGAAGGAGAACTCAGCTCAGAAGATTCTCCCTCCCTCTCTCTCTCTCTCTCTCTCTCTCTCTCAGCTATTATAAAGCATATTGTGATCTCACTCTCAACCAGCTTGTGTTTATTTTACATTTTTACAATGAACTCCTGAGTGGTGCAGCGGTCTAAGGCACTGCATCTCAGTGCTAGAGGCGTCACTGCAGACCCTGGTTCGATCCCGGGATGTATCACATCCAGCTGTAATCGGGAGTCCCATAGGGCGGTGCATAATTGGCCCAGCGTCGTCCGGGTTAGGGGAGGCTGGGGTAGGCTGTCATTGTAAATAAGAATTTGTTTTAAACTGACTTGCCTAGTTAAATAAAGGTTCAATAGCATTTATAAATATAATCCTGCAGCAACTGGAAATTTAAATTATTATAAATAACTGCTGTGCAGGAAAATTCTCAGCAACAACAGAGTGATCAAATTAAGATCCAGAACCAGAACCAGAATAGAAAAATACAGCTCCATTGAATATAGAGATAAAGTTGAATGAATACAATTGATATGCATCATAATATCGTGTAGAAATATTTTATTTGTATTTCTTCCCTGAGGTTATCATCCCCCTAAAAAATGACTTTTCCCCATGGCTGCCAAATCTTAAACAAGGGACGTCCAATAGTCAATAGTCAATAGTCAATAGGCTCCCAACCTGTATAACAAAATACAATGTCTCACTCTCCCACTGACTCTCACAGTGCATTACTCCGCCGCCAGACAGGGAAATAAACCAATTACATTAAAGCTGATAAAAGAAAAGTGTCTCCACCGGAGAAAAACATCATAAGATCACATGTACTAGCAGAGTAGCATGTCCTCAACATTCACAACCATTCACAACCATTCACAACCATTCACAACCATTCACAACCATTCACAACCATTCACAACCATTCACAACCATTCACAACCATTCACAACCATTCACAACCATTCACAACCATTCACAAACATTCACAACCATTCACAACCATTCACAACCATTCACAGCCATTCACAACCATTCACAACCATTCACAACCATTCACAAACATTCACAACCATTCACAACCATTCACAAACATTCACAACCATTCACAAACATTCACAACCATTGTCATTCATGGCAAATCTATTCAAGCATTCTTCACCCGGCTCTTCCCCTTTTCTTCAGTAGAGACTAATGTTCACACACCTCACATAAGACAGACATTTATTCAGCTCATCATATTATTGTATTGCACATCGGTGGAGATGAATAAGGTGTCAGACTTATAACCCCAGGGTTGTGTATTTGATTGGATTCTGCTCCAAGGTAAGGAGACTGATGTTGACTCATAAACGAGGTACTTAACCTGACGCTACCTCTCTATGTATTTTGCACATGAAGAGGAAGAAGAGGGAACATTAATCGCTCTAGATGTTTGGGGCTTAAGGGTAGATGCATCATTTTGACATGTGAAGGCTATAACGATGGGTAAACACTAAACCCAACACCCCTAATAGAATAATAAGGGATGGCACGTATGTCATGAAAGGAACATGTGTATTTTACAAATAAAACAGATGGCATACATAATCAAACCAACTCCCCCTCAAAACAAGGCTCTGAAACAAATGAAAAGTCAGCTTTGACAGCCAACCAAGTCTGTAGCCTTCAAAAAAGAGAAGGCATTGCTCAGTTGAGTTCCTAATCCAGGTAAGAATTCCAATAAATCCAAATTAAAATAAGGACATTTCTTACCAGTTCAGTTGAAATCCACAAAGTCAAAAACCCCAAAAGGTACAGTAGACGTTAGAAACAGCCTTTAAACAGATAATCCACCGAAAGTAAAACTCTTCTATATGCTCCAATACAATATGAGACAATTCTTGCGAGTTTATCATGAGAAACTAGGCATGCAAACTCACAACATTTTCCTAGTCATTTTCTCCCACCAACATGCAGTCAAAACGCACCCACTCTCCCTGGCTATGGACTGCTCGTTGCCTTTGTTCATGACGTCTGTTCCGAAGCCTGGGATCATACCCATGATCTGGCCAAATGGTCCCATCTTCATGATGTTCTGAAACTGCTGCTACAAGACTAGGGAGTGACCAGGGCAGAGCCTATAGCCTAGCAAGGTCTTGTTGATTGATGAATATATCTTAAGTCTCTCTCTCTCTCTCTCTCTCTCTCAATTTCAATTCACTTTATTGGCATGACGCAACAATGTACATATTGCCAAAGTATCATACATACATTTTTTTGATTTTTTTTCTATATATTTATATATATATATATATTTTTTTTCTATTTTATATATATATATACACATATACATACACACGCACATACATGTATGTATATATATATATATATATATACATACATACATACATACATACATACATACATACATACATACATACATACATACATACATACATACATACATACACTTATATATTTTTTTAAAATATAATTACATCAAAGAACAAAATAACAACATAGGAAAAAAAGGCATTAAATATGTCAGGCACTGTCCCTCAACTTGTGGCAGGCAGCAACATAGCATGCTGCCAGCGCACAGCTGTCCATGTCTTCCCCCAAAAGGATCGGCAGCCTTTCTATTTCAGAGAGGTCCTCAAAGCCCCGGACTACTTGTTCAAATTTGGGGAAGTGACTCTCTCTGATCTCTCTAGACTAGATCTCTCTCTCTCTCTCTCTCTCTCTCTCTATATATATATCTCTGTCTCTCTCTCTCTCTCTCTCTCTCTCTCACTCTCTCTCTCACTCTTTCTCTCTCTCTCTCTCTCTCTCTCTCTCTCTCTCTCTCTCACTCTCTCTCTCTCTCTCTCTCTCTCTCTCACTCTCTCTCTCTCTCTCTCTCTCTCTCTCAATTTCAATTAAATTCAGTTTGTTACATTAGCATGATGTAACAATGTACATATTGCCAAAGCGTACTTTGGAGATTTACAATATTAACATAATAAAAATAATAATAACCAATATAGTCAAGGGGACAACAGTAGACGTGTTCTATACTTATTTCACTCGCTGTAAACCCTTTCTGTGAACCACAAACACACATCTCTGTGCTTCTATAGCAGTCTTGATGAATATATGAATATCTTTAAAACCTATTGTATACATATGTTTTATACCAGAGTAATAACTTTTGCAATTGCCCTTTAATAAGGTAGTTGCTTAAGTTCATGTGATTATTGAGTCTATAAAGTGATGCCCATGTAAACTAAAGAGTTACCAAAAACACTATTCGGTCTAAGAAAGAGTCAGTTGTTCAGTTCTTCAGTCAGGTCGTGAGAAACCCCTATAAGCCTACAAAGCTGAAGCTGACCTCATCAAGAGCTAAATCCCTAAGGAGAGGAGGCTTCTCTCCACCAGGGAAGCATGCCGAGTGGAATTAACCGTCCTCTAGCTAGCCTGGCAGACAGGCCCAGTGTAGCTTGTAGTGAAGCCATGGAGCCAGCCAGTCTGCAGCAGTGGAACCTTGGGAGAGAATGAGACACTGCTCCCTTCACTGTGTGGTTCCTAACTGGGTGTAAATGAGCAAACTTGGCTTCCTTTTAAAGGTGCCTACCCAGCATCCGACACCAGCTGTAGTCTCCAGCCACAGGTGCATGCTGGGATTTGAAGTCAAAGGGCCACAGGTTCAGGGTTGTATTCATTAGGGCACACTGGAGCAAAACGTTTCAAGCAAAGTTTATAATTCAAAATGTCTTCCATGGGGAAGAAAATATCAGCATTTCGATCACTGAGGGTGTTGTCATGGGGAATCACCCTGGCCCTGTCACACGCCACCACCGTCGAAGACTCCCAATGAAATATCTTGACTACAACAACCTTGAGAATTCTTTTCTCACGACATGCCAGTTCTATAGCCTCTTTTCACAGGGAGAAAGCAGAGACAAGGCTTTCACAGCTAGCTAGTGCTAAGTGCCCAAGTCTAAACACATAGAGCAAGCCCCAGTCATTCACCCACACACATGCACATACAGTGGCAAGAAAAGGTATGTGAACCCTTTGGTATTACCTGGATTTCTGCATAAATTGGTCATAAAATCTGATCTTCATCTAAGTCACAACAATAGACAAACACAGTGTGATTAAACAAATAACACAAACAATGATATGTTTTCATGTCTTTATTGAACACACCCTGTAAACATTCACAGTGCAGGATGGGAAAACTATGTGAACCCTTCGATTTAATAACTAGTTGACCCTCCTTTGGCAGCAATAACCTCAACCAAGCGTTTTCTGTAGTTGCGGATCAGACCTGCACAACGGTCAGGAGGAATTTTGAACCATTCCACCTTACAAAACTGTTTCAGTTCAGGAATATCCTTGGGATGTCTGGTGTGAACCGCTCTTTGAGGTCATGCCACAGCATCTCAATCGGGTTGAGGTCAGGACTCTGACTGGGGCGCTCCAGATGGCGTATTTTCTTCTGTTGAAGCCATTCTGTTGTTGATTTACTTCTGTGTTTTGGGTCGTTGTCCTGTTGCATCACCCAACTTCTGTTGAGCTTCAATTGGCGGATAGATAGCCTTACATTCTCCTGCAAAATGTCTTGATAGACTTGGGAATTCATTTTTCTGTCGACGAAGGCAAGCTGTCCAGACCCTGAGTTAGCATCTGTCCACAGAATATTTTGCCAGTAGAACATCTAGCTCCTCTTTTGCGAACTTCAGACGTGCAGCTATGTTTTCTTAGGACAGCAGTGGCTTCTTCCGTGGTGTCCTCCCATGAACACCATTCTGGTTTAGTGTTTAACGTATCGTAGACTCGTCAACAGACATGTTAGCGTGTTTCAGAGATTTCTGTAAGTCTTTAGCTGACACTCTGGGATTCTTCTTAACCTCAATGAGCATTCTGTGCTGTGCTCTTGCAGTCATCTTTGCAGGACGGCCACTCCTAGGGAGAGTAGCAACAGTGCTGAACTTTCTCCATTTAAAGACATTTTGTCTTACCGTGGACTGATGAACATCAAGGCTTTTAGAGATACTTTTGTAACACTTTCCAGCTTTATGCAAGTCAACAATTCTTAATCTTAGGTCTTCTGAGATCTTTTCTGTTCGATTCACGGTTCACATCAGGCAATGTTTCTTGTGAATAGCAAACTCACATTTTGTGAGTGTTTTTTATAGGGCAGGGCAGCTCTAACCAACATCTCCAATCTCGTCTCATTGATTGGACTCCAGGTCAGCTGACTCCTGACTCAAATTAGCTTTTGGAGAAGTCATTAGCCTAGGGGTTCACATACTTTTTCCAACCTACACTGTGAATGTTTAAATGATGTACTCAATATAGACAAGAACAATACAATACTTTTTCTGTTATTAGTTTAAGCAGACTGTGTTTGTCTATTGTTGTGACTTAGATGAAGATCAGATCAAATTGTATAACCTATTTATGCAGAAATCCAGGTAATTCCAAAGGGTTCACATACATTTTCTTGCCACTGTAGTGAACACACACACACAAACACAGCCATGTTGCTTCCTCTGCGCCTCCTTGGTTGAATAACACAGAGCATCAAAATGCTTATTCGGTTTTTTTTCAGGCAAGGCACAGGGTCATCTAACTTAAAAGGCACCGTCTTGGAGAGGTTACATCCACTGCTCGTCTTCAATGGGAAGAATAGAAAGCCACAAACACACACACACACACACACACACACACAAACACACACACACACACACACACACACACACACACACACACACACACACACACACACACACACACACACACACACACACACACACACACGTTCTTTCTCTCTCTTTTTCCTGCAAGGATTTTTAAAGGTCACGGTAGCCATTCACACACCAATTTGCATTGATAAGCTGTGCCTCTCTCTCTCCACAGTTCTTTATCCACTGAGTGGCTGTGTCCCAAATGGCACCCTACTTATGACCAGAGCCCTATTGGCCCTTTAAAGGATTTAGGGTGCCATTTGGGACGAATCAGAGGAAAAGAAACATCTGAATGTGCTTCCCTCAAAAAAAAAAAAGGAACAACATCCTCACGCACCGTCAGCAGTGGAAAACTACTCATACTGGAGTAAAGACACCTTCATAGAAAATGATTCAAGTGAAAGTGAAAGTCACCCAGTAAAATACTACTTGAGTAAAAGTCTAAAAGTATTTTGTTAGAAATATACTTAAGTATTACAAGTAAATGGAGTTGCTAAAATATACTACAAAAGTAGAAGCACGCTCCAACAAGACATAATCTACAAAGGAAGCATGTGTTTAGTGAGTCCAGATCAGAGGCAGTAAGGAGGACCAGGGATGTTCTCTTTATAAGTGTCAGGGAAAATGTATGGAGTAAAAAGTATATTATTTTCTTTAGGAATGTAGTGAAGTAAAAGTTGGCAAACATATAAATAGTAAAGTAAAGTACAGATATCCCAAAAAGTACTTTAAAGTATTTTTACTCTCTCTCTCTCTCTCTGTCCCCCCTCTCTCTCTCTCTCTCTCTCTCTCTCTCTCTCTCTCTGTCCCCTCTCTCTCTCTCTCTCTCTCTGTCCCCTCTCTCTCTCTCTCTCTCTCTCTCTCTGATATACTCGTTAGTTTTTTCTTCTCCATGATCCATGTGCATTTGAAGTAGATCGAAGGTATTGTACATTTCAGAAACAATCATCCAGGTGAATCCCATTGGTCATTTGAAAATGAATACATTAATAAAGAAGACGGGAATTAATATTCTACCTGACACGTATTTCAGATGTTCTCCGTATCCAAGCTGTGTTGCTCTTAGTTAAATTAATAGACCAATGTTCCATGGTTTAATGGGGAATATGTGTATAACTAATGCCTTAATCAGGTCTCACCCTCCGATCTGCCAGTGATGATGTCGTACACACACGGCTGAGCAGCTCTGAGCTACACCTGGGTGTGTGTGTGTCAGAGAGAGAGAGAGAGAGAGAGAGAGAGAGAGAGAGAGAGAGACTTATTTACACACACACACACACCCAACACATACACATGTGTGGTGTGTGTGTGCGTACATACATACATGCAGCTGTGCTTGCACATCCATTTCCAGTATTTCCACTATTTTTATGTCTATCCACTGGAAGACATTGTACATTGTCTTATTATAGTGTTTAATAGAGATTGTAATCTGTAATGTTCAAGCTGCATCAACATGACACACACATACATGAAGCGAACACATCATGTTTCTATTAACCGTTTAGCTAAAGAAGTCAGGAGAGAGATGTATGTCCAGAAGGTGTTTACTTCCTATGTCTGCTTCCCAAAGGGCATCCTTTCCATTTACAGCACCTTCAGAAAGTATTCAGACCCCTGGACTTTTACACATTTTGTTACGTTACAGACTTGTTCTAAAAATTATTAAATTGTTGTTTTTTCCTCATCAATCTAAACACAATAAATACCCCATAATGACCCAATACCCCATAATGACCTAATACCCCATAATGACCCAATACCCCATAATGACCCAATACCCCATAATGACACAATACCCCATAATGACCCAATACCCCATAATGACACAATACCCCATAATGACTCAATACCCCATAATGACACAATACCACATAATGACACAATACCCCATAATGACACAATACCCCATAATGACAAAGCAAAAACAGGTTTTTAGAAATCTTTGCAAATTTACGACAAATAAAAAACTGAAATATTACATTTACAGTACAGAAGTATTCAGACCCTTTACTCAGTACTTTGTTGAAGCACCTTTGGCAGCGATTACAGCCCCTAGTATTCACAGTGGCCTCCATCATCTGAGGCAGGTATGACGCTAGAACTTTGGCACACCTGTATTTGGGGAGTTTCTCCCCTTCTTCTCTGCATATCATCTCAAGCTCTGTCAGTTTGGATGGGGAGCGTCGCTGGACAGATATTTTCAGGTCTGTCCAGAGATGTGCCACTCAAGGACATTCCGAGACTTGTACTGAAGCCACTCCTGCGTTGTCTTGGCTGTGTGCTTAGGGTCGTTGTCCTGTTGGAAGGTGAACCTTCGCCCCAGTCTGAGGACCTGAGCACTCTGGAGCTGGTTTTCATCAAGGATCTCTCTGTACTTTTCTCCATTCATCTTTCCCTCGATCCTGACTAGTCTCCATGTCCCTGCCTCTGAAAAACATCCCCACAGCATGATGCTGCCACCACCACGCTTTACCGTAGGGATGGTGCCAGGTTTCCTCCAGACGTGACGCTTGGCATTCAGGCCAAAGAGTTCAATATTGGTTTTATCAGACCAGAGAATCTTGTTTCGGTTTAGGTGTATTTTGGAAAACTCCAAGCGGACTGTCATGTGCCTTTTACAGTGGAGTGGCTTCCGTCTGTCCACTCTACCATAAAGGCCTAATTGGTGGAGTGCTGCAGAGATGGTTGTCTTTTAGGAAGATTCTCCCATCTCCACAGAGGAGATTCTCCCTGACCAAGGCCCTTCTCCCCCGATTGCTCAGTTTGGCTGTGCGGCCAGCTCTAGGAAGAGTCTTGGTGGTTCCAAACTTCTTCCATTTAAGAATGATGGAGGCCACTGTGTTCTTGGGGACCTTAAATTCTGCAGAAATGTTTTGGTACCCTTCCCCAGATCTGTGCCTCGACACAATTCTGTCTCAGAGCTCTACGTACAATTCCTTCGAACCTCATGGCTTGGTTTTTACTCTGACAAGCAATATCAACTGTGGGACCTTATATAGTCAGGTGTGTGCCTTTCCAAATCATGTCCAATCAATTTGATTTACCACAGGTGGACTCCAATGAAGTTGTAGAAACATCTCAAGGATGATCAATGGAAACAGGATGCAGCTAAGCTCAATTTCAAAATAAGCTATTTCTGTTTTTTATTTTTAATAAATTAGCAAAAATGTCTAAAAACCAGTTTTCGCTTTGTCATTATGGGTTATTGTATGTAGATTGATGAGGGTAAAAAAAATAATAGTATACATTTTAAGCTGTAACGTCACAAAATGTGGAAAAAGTCAAGGGGTCAGAATTCTTTCAGAGAGCCCTGATCAGAAGTATTGCACTATAAACGGAACAGGGTGCCATTGGGACACACCCTATAACTAGCTGTCATACATCTTATACATGTGCTGTGTAAGGATGCATAATAAATTATAACATGGTAATGAGTGTCACGCTGGTCTGCAAATCTGTTCACTTCAGAATTAAATGCCGGAACACTTTTTAACAGGAACTCCTGGGCAGCAACCCTTGTCTCCTCATGAAAACTAAACTGATAAGGACTGTCCTTTCTCAAAGCAATGGGCTATCAGACCTGGGTTTAAATACTATTTGAAACCTTTCAAGTACTTTGAGTATTAGCTTTAGCCTGTCTGGAGTCTGAATCTGGTTGGGGTTTGCACTTATGACACTTTTCTGTTTGTTCTATTGTGCTAGGCAATACTCAACCAGATAAAGTATTTGAACCCAGGTCTGTTCTCAGAGAGAGCGAGAGAGCGAGAGAGCGAGAGAGCGAGAGAGCGAGAGAGAGAGAGAGCTATGGAGAGAGGGCTGGAGGGAGAAAGTGAGGGAAAGAGGGAGATGCATGCAGAGTGACACTTCATTGATTAGCACTCCGGCAGAGCTGGGATGGTGGCCCACGTCAGCACTGAAGTGTTCGATTCAGAGTGCATCGACAAATGGGTCCGGGGCACTCTGGGGAGGGGACAATGGGACGTGTTTAATTAATGGCCAACTACTTCTCTGTTAGGAGATGAACCAAGAGCAGGGCCCAGGGGCGGGGCCACAGGGGCCCAGAATAAAACTCTGCTCCATCCATCCATCCATCCAGTTGGGAAGAAGAGAGGGAAGTGCCGATCAATACATAAATTGAAGTGGCGTGATAATGGCGATGACACAGTGATGATAGCGACAATACCGACTCGCTTAATGATTTCACTGAGCGGCCAATCGGACCGTGATGGCAGAACGAGGTGTTTTAATGAACCATGCTAAATGGGCCAAGAGACAGCGTGGGAAATGAATGACAACACAATCTGATATTTAATCATGCATTACATTCTACTTAAAGGACTATTCCACCCTTGTTTAATTAGTCCATTGTTGACATAGTTGCAAAATGTTTTGCTTGTCAGCAATCAAGTTTTCAAGATCATCCCTGTATGATGCGTTTTGCAGCATCAAACTTGATTGCTGACAAGCAAAACATTTTGGGACAATGCCAACAATAGACTACTGAAACAAATACCAAAAGATGGGTGGAGTTTTCCTTTCACAGTGCAGATGCCGCAGAAAAATCTATTTTAAAAGCCTTGCATGTCAGCTCTCTAGTGGTGCTGAATCGGCTACAGATAAATGTAATTTGCAAGCATTAATTTTAGAGTTATCTCAACAATTTCAAACCCTGAATACCTCAACTGTGTACAGAATGATTACATTTCCACGACTCACACTCGCTCTCTCTCTCTCTCTTTCTCTTTCTACTTCTCAACCCCCCCCCCCCCCTCTCTCCTTCTCTCAAGACCAACCAAACACAGCACAACCCTTTAAGAAAATATGTATCGACCAAGATTGATGATACAGCTCAATCGTACATTGGAGAGCGTCACATTGTTGCGCTGTGTTTTGGCTTCGTCAAAGATGGATACCTCTGCACTGTCTACACCTCGTCTGATTATGGCAGTACAAATAGATGACTATTGTTTCTCTGCATGGCATTTTTGTAACGATTTGCATATAAACACCTCTAACTTCAAGAAAAATCTCAGCCAAACCCTGATGATTTCAATGTGTTTTTGCATTTTATGATTTCCTTCCACACCTGGGATCAAATACTCTTCGAAATCTTTGAGAAACTGATAGGCAGGAATAGTAGTTTCAGGACTATTCTATTAGTCCATCAAGTTCAATCGAGCTTAACCTAACTTAGCATAAGCGTTCGTTCTGTCCTTTATTGTCACGACTGGGTACGTAAGCAGACCAAGGCGCAGCGCAGTGACATACTTTTTTATTTGAATCTATATAAACCTGACGAACTATACAAACAACAAGAACACTAAGGTGTGGGACATGACACTTAATACAGGATCCTCAATCAGAGACAACGCATAGCAGCTGCCTCTAATTGGGGACCCAACACAACACCACACAGAACTAGAATACTAGATCTGTCAGGCCCTGACCATGGCTAAACAGAGTAGCAAAAGGCTTCTCTATGGCCAGAGCCTGACATTTACAATGATGTTCACTTCTACATTGTTGAACCAATTCAGTGAATGTGGTGGAGGAGTAAACATGGAGTGTTGTACAGAGTACAGATAGATTTGAAGCTGTCTGTCTCCTTCAGTCTCTGTATACAAAGTCTAGCTGGCCCCTTCTCCTTCGACTGGTTTAATAATTTCTCCATCAATCAGTAGACTAACACTTCATAACTTCTTCTTCTTTGGGAGAAAGATGCTTCTGTGCTGCTGTTGTTTTGCCTCACAAAGGGAGGACCATCAAATAGTGGACAAGAGAAACAAACAGGAAGAAAGCTCAGTTGGGTTTGATGGTCTTTTACTCTAAAATACATTGAATTGATACTTGTATTTTTCTTTCGATAATGTTTGTTTATTCCACAAAGAAGCTCATCTGAGGTTAATAATGAAGCATGTAAAGGCATTTGACGTTAGACATCAGGGTTTCAGGAGGAAGTTAGCCAGTCTATGTACAAATTCTCACTGTAATCACACTGTTCAGCAGTGAAAGCCGATAAATATCAAAATCAAAATCATGTGCCATTTGGATCCATTTGTTATTGCACTGTGAATGTCAAAGAATAGCAAAGTCTCTACTTGGGATAGGAGTGACTGATGGATAGTTTGGAGGTAACAAACTGCCATACATTAGTAGTGTATAGACCGAGCCGGGATAGATAGCGATTCATCTCGACCCCACAATACTATATCATCTCGCAATACGTAGCAGTACAGCAGTGTAGCATATTTCAGAGTGCCAGACTGGTAACACTATATCTTATGCATGACGCCACCTTGTGCAATGCAATTCTCCAGGATGGAATAGTCTGTGCCCTGGTATGCCATGCTCATCTAATCAACTCATTGTTCCCCAACTCTGGGGAGTGGAACCCGTGAAGAGAGGAGAGCGAAAGGAGACCATTCTAAATGAGTCGCTGTGGAACAGACAGAGGGAGCGAATGACATGAGAGATAGAGATAAAGAGAAAGAGAGAGATGGAGTGAAGATAGTGTTGGATATGAGGAGGGATGGGGGACTGTGGCGTCAACGATAAGAGATGGCGGAATTAATTCCAGACAAAATGAGAACGATTGATTTGGGAGCGCAACAAAGAAAACAGGGATCAAGTGAGGGAGAGAGAGGGATGGAGGGAGAGAGGGAGAGAGGGAGGGGGAGAGAGAGAGATTGAGAGAGGGAGAGAGGGAGAGAGAGAGAGAGAGGGAGAGAGGGTGAGAGAGAGAGAGAGTGGGTGAGAGAGAGAGAGAGAGAGAGAGAGAGAGAGAGAGAGAGAGAGAGAGAGAGAGAGGGAGAGAGAGAGAGAGAGAGAGAGGTTTTACAAAACTTTATTTAAAACAACACTTAATAATCTTCAACAATTCGCATTATATATATTTGAAAATATAAAAATATAAAAATATAAAAATTAAAAAAATTACATTTCCAAAACCAGATGTCCATCAGAAACAACACACAAAACATCATTAACACACCACAGATCATTGAAACCCATCTCATTATTTACAAGACTATAGTATGCAAATTCTATTTTTAGTCTACCAGCTACTAATTTCATAAACATCACTTCAACATTGAAGTTCCTAATAAATAATAATAAATAGTTCCTTCTTTTTGAAAAATTATATTTCACACTCCCTATAAAAACTTCCTCTGAGAATTCTTCACCAAAAGCTTGAAACAATCTATTAAGAACATCAAAAAGACCTTCCAATCTTTTGCATTTTAAAAACAAATGTTCTAAATTCTCTTCCTCCCCAGAAAACCTACACCACACCCTTACTGCTGGGTTCAGGTGTGCCACATGTTTGTCTGTGGCTATTGCACCATGAATAATTCTCCATTGAAGATCCGCTGTTCTTTTCTCGACTGGAGGTTTATACAGAGTTCTCCATCTATCTCTTACAAGAAATTCTGGCTTAAAAAAAACTGGCCACCTTGAGATCTTTTGTCCTCTGAGTGAAACTTGATGCAAAACTTTAACTGCAATGTTATATATGGCTTTCTTTGATGTCGTTTCAAACAAATCCAGCTGTGGAGTTTTAAAAGACAAAATTGAACCTGCGGATTCATCTTCTTGTCTTTCGCCGACGACGGCAGCAACTCTTATTTTTGGAAAGTTCAGCTCATTGCTTATGTCTGACGGAAAACCAATGTTTTTCCTATAGCCACTTGGTAATGCATTGACAATTTCTTCCACCAGTTTTTCCGTCAAGCGCGAGGACTTTAATCCTGTCAATTCTTTCAAGATTTCCACAGATTCCCATCGGTCATTATTTAAAAGTTGCCCCAGCTTCACAATGCCATGTCTTTTTAAACATGCATGCACGCTTACAGATGACAAAAGTCTTGTCTGAATCATTGGGTTGAAAAACAAACATTCCTCTTGTATCCAACTCCCAGATTCATCAATATCTCTTTCCACTTTAAAAACAGTTCTCCACGAGTGCAGCATTGACCGGTAAAAGGATGTAACCTCAGACAAGTTCACTTTATCCAGTTCCATTAAAAACAGATGTCGGTCTAATTTAAGACCACCTGCTTTTTGTAGAATCGTTTTTGCAGTCTCAGTCCAAATTAAGTCCTTATAATACAGGAATCTCTGTGCTGTTTGTATTCTAAAAGCACATATCTTACTCCGCACATCCACCAGACCTTGACCTCCCTCGTAAACGGGAAGGTAGAGTGCTGCTGCTCGAATCCAATGTTCTCCACTACAAAAAAACTTCACAAATGCCCTCTGTATTTTGCAAATCAAATCTTCAGGTGGTTCCATTACAATGAGTCTATGCCATAAAGTTGAGGCAGCCAGATTATTCACAACCAGAACTCTTCCTCTGTATGACATCAATGGTAATAGCGATTTCCATTTAAACAATCGGGCAGACACCTTTTCCAGCATTCCCTTCCAATTTCTATTCTGAAATTGTTTAGTTCCCCCAAAAATCCCTAGCATTTTCAGCCCATCTCTTTTCCACAACAATCCACCAGGTAATGTTGGAGGTCCTTGCCTACTTTTCCACTGACCAAAAATAAGTCCCTCACTTTTTTCCCCAATTTACCTTTGCTGATGATGCCTTTCCATAATTTCTCATTGTTTCAGTTAAAATATTAACATCATTTTGATTTGAAATAAAAACAGTAACATCATCAGCATAAGCTGATATTGAGATTCCATGCATGACATTAATTCCATTGAGATCCCTTAGCCTGCACAGCAATGGCTCAATAATATTAATAATAATAATAAGGCTATATAATTGTCCAGACAGTGGACAGCCTTGCCAAATCCCTTTTAACACAGGTATTGGTGCACTCAATCCTCCACCAGCATTCACAATCACAAAAACTTCAGAATATAACCATTGAATATATGATATAAAATTCTTCCCAAACCCAACATTTTTCAAAACCTCAAAAAGATATGTATGATTGACTCTATCGAAAGCTTTCTCTTGGTCTAACGAAAGCACACCCAGGTCAACATTATTGAATTGATTAAGATCAATGACATCTCTTAACAAAAAAAGATTATCCATAATTATCCATATGTTTGATCTCTGTGAACTAAAACTTCCAAAACATGTTTCAACCTATTTGCTAAACATTTTGAAAGTATTTTATAGTCCATGCACAGTAAAGAGACAGGTCTCCAGTTCTTTAGAAGGCACAAATCCCACTTTTTAGGGAGCAAAGAAAGTACTGCTCTTCGACAACTTACAGGAAGTATCTTATACCTTATACTTTCCAATAAAACTTCATACAAGTCACTTCCAAGTACATTCCAAAATGTCTGATAAAACTCTGCCGGCAAACCATAAACTCCTGGAGAACGGCCATGTGATAACTGTCTCATTGCCTCAGTGATCTCCTGAAAAGTGATCTGTCCATCCAAAGACTCTTTCTGTTCGTTTGACAGCTTCGGTAGATCACTCAGCAAATCAGAAACACATTCAAGATCACAAGTCTCAATATCATACAAGTCCGTATAGAAATTAACTGCCAGTTTCCTTATTTCCAAAGGGTCAGAGGTTATGACCCCATCAGGCCGCCGAAGATGATACATTTGCTTTTGTTAGACACTTTTCTTTTCATGATTAAAAAAATATGAGGAAGGGGCATCCATGTCTTTAATAGAACACATTCTTGTTCTTATTAATGTTCCCTTCACTTGTTCTTGTAATAGTGAACCAAGTTCTTTCTTTTTATTCAAATGTTCATTTTTTATCTTTCCATCATCATTATTTATCACAAGAATATTCTCCAAAGCTTGTATATCCCTGTGAAGTTTTTGTATCGCTGCTTTCACCATAGAAGTAGAATGTGAACTATAATTTTGACAAAAGGTTCTTATGTTTGCTTTACCAACCTCCCCCACCACATAAGCACATTTTCAAAAGAAACCTTTTTTAACTTCCAGTCATTCCAAAAGAATTTAAAATTCTCACAAAATAAAGCATCCTGCAATAGTTTAGTATTGAAATGCCAAAAATAATTTGGTTTTGAAGTTCTTTTCATATTCAAAGCAAATAATATCAAATGGTGATCTGAAAACCCAACGGGTAAAATAGAAACATCCGTAATTGTATTGTTCCATTCTCTACCTATATAGAATCTGTCTAATCTAGCTCCACTAACCCTATTGTTAGATGCTTTGAGCCAAGTATACTGTTTGATTCCTGTGTTTCTTCTTCTCCAAATATCTATTAATTCAAACTCTTTAAAAAAAATTGACAATACAACACTTGATTCATGATGGGGTTCTTCTCTATTTCTATCAATAATAAAATCAATAGTGCAATTCCAGTCACCTCTAATGATAGTACAAACATTGTCATCAATTTTCTGAATAGCACTCCTTAACTTTAAAAAATATCTCACACGCTGAGGTCCATTATTGGGTGCATACAGTGGGGAGAACAAGTATTTGATACACTCCCGATTTTGCAGGTTTTCCTACTTACAAAGCATGTAGAAGTCTGTCATTTGTATCATAGGTACTCTTCAACTGTGAGAGACGGAATCTAAAACAAAAATCCAGAAAATCACATTGTATGATTTTTTTATAATTAATTTGCATTTTATTACATGACATAAGTATTTGATCACCCACCAACCAGTAAGAATTCCGGCTCTCACAGACCTGTTAGTTTTTCTTTAAGAAGCCCTCCTGTTCTCCACTCATTACCTGTATTAACTGCACCTGTTTGAACTCGTTACCTGTATAAAAGACACCTGTCCACACACTCAATCAAACAGACTCCAACCTCTCCACAATGGCCAAGACCAGAGAGCTGTGTAAGGACATCAGGGATAAAATTGTAGACCTGCACAAGGCTGGGATGGGCTACAGGACAATAGGCAAGCAGCTTGGTGAGAAGGCAACAACTGTTGGCGCAATTATTAGAAAATGGAATAAGTTCAAGATGACGGTCAATTTCCCTCGGTCTGGGGCACCATGCAAGATCTCACCTCGTGGGGCATCAATGATAATGAGGAAGGTGAGGGATCAGCCCAGAACTACACGGCAGGACCTGGTCAATGACCTGAAGAGAGCTGGGACCACAGTCTCAAAGAAAACCATTAGTAACACACTATACCGTCATGGATTAAAATCCTGCAGCGCACGCAAGGTCCCCCTGCTCAAGCCAGCGCATGTCCAGGCCCGTCTGAAGTTTGCCAATGACCATCTGGATGATCCAGAGGAGGAATGGGAGAAGGTCATGTGGTCTGATGAGACAAAAATAGAGCTTTTTGGTCTAAACTCCACTCGCCGTGTTTGGAGGAAGAAGAAGGATGAGTACAACCCCAAGAACACCATCCCAACCGTGAATCATGGAGGTGGAAACATCATTCTTTGGGGATGCTTTTCTGCAAAGGGGACAGGACGACTGCACCGTATTGAGGGGAGGATTCCGTCTCTCACAGTTGAAGTGTACCTATGATAAAAATTACAGACCTCTACATGCTTTGTAAGTAGGAAAACCTGCAAAATCGGCAGTGTATCAAATACTTTGTTCTCCCCACTGTATGCACCCAATAATGGACCTGAGCGTGTTCTCCCCACTGTAAACATTTGTCAGTACAAACACAGATCCTTCATATTCCATTTTTAACAGCAATATTCTTCCTTTTCCAATTTCTTCGACAACCAAAATATGAACATTCATTCCTTTAGAAAATGAAATGGCTATGCCAGCACTTGTATTTGTCCCATGGCTCAAAACACTTGTTCCTTTCCACCATGTACTCCATTCAAGTTCATTTTCTACACTCGTGTGTGTTTCTTGTAAGAAAGCTACATTTATTTTTTTAATACTAAATATCTCTGATACCATTGCTAATTTATTACCATCTCTACCCCCATTCATATTTAAAGAGCCCACCCTCAACAGCTCCATAGAAGAAAGAAAATATAAAGAGGATAGAAAAAGAACAAAAAAGCCAAGAGAAATATTCACCCTGTGTGACTTTTGATCTGTTTTGTGAAGCTTCACTTTATCCCTTCTTAGCTTTGTTATCATCTTCTTCAACCTGAACCTTTTTTGTTTACTTAAAGCCTCATAGCTAACATTTATATTCAACAATTTCACTGTATGAATGAATTTATTTTCATCAGGAAAAAAATTATTTAACTTCAATAGTTCTACCAAAGGTCACATCCAGGAAGTTATTTATATCTTATACACTGCCATACTGTGATCCAATGTCAGATACATCAGAGAAAGCAGCATCATCTCTCATCCCCAAATCAGCATCAGTACTCATTTCACCAGAATTGGACATTTCAGAATTTTCATTAGAAACCCTTTCAACACTAACCGTAGTTGCATCATCATTGGTTACACTACGTCCTCCAGTTCAGAAACATCATGATTTCTATCAGAATCAACCATTTCATTATTGTTCTCAGTCTGACTTTCAATCAATCCATCACTGTCAATGTTCCTCTGTGATCCAGCTTGAGGCTGCACATTCTCAGAAGCTGACTTACTACTCTCACCAGCAGCAGAAGTACTAGGCCTAACTTCCACTTCACTAACCTGGGGCTTGTGTGGACATGCTTGACTTTTATGCCCGATGTCCCCATACTCAAAATATTTCATACTACCAGTGTTCGCGTAAATGAAATACGCTTTCCCTTCATGCATGACTCTGAACGAAATATCCAACTCCGGTTCATTTAAGAACATAAACACCTGCCGTCTGAAAGACATAACGTGTTTTAGAGCAGCGTTTTTACACCCTAGTGGGATCATCTTAATCTTACTAGCCATTTTTCCATATCGCGTCAAAGCTTTCTCAATTTCGTAATTTCGAATAAAAGGCGGCACATTGGATATCGTAACTCTAGTTGTCGTAGTAATAAGCGGTGAGATAATAAGAACATCGCCACTCACCACAATTCCGGCGCTTATCAATTGATTTACTATGTCTTCCTTTTCGACAAAAACCACCACTGCTTTATTCATCCTGGATGCTGTAGTAATGTTTTCATACCCAACTTTTTCCCCGATTGCCAGCAACACATCTTCAACAGTGACGCCCTGAGCCGGTACACACCTGATTCCATGGCGGAGCGACACCTGGACGCTGTCCCCGCAGGGATAGACGCCATCCCGATGCCGCCTCAAAAACTCACAAACACTCACAAAAAAATAAAATGTTATTTTTTTGAAAAAAACAAACAAACAAACAAACATTCATAAACTTAGAGAAAGGCATAGAAAACCCCCCCCGAAATCAATCGTTCTCTCCTCGTGAGCACCCTCACACGTACCCCAACACTCCCAGCATGCACCGAGAGAGAGAGAGAGAGATGGAGGGAGGAAAAGAGGCTGAACAAGAACAACAGGGTGTCTGCGTTATGGGAATAATTGGCAGACTACTGTAAGTTGTAAGAAAGGACAGAGAGAGAGGATGACAACACCCATCAAATTGTAATGCAGTGCATCGATGCACCATCAGACTATGTTTGAATCTCTTCTCCATGAAGACATCTTTCCCCCAGACATCCACCCAGACTTCCGCTGTCTTCCTCCCTCCTCCACTCTAAGATTACCCATTTGATTATGCACGCGACCCACATGACCTCAGTGGCTTTTACAACAATTAGAAACAAACGCATTTGTGAATTGACGGAAATAAGAATTACAGTAATGAATGGGAACATCCGTCTCTCTGTCTGTTTCTCTCTGTCTGTTTCTCTCTGTCTGTTTCTCTCTCTCCCACGTTTTCTCTCGCTTTCTACCCCAGGCACAAACCAAGGTCGCTATCCCCATTAACTTGCTGTCTTACTCCAGCTCCCCTCCAGCCAGCCCCTCCTTCAGCTGCTGCACTCATTACCGCTGAATCAGCCGAGAGAGAGAGAGAGAGAGAGAGAAAGAAAGAGACAAACCTTGTGTAAAATATGTTGAATTTGTCCCTTTAAAACTACATCAGATTTTATCCACTATCAGAAAAAACGATAGGCAGGGCAGCACTTCCTACCCTTTGTTCTCCCATCTAATGTTTAAACCAAGGCCTTCCCTGCTGAGCTATTATATTTGTCACTGACCATTACCAGTGTGCTAGAGAATGGTGCCGGAGGGGATGGCTGACGTTTTACGGGCTCCTAACCAACTATGCTATTTTATTTGTAGCTCATTTTGTACATAATGTTGCTGCTACCATCTCTTATGACCAAAAAGAGCTTCTGGACATCAGAACAGCGATTACTCAGCTGTACCTCGTGAAGGATATACTGTTGATACCCAGACCAGGCCCAAATCCCTGTACCTCGTATGAAGAAAAGACAGAGAAAAAGGGGGAAGAGGGCGGGGTGCTTTGTAAGAATTTGCCTACGAGTTGGGTAAACCACCACTACCCTCACTATTATTGGAAACGTGCAATCATTGTAAAACAAACTGGATGATCTACTTTTAAGACTATCCTACCAACGGGTGTGTGTTTATTTGTCAGCAACTGCTGGTGCGCGATGTCTAATATTAAAGAAGTCTCAAGGTTTTGCTCGCCTGAGGTAGAATACCTCATGATAAGCTGTAGACCACACTATCTACCAAGAGAGTTCTCATCTATATTATTCGTAGCCGTCTATTTACCACCACAAACCGATGCTGGCACTAAGACCGCACTCAACAAGCTGTATGAGGCCATAAGCAAACAAAATAAATTGCTAATCCAGAAGTGGTGCTCCTAGTGGGCGGGGACTTTAATGCAATAAATCTGTTTTATACAATTTCTACCAGCATGTCACATGTGCAACCAGAGGGAAAAAACCTCTAGACCACCTTTACTCCACACAGAGATGCATACAAAGCTCTCCCTCGTCCTCCATTTGGCAAATCTGACCATAATTCTATCCTCCTGATTCCTGCTTACAAGCAAAAACTAAAGCAGGAAGTACCAGTGACTCGGTCAATAAAGAAGTGGTCAGATGATGCAGATGCTAAGCTACAGGACTGTTTTGCTGCACAGACTGGAATAAGTTTTGGGATTCATCCTATGGCATTGAAGATTATTTCACTTCATTAACCAGCTTCATCAATAAGTGCATCGACAACGTCATCCCCACAGTGACCGTCCGTACATTTCCCAACCAGAAGCCATGGATTACAGGCAACATCCGCACTGAGCTAAAGGCTAGAGCTGCCGCTTTCAAGGAGCGGCACACTAATCCGGATGATAATAAGAAATCCTGCTATGCACTCAGACGAACCATCAAACAGGCAAAGCGTCAATACACGACTAAGATTGATGTGGCAGGGCTTGAAAACTATTACCAACTACAAAGAGAAACCCAGCCACGAGCTGCCCAGTGACAGAGTTAAATGCCTTTTACACTCGCTTCGAGAGAAGCAACACATGAGCGCACCAGCTGTTCCAGATGACTGTGTGATCACGCTCTCTGTAGCCGATGTGAGCAAGACCTTTAAACAGGTCAACAATCACAAAGCCGCGGGGCCAGACAGACTACCAGGACATGTACCCAAAGCATGCGCGGACCAACTGGCAAATGTCTTCACTGACATTTTCAACCTCTCCCTGACCGAGTCTGTAATACCAACATGTTTCAAACAGACCACCATAGTCCCTGTGCCCAAGAAAGTGAAGCTAACCTCCCTAAATGATTACCGCCCTGTAGAACTCACGTCGATAGCCATGAAGTGCTTTGAAAGGCTGGTCATGGCTCATATCAACACCATCATGGCGGAAACGCTAGACCCACTCCAATTCACACACCACTACAAAATGACGCAATGTCCACAGATGACGCAATGTCAATCGCACTCTACACTGCCCTTTCCCACCTGGACAAAAGGAACACCTATGTGAGAATGCTGTTCATTGACTACAGCTCAGCGTTCAACACCATAGTACCCACAAAGCTCATCACTAAGCTAAGGACGCTGGGATTAAACACCTCCCTCTGCAACTGGATTGTGGACTTCCTGACAGGCCGTCCCCAGGTGGTAAGGGTAGGCAACAACACATCTGCCACGCTGATCCTCAACACTGGGGCACATTAAGGGTGCGTGGTTAGTCCCCTCCTGGACTCCCTGTTCACCAATGACTGCATGGTCAAGCACGACTCCAACACCATCATTAAGTTTGCTGACAACACAACAGTGGTAGACCTGATCACCGACAATGATGAGAAAGCCTATAGGGAGGAGGTCAGAGACCTGGCAGTGTGGTACCAGGACAACAACCTCTCCCTCAATATGAGCAAGACAAAGGAGCTGATCGTGGACTACAGGAAAAGGCGGGCCGAACACGCCCCCATTAACATCGACGGGGCTGAAGTGCAGCGGGTCGAGAGTTTCAAGTTCCTTGGTATCCACATCATCAACAAACTATCATGGTCCTAACAAACCAAAACAGTTGTGAGGGGCACGACAACACCTTTTCTCCCTCATGAGACTGAAAAGATTTGGCATGTGTCTCCAGATCCTCAAAATGTTATACGCTGCACCATCGAGAGCATCCTGACCGGTTGCATAACCGTCTGGTATGGCAACTGCTCAGCATCAGACCATAAGGCGCTAGAGGGTAGTGCGTACAGCCCAGTACATCACTGGGGCCAAACTTCCTGACATCCAGGACCTATATACTGTACTAGGAGGTGTCATAGGAAGGCCCCAAAAATTGTCAAAGACTCCAGTCACCCCAGTCATAGACCGTTCTCTCTGCTACCGCACGGCAAGCGGTACCGGAGCTCCTTAACAGTTTCTACCCCTAAGCCATAAGACTGCTGAACAATTAATCAAATGGCCACCTGGACTATTTACATTAACTCCTCCCCCTTTGTTTTTACACTGCTGCTACTCTCTGTTTATTATCTATGCATAGTCACATTACAAATGACCTGGACTAACCTGAACCCGGTATGTATATGGCCTCATTATTGTTATGTCATTTTCTTGTGTTACTTTCTTTTTTAAACATTATTTTACTTTAGTTTATTTAGTAAATATTTTCATAAACTCTATTTCTTCAACTGCATTGTTGGTTAAGGGCTTGTTAGTAAGCATTTCACTGTAAGGTCTACACCTGTTGTATTGTTGGTTAAGGGCTTGTTAGTAAGCATTCCACTGTAAGGTCTACACCTGTTGTATTGTTGGTTAAGGGCTTGTTAGTAAGCATTTCACTGTAAGGTCTACACCTGTTGTATTGTTGGTTAAGGGCTTGTTAGTAAGCATTTCACTGTAAGGTCTACACCTGTTGTATTGTTGGTTAAGGGCTTGTTAGTAAGCATTTCACTGTAAGGTCTACACTTGTTGTATTGTTGGTTAAGGGCTTGTTAGTAAGCATTTCACTGTAAGGTCTACACCTGTTGTATTGTTGGTTAAGGGCTTGTTAGTAAGCATTTCACTGTAAGGTCTACACCTGTTGTATTCGGCGCATGTGACAAATAACATTTGATTTGATTTGATTTTAAGTTTAACAGAGCAAATAAAATGTGACCATACTTTATCACTCATTGATCATCAATGGTGCTATATAGGTGTATAGCATTTGCAAAGTTATTAATTGTGATTTTTTCAATTCAACCCAGAATTAAACCAGACATTTACAATACAATAGGCCTATGTTTGGGCCTATTGGTTGGGCCTATTGGTTTAGCCTATGTTTGGGCCTATTGGTTGGGCCTATTGGTTGGGCCTATGTTTGGGCCTATTGTTTGGGCCTATTGGTTGGGCCTATTGGTTGGGCCTATTGGTTGGGCCTATGTTTGGGCCTATTGGTTGGGCCTATGTTTGGGCCTATTGGTTGGGCCTATTGGTTGGGCCTATTGGTTGGGCCTATTGGTTGGGCCTATTGGTTGGGCCTATGTTTGGGCCTATTGGTTGGGCCTATTGGTTGGGCCTATGTTTGGGCCTATTGGTTGGGCCTATTGGTAGGGCCTATTGGTTTAGCCTATGTTTGGGCCTATTGGTTGGGCCTATTGGTTGGGCCTATGTTTGGGCCTATTGGTTGGGCCTATTGGTTGGGCCTATTGGTTGGGCCTATTGGTTGGGCCTATTGGTTGGGCCTATGTTTGGGCCTATTGGTTGGGCCTATTGGTTGGGCCTATTGGTTGGGCCTATTGGTTGGGCCTATTGGTTGGGCCTATGTTTGGGCCTATTGGTTGGGCCTATGTTTGGGCCTATTGGTTGGGCCTATTGGTTGGGCCTATTGGTTGGTCCTATGTTTGGGCCTATTGGTTGGGCCTATTGGTTTAGCCTATGTTTGGGCCTATTGGTTGGGCCTATTGGTTGGGCCTATTGGTTGGGCCTATGTTTGGGCCTATTGGTTGGGCCTATTGGTTGGGCCTATTGGTTGGGCCTATTGGTTGTCAACACAAACAAATATCAACATTTGAAATCTAAGTTAAAGAATAGCAGTAAATCAAATCAAATCAAACTTTAAATATACTTTAAATATAGTTTGATTTGATCTAGTCATATTATTTAACTTGGTTAAGATGGAGACGTGAATCCAACATATAATTTATTAATTTGTAGAAAAACTGGAATTAGTCAGTGCCACAGATATGCCTATCCAAGCAGAAGATAAAACTGGAATTCTGGAATTAAAGCCAGACTAAGTCAGTGGCGTGCATGTTCAAATAGGGAGCAAACATTTCAAAGATGTGTGCAGTGAACACAGCATCACTCAGGTACCGGCAGATCACATGGTGACATCGTGCGACATAAACCTATAACCTGTTGTAACATCACTTGGCTTACTTGATGTTGTACAGATGGTTACTGGAACTAAACAAAACATCTGAGATGTTTTTCCATTGGAATTTGCTTGTGCTTTTACATGATAGAAAGCATAGTGATTTAATTTGGAAATTCAACTAACTTTCGTCCGTCTTTTTGAGTGGGTGAATAAAGGTTGTAATCTCGTTGATCAATGTCTCAACCAAACATTAC
The DNA here is from genome assembly GCA_023634145.1 of Thymallus thymallus. Taxonomy (NCBI): domain Eukaryota; kingdom Metazoa; phylum Chordata; class Actinopteri; order Salmoniformes; family Salmonidae; genus Thymallus; species Thymallus thymallus. The sequence continues at coordinate 1,164,463 of CM042415.1, forward strand.
CCAATTATTATCCACGTTAAAATGATGTAGTGTTGCCCGGTGGGAAGTAGAGGAAGTGAGCATGAGGGAAGAGGAAAGAGAAGGAAGCAGAGGAGATATTAAGGAATGAGAGAGAAAGAGAGGAGGTAGGCAGAAGGAAGGAGAAAGAGAGGACAGGGACAGAAAATCCATTAGGGAACAAGGGAGGAGCTGAGAGAGATGAGAGATGTGTGAGGAAGTTATAAGCCTGGGTGCTCAGTCCTTAAAACTATAGCTCGATGTGATGTGACAGATATCTACTACCCAACTCGTGTTATTCATCACTGCCATATTTCCACAGGCCTGGGGAGTGGCAAAGATTCCGCTTTCAACAAGAACATTGACTAAATCCATGCCTTAACTGATTCAACAGAGCTCTCGCTCTACAGCTTTCTTGTGGCTGAGTCAGAGTTCAATAAGCTCTACAAGCCGACCATTGATTAATCAGCGAGCTCGGTTTAAAGTGCAATGTCTATGGAAACCAAAAAGTGGATCCTACTTTAGGAGAAAGCTATTTTATTTGAAATGAGCATAAAGAGCTATGCGTTTTTCCACAGGCAATACCATTATCTGTATGCTTTCCATCCATTTTTATTCAGGGATGTCATTTATTATTTTGGGAAAAATAGTTATTCTATTCTGTTTTCTTCTTGAGCTCTGTGGTCATGTTTCATGCACTTTTCCAGTACGGTGTAGGATGAAGTTGCCCCTAGATGCTGATCTTGGGTCAGTCTAGCATTAGGATAGGTAGAGGGGAAGCTGATCTTAGATCTGCTCATAGCATAGCATGGATGGGGGACATGAAATACATAACTTAAGCAATAACTTTCTTCCATTGTAAA
>CM042415.1:1170670-1315670 GCA_023634145.1 Thymallus thymallus
GTGTGTGTGTGTTTGTGTCTGTGGGTTTGTTTGTGTGTGTGTGTGTGTGTGTGTGTGTGTGCAAGCGTGGGTGCATCTTATGTCTGTGTGTGTGTCTTTGTGTGTGTGTGTGTGTGTGTGCGCGTGTCACTTTTTTTTAAATATTACAAACTATTGAAAACAGTTTGCTTTTGAATTTGACTTTAGAGACTGCTGGGAATAAAATCTTGCCTTATTCAGATGATAATCAGTTCAGTTTAACTCATGGGGTAGAGAATGAAAAGTCCTGTTTTATATTCATCTAATGCTATTCTTCATTTTGCCACGAGGATGTGTCCGGTCCTGACCATAGGGAGGACTCTGGCTTTTCTATGTTTGTCACGTTCAGGGCCTGACAGGAGAGTTCTAGGTGACTCTATGTGGGTATTTGTGTTTGGTCCCCAATTAGAGGCAGCTGCTATGCGTTGTCTCTAATTGAGTGTCCTATTTATCTTTCCCACCTGCGCTGTGGTTCATTATTGTGTGTTTGGTGCCAACCTGCCGTTACGGTCGTGTTACTCTCTTTATTGTTTTTTCAGATGAAGTTCACATTATAACAAAAGATGTTGAACTTCAGAAGCGCTCAAAATGAACCACCAACACAGGACCAAGCAGCGCTGCAGCATTGGAGGACTAGGTGAGGAACCAGTGAGGAGGAGATAAAACTACCTGTCGGAAATGTATGAGGAGAGTTTTGAGGAGCTCAGGCAGAAAGAGGAGGAGGTTGACTAAGAGACATCGGATTCTGAGTTTGTGGTTCCCGCAGTGCGCATCCCCAGTCCGGTACGTACTGTCCACTGCCCGACGCACGCTGTACCGACTCCCCGCACCAGGTCTCCAGTGCGCAACTCCAGTCTGGTATGTCCAGGGTTACACTCCTCGGGAGGGTCTGAAGAGCGAGTGGAGGAGCTGCTGCAGAGTCAGGACCCTCTGAGGGAGGAAGAGTTCCCTGAGGAAGTGGAGGAGTTCTGGGCGCGATACCTGGGAGGGTTCTTGGAGGAGAGCATGCGGCCATGGACCGGAGAGGACAAGGAGGTGTTCCCTGAGGAAGATGAGGAGTTCTGGGTGCGATACCTGGGAGCGTCCCCTTCACCGGTGCCCAGTCCGGGACCGGTCATCAGCCCCACCGGTGCCCAGCCTGGGACCGGTCGTTAACCCCTCTCCAGAGCTGGAGCCACCTGCCACACCGGTGCCCAGCCCAGGACCGGTCGTCAGCCCCGCCCCAGAGCAGGAGCCGACCGCTCCACCGGTGCCCAGCCCGGGACCGGTCGCACCCAACATCCAGTGCGTGTGCCCAGCCTGGTGCCTCCAGTGCCGGCTCCACTCTCGTAGCCTCCAGTGCCGGTCCACAGCCCTGAGATTCCAGTGACGGTCCACAGCCCAGCAACTCCAGTGACGGTCCACATCCCGGAGCTTCCAGTGACGGTCCACAGCCCGGGGTCAAATGTGTCTATGCAATGTATCCTACACCATAGTGCTACCCTAGAGGGTACTATTGAGGCTACTGTAGACTTTCATTGCAAAACAGTGTGTCTTAATCAGTTATTTGGTGAGATGTGACTATATTTAGTACAGTTTTACAAAAAACACCATTGACTGAGTAGGATGGTCCTCCCCTTTCCTCCTCTGAGGAGCCTCCACTGTTCCACTCTAACAACAGCTTAACCTGCTTTCAGAAGTACTATCTGTCAGGCGCTCAGCTTGTCAGAAGCTGTTTTCATGCTACAGCATAGTCTTACCCCTCGCACATCCTTACCCCTCTTGTGTTGTTGACAGTGCAACTACAGGCTGCAAATAATGCTAAAATATCCTGCTATAACAAATACTGTCTGTCAAGTGCTCAACTTGTCAGAAGTAGTTTTTAGCCCACACACATCCCCGGCAACTGTAGTGTTGTTTACAGTGGAAAAACTATGGGCGGGATGCAATAAATGCTAAATCATGGTGTCATGTGGTTTTTAGTCCCTCCACTGCCTCTCCTGGTCTATCAGAGCTGGAGGTTTTTGGGTCGGAGGAGGAAAGGAGAGGTGGTATGGGAGAGAGGGATGGGTCGGAGGAGGAAAGGAGAGGTGGTATGGGAGAGAGGGATGGGTGGAGAATGGGGAGGGAAATAAATAAAGCAGAGAAAAACAGATCAATAAAGATTTCAACAGCTGGCTCGTACACTCCTCTAGCCACAAAATGGAGAATGAGAGGGATGGAGAGATAGCAAGAGAGAGAGAGAGAGAGAGAGGGAGGGAGGCAATGGGAACATTTGTGGGAGAGAGGGAACCAGATAGAGGGAGTGAGAAGGAGAGTGCCAGACGTACATAGGCAGAGAGAGAGAGAGAGAGAGAGACAGGGAGAGAGAGGAATTAATATTGACACGGGGAGTGCTAATGAGTCTTACATATGGTGCTGGTCGTCCTATAGGGAAAGCATGAGAGAATAACATGCTTAGAATCTCAGTTCCTGAATTCCTCAAGATGATTCTGATTGCTGTCATATCATGAATTAGTGACTGAGTGCGTGGAAGGGAGGTATGAGAGGGATGATGGGAGGGAGGGAGGGAGGGAGGGAGGGAGGGAAAGGGATGCAGGCTTGGACTGTATATATACCGTATACCGGGGTATTTGGAAACAGGACGGTTGTAGTAAACAGACATTCCTTTATTGGGTTTTTATAAAACAACCATGAACAACAATAACCCACACACAGGTGGAAACTCATCCACTTAAATAGGCAATTACAGTTACAGGCAACGCAGGTCAGCTGCCTCCAAAAACCAACATAGAGTAGCCTAGAATCCTCCCCTCTGTCAGGCCATGACAGTCACCTCCAGACCAACATGAAGATGCCTAGAGGCCTCCCTAATGTCAGGACCTGACAGTTGAAACTATTTCTTTGCAGTTTTTCAATAAATGTTATTATTCGTAGCTACTTTTTAAGTAAATACCTGCAGTCAACTTGTGCAATACATTAGGAGATAAAGCAAACAGCGTTCTTCATTTCACCTGTCACATTATTTTACATTTTCATCAGATGACAACAAAAGTGCAACGCTATTTGGCTGGCAGCCACACAAGTAAATCAGCTTAAAATGAAAAGCAAAGTCGTTTCATTGTAAGAATTCTGCATTAACAATTAGCCCTAAGTTTAACTTGCTAGACATACCAGACTGGAATTGATAAGGAGACAGGGCATCACGTAGTGTTAGCTTTCTGCCGTGTTTGAGAAGGCAAAGCCCTCTGGATGAGTTCTCTGTACAGACGCCATCTTGATTTCCTTGCCTTTTTTCTAAACCTCCCCACTCTTCTCTGAGCGTTGCCCTAGCGACTACAGACACAGCATGTAGCCTACACATGTTGACCCAAAGCCAGTACTGTTCTTCCTTCAGACAATCATCTGTCAAAACTTCTCCTTGTCTCATTCTATTGTAAATGTCCAACACTCTGTGTCTCCTACCTACTGTATATATGTATAACTTTATGAGCTAGGTTTGCCTGTCTTTGCTATTCATTTATTTTTGTTTGCGCTCAATAGCATATTTAGCTAGCAGCCTCCATGGAAATCCGCTATCCCTTGTGCTATTTCTGTTAGCATTCTGGTAATAGACGCCCAATGGGCTTTTGACAATATGAAAATCTGGATAGAGGGATGTGCAGCGAGCAGTTATATATAATTTTATGAGTTGGTCAGCTGTTGAGACTGAGTGAAACGTGTTGCTGAGATATCAACCCCTCCTGCTCATTTCATCGTGATTAAACACACGGGCCGAGTACTTTACACTATATATACAAAAGTATGTGGACACCCTTAAAAAAATAGTGGATTCGGCTATCTCAGCCACACCTGTTGCTGACAGATGTATAAAATCGAGCACACAGCCATGTAACCTCCATAGACAAACATTGGCAGTAGAATGGCCTTACTGAAGAGCTCAGTGACTTTCAACGTTTTATCGTCATAGGATGCCACCTTTCCAACAAGTCAGTTTGTCAAATTTTCGCCCTGCTAGATCTTCCCTGGTCAACTGTAAGTGCTGTTATTGTGAAGTGGAAACATCTAGGAGCAACAACGTCTCATCCGCGTAGCACATAAAAATCGTCTGTCATTGGTTACAACACTCACTACCGAGTTCCAAACTGCCTCAGGAAGCAACGTCAGCACAAGAACTGTTAATCGGGAGCTTCATGAAATGGGTTTCCATGGCCGAGCAGCCGCACACGAGACGGGATGTGGAGAGACCAAGACGCAGCGCAGGGATAATAGTTTGACATTCTTTATTTCTTTATACTATGTATATTCAAATATATATATACTATGTATAATCAAAACCAAAATGATGAACTAAAAAAACACCAAACAAACAGACTAACGAACGTCACGTTCACAAAAACACACCAAATGAACGGACGTAACGAACACACTAACTTTCACCGTGACTTCGACATACATCGATAACGACCCACACCAGAGTGAAGGACAGACTCAACATATATGGTATCCCTAATTAGAGACAATGCTGTGCAGCTGCCTCTTATTAGGGATCCAACCCAAACCCCACACAGAAACAGAAAAGAACGACACTGTCAGACTCTGACCATAACTACATAGAGAAGCAAATAGGCTTCTCTATGGCCAGAGCCTGACACACACAAGCCTAAGATCACCATGTGGAATGCCAAGCGTCGGCTGGAGTGGTGTAAAGATCGCCGACATTGGACTCTGGAGCAGTAGAAACGTATTCTCTGGAATCACACTTTACCACCTGGCAGTCCACCAAATCTGGGTTTGGTGGAGGCCAGGAGAACGCTACCTGCCCCAATGCATAGTGCCAACTGTAAAGTTTAGTGGAGGAGGAATAATGGTTTGGGCTAGGCCCCTTTGGTCCAGTGAAGGGAAATCTTAACACTACAGTGTGCAATGACATTCTAGATGATTCTGTGCTTCCAACTTTGAAGCAACAGTTTGGGGAAGGCCCTTTCCTGTTTCAGCATGACAATGCCCCCGTGCACAAAGCGAGGTCCATACAGAAATGGTTTGTCGAGACTGGTGTGGAATAACTTGACTGGCCTGCACAGAGCCCTGACCTCAACCTCATCAAATACCTTTGGGATGAATTGGAACGCCAACTGCGAGACAGGCCTAATCGCCCAACATCAGTGCCCAACCTCACTATAACTCTTCTGGATGAATGGAAGCAAGTCCTTGCAGCAATGTTCCAACATCAAGTGGAAAGCCTTCCCAGAAGAGTGGAGGCTGTTGTAGTAGCATAGGGTTGACCAAACCCATATTAATGCCTATGATTTTGGAATGAGATGTTCGACAAGCAGGTGTCCACATACTTTTGGTCATGAAGTGGTGTATGTGTACTCTACTATGTACTGTGGGAGGTAGGGGAAAGGAGCGAGAGAGATAAAGGGTATATAAAAGTGGACAGGCCGGAGAGAGGAGGAGGAGGAGGAGGAGGAGGAGGAGGAGGGATGCAAAAAGCCGCAACAGGCAGTGATGGAGATGGATTGATTCGCGGGACAGATGATTAGATGACATAGTAAATAGCAGGTTTTATCCCTGCCAATAAAACATTTAGTTTGGGTCGTATTCTCGGCGAGTGAAACTGTTTCAGGGTCAGTTGCTGTGTGATATGGCGCTAATGTGCTATTCTACTCATTAGGGATTCATTCCAGGGAGGTACTTACTTCGAATAACTCTAATAAGATGCTCTTACAGTCCGGGTGCCACCGCTCACCGCATGACAATGAGTGGTTAGGAGCCAATGGCCAAATAAGCCCACCACATACCCTGTGAAATATCCCTTTTTAATTTACCTATGTATAGGAAATAGTCGATTGTGTCTGTGTGTGTTAGTAGTGTGGCTGTGGGAGTCGTACCATTTCAGGAAACAACAGAATTGATAAGGCAATCCAGCCTTATGCCCAGTGGTAGGCGGTAGTGGCACAGTGGCATAATGCAGTCCTCCTACTCACCATCGCTGTGCCACTTCTCTGCCACCATGTAGAGATTCACTGCAATTTTGTTGTCATTTAGGGCTGGCATGTGGTCGGCTGTTCCAGCTGTGAAGGTGCCAGTGGGATTTTCTTGTAATAAAGAGCCCATATTAACAACATGCATCTGACAGTAAAGACTCAGTTAGGCAGGATTTTCACTGTTACAGCCCCTAACGACACTTACAGGAGCTGTTTTACACCGGTATGAAAAGATTCCTCTCCTCTATTACCAGTGGATATTTCACAAATAGGGATAAATAAAAAATCTCGACATGTGTCTGATCTGATATTCCAATATTCCGACACTAATTCATTTGGAATGAGATTTGTGATATTTCCCGTAATTTGGTTTAAAGTGAGATTTCTCTGAGGGATTTGTGTGGCAATAGTGCTGTAATTGGGTTAAGATGGAGATTGGGCCAGGTTATTGTGTGGTGATATTTCTAACTAATTGGATGTGGGGTGAGATACCACACTAGCTAAATGTCTGTGTTGTCTTGCCAGTTCAGTAGTGAGATTCCATTAGTGTATTGTGTGGTGGGGAGGACGGAGGACGGAGGACGGAGGACGGAGGAGGGGTATTCTACCAAGATGTTGTGGATTGCCGCATGCAGAGAATTCCATTCACACATTCTAGTCTTTTCACAGTATTGTCATCTAGGGTTCTAGTTGTTTTGAAAATGTCAGCCTCGATTCAAAAAAGATGCCTTAGACTGTTTGTGAGGAAAATTCCATAATTAGGATATACAGTGGGGAGAACAAGTATTTGATACACTGCCGATTTTGCAGGTTTTCCTACTTACAAAGCATGTAGAGATCTGTAATTGTTATCATAGGTACACTTCAACTGTGAGAGACGGAATCTAAAACAAAAATCCAGAAAATCACATTGTATGATTTTTAAATAATTAATTTGCATTTTATTGCATGACATAAGTATTTGATCACCTACCAACCAGTAAGAATTCCGGCTCTCACAGACCTGTTAGTTTTTCTTTAAGAAGCCCTCCTGTTCTCCACTCATTACCTGTATTAACTGCACCTGTTTGAACTCGTTACCTGTATAAAAGATACCTGTCCACACACTCAATCAAACAGACTCCAACCTCTCCACAATGGCCAAGACCAGAGAGCTGTGTAAGGACATCAGGGATAAAATTGTAGACCTGCACAAGGCTGGGATGGGCTACAGGACAATAGGCAAGCAGCTTGGTGAGAAGGCAACAACTGTTGGCGCAATTATTAGAAAATGGAAGAAGTTCAAGATGACGGTCAATCTCCCTCGGTCTGGGGCACCATGCAAGATCTCACCTCGTGGGGCATCAATGATCATGAGGAAGGTGAGGGATCAGCCCAGAACTACACGGCAGGACCTGGTCAATGACCTGAAGAGAGCTGGGACCACAGTCTCAAAGAAAACCATTAGTAACACACTACGCCGTCATGGATTAAAATCCTGCAGCGCACGCAAGGTCCCCCTGCTCAAGCCAGCGCATGTCCAGGCCCGTCTGAAGTTTGCCAATTACCATCTGGATGATCCAGAGGAGGAATGGGAGAAGGTCATGTGGTCTGATGAGACAAAAATAGAGCTTTTTGGTCTAAACTCCACTCACCGTGTTTGGAGGAAGAAGAAGGATGAGTACAACCCCAAGAACACCATCCCAACCGTGAAGCATGGAGGTGGAAACATCATTCTTTGGGGATGCTTTTCTGCAAAGGGGACAGGACGACTGCACCGTATTGAGGGGAGGATGGATGGGGCCATGTATCGCGAGATCTTGGCCAACAACCTCCTTCCCTCAGTAAGAGCATTGAAGATGGGTCGTGGCTGGGTCTTCCAGCATGACAACGACCCGAAACACACAGCCAGGGCAACTAAGGAGTGGCTCCGTAAGAAGCATCTCAAGGTCCTGGAGTGGCCTAGCCAGTCTCCAGACCTGAACCCAATAGAAAATCTTTGGAGGGAGCTGAAAGTCCGTATTGCCCAGCGACAGCCCCGAAACCTGAAGGATCTGGATGGAGGAGTGGACCAAAATCCCTGCTGCAGTGTGTGCAAACCTGGTCAAGAACTACAGGAAACGTATGATCTCTGTAATTGCAAACAAAGGTTTCTGTACCAAATGTTAAGTTCTGCTTTTCTGATGTATCAAATACTTATGTCATGCCATAAAATGCAAATTAATTACTTAAAAATCATACAATGTGATTTTCTGGATTTTTGTTTTAGATTCCGTCACTCACAGTTGAAGAGTACCTATGATAAAAATTACAGACTTCTACATGCTTTGTAAGTGGGAAAACCTGCAAAATCGGCAGTGTATCAAATACTTGTTCTCCCCACTGTAACATTGTTGATGGTTGTGTACTGTTGCCCTAGGGATGAATGTGTGGTTGTAATCATTAAAAGTAATTAATTAATCAAACTGTGACTTTGATCAATTCTGAGCGGTGAACTACGTAACACATAGATGAAGCTGTAGCTAGCCTGTATACCGTACCTTCTGATTACTCTTCATTGGTTAAACTGTGTATGTGCATACTTGATAAATGAGGCTTACAATTGCTAAGATTTACAATATATTCAAGAAATAAAGAAATTCATTTTTAATGCAGTTATTTCAACATGCAAATTATAACTTCATTCGGAGCATAATACATTCTCCCCAAGCTTATTTGATATCCATGAATTATAAATGCAATACAGATTGATTTATTCTAATACGCCTCAACTCTAACTAACACAATCAAGAAAGTTTATTTTCCCTGAAGTCTCTCGATCTGCTTCTCAGCAAATCAGGGTTCAATTATATTTAATAAATTATAATTTGTTTGATATCTGTGTTTGATTTAGCTTGCCTGACTCAATTGAACCAATGAAATTGTCTCAAAACTTCAAACCCCGCCCATCTAACCCCCAAAAATTATTGGGAATATTTCAGATTGCATTTAAATACAGGTCTGTGAAATCACAGCGCCAGAACGACAGAACATCACACTATTTCACGGAGAACTGGCTGTATCGACGCAACCTTTATCTGGTCAGCAGACTCCCGATTCCCATTAAAGATAATGAAGGTGTCAGAAAAGGGCAATTAGCTGCCTAATGTCAGGCAACAGTTCTCTAATACGAGATAGTTTTGCTGACAAGTCTATATCTGCTCCCAAACATTTTCTACGGTAAGAGACTGAGTCTTTGGGGAACGTTTTTATTACTGTTGAGAACCTCACATAAGGCCCAGGCTAGAGGGAACTAAGTGATATGAATGCAGAATGCAAATAGCAAAATATAATACAGTGTAAGAAAAACTTTAATAAAGACTTCTGAAGACCCAGACTAGTGAAGATGCAAAGAGATCTGTATCTGTAGAATAAGAAATATGAACAGTATTGTTAACCAGCAGTGTTAAAAAAAATCACTGTGTTTTATTACTTCTAAAGTTGCTATACACTCACAGGTTTAACTTGATGCATCTGTGAATGTTCTTTTCACTTTGACAGCTGTGATCAAAATGTATTTGTATACTAGACAGAGCCTCTTAAATCAGACAAGACAAATGTGGATACAGTTCAGGTGCTTTCTCAATCAGCCAGACTGGATTGATCCTCTCTGGAATCAATCACTGTCTAATCGTATCGACAGAAAGATGCTCTTAAGATTTCTATAAAGAAAGACAAACTAAGATGGTGGCTCACTGATTTTGGAGGGAAAAGGTTTCAGCCTAGTATTGTTCTTTCAGGGATGTTTAATTTCACCAAGCATTTATGAGGTAAAACTTGGAAGGGATTCTGTCAGGCTCTGGCCATAGGGAGTACCTTTTGGCCATGGTCAGAGCCTGACAGATCTAGATATCTAGATCTATGTGCTTTTCGTTTTGTGTTGAATCCCCAATTGGAGACAGCTGCAAGACGGTGTCTCTGATTGGGGATTCTATTTGAGTTGCTCATCCCCACACCGATGTGTGGGTCATTGTTTGGGATACATGTTTTGGATGTGCCTCAATGTCAGCGGGGATAAGAAAGTGTATTTACGTTTGTTTGTATCGTGTTTTCTTTTGTATAGTTCGGCATTAAGTCTAGTTATACTTGAATAAAAGTATGTCGAACTATCGCTGCGCTGTTCCTTGGTCTGTCAATACACCCACGCGTGACAGATTCAGTTAGTGCCAGTCCTCGTTGGTGTGGTGGGATTCTTTTGAAGGTTTATCATGGTGTGTGAAGACACTTGCCTGTGGATTCAATTAATATAGATGGTTATTCCATTCAGACTTTATCGATAATATATTATTAAACGCATTCTGTAAGACGTGTCAGAAGATGTTCTGACAGTAAAGCATTTGATATAGTTGCCACTGCCTTCCATGATGTCCTTCTTCATTCTGGTATCACGCTCCACTATATTATAATAGCTCAGAATTTGTGCAGTAATAGTACTTGAGTGAATTCCATATTCCATGTGTAGGCTGTTTAGTAAGTTAGTACTGTAGCATTGTGTAGGCTTAGAACACTGTTTTTCTATTGCTGTGTTGCATCATTGTGTGGAGAACCTTCAGCCTCTGTGAGAGCATTGTACCTACCACCTCCTGCAGATTTTTCTTTCACAGATACACACACACACACACCATCTGTTAGCCTTTTTCCTGGGCTGACCTGGGTCCATTGGGACATACGCTAGTCCTGGAGGCGTGACCCCGCACCTCCAGCCCAGTCGCCCACCCTCCCCTCACCCTAGACCCTCACGCACTGTAATAAGAGACCTCTACCACCTCTGCGGCATCGCTTCACAGCAAGGTTAATGGGAATGCCACAAATATTAATAACACCATTATTACCTCACCCGTCCGGCCCTGTTTGAATACGATACTTTGTGAAAGAGCTTCTTAAAGGACCGTGGCTACAGTAGGAGGTCACGCTCGCTAATGGTCTTCAGGGTGGCACCTGCCAACCCCCTTTGTCCTTCACATAGCCACACACACAACCCGGGTGTCAAACACACCTGTTGAGGTTGAACCAGGGCTGAGACCACATTAAGGCTATACATTCTCTGTCTGCAGCTAACAGCAGATTGCTAACGCTAAAGCATCAACTCTTGAAGGCCAGCCAGCGGCAGCTCTACAGCTCAGCTAATGAAATAGAGTCTCTGACCTCCTGGATAATCAGTGATGATGCATCTGGATGTGAGAGAGAGAGGGAGCTAGACTCTGATTGGCTCTGATTGCTGGCTCTCCTCTCCTCTCCTCAAACTCTAAACCCAACTGGAGAAACAGGCGTTATGCCATGTGAGTCATCACCGGGTCAAATAAAAACTTACATTTGATCCTTTTTCCAGGTTTTTTATTTGTTACTGAATAAGAAACCACATCAACTGGATTTTAATAATCCAAGCCTGTCTTAGTCAACTGGGGCAACTTGTTCATCAAGCATCTCAGAGTAGGAGTGCTGATCTAGAATCAGGTCCCCCTTGTCCACACAGTATAATGTTATTCATTTTGATCTAAAAGGCTAAACTGATCCTAGATCAGTACCCCCACTGTGAGATGATTTATTAATACAGACCCTCCCCTCCTCTCTCCCCCTCCTCCCCCTACGACTTAGCCCACATCACACAGACAGACGCTGCTAAAAGATTCATGTGTGGACTTTAGGTCATTAAAGAATGATCTTGAGCAAGGCTTGCCTCTCTCTCTCTCTCTCTCTCTCTCCCCCTCTCCCTCTCCCTCTCCATCTCCATCTCCCTCTCCCTCTGGCCTTATTTGCCTATGTGTTTAGTCTCTGTTTGCTTGGCCTTGTTAGGCCAGCGAGGGTTAATGGTCTCCTACAGGCGCGTGTCAGGCCAGAACAGTTCATTATGAGGGGGTGACTGACGCCTGCCTGTGTAAAGTAGAAGGTGGGGGGTAACTGTATAGAGGTCACACTAATCAAAGCTTTGTTTAAACAACTACCCACCATGTAGAGTAGTGGTTGGAGCCGCTGTATTACCGCATAATCAAGTTATGAAGAACAATCTTTTCCGTGTAAACCCTCCAGACGTTCTTGTGATGCACACAAACTGTGTCTGTGTAGATATTTTGAAGGACCTACTTCTGATAGTACTAGTAGGCTACCAATACAACCTCTATCATTGTCGTCGTCATCATCATCATCATCACTGTTATCACCAGCGCTGATTCCTGGCAACACATTCAGCTCCGTGCTGCGGTATTGTGTTGTGGTATGGCTCAAGTCTTGGTGTTCTTTACCACAATTACATACTCCAGTGAAGCAGACGAGGTAATCCTCTTCCTCACTGTCTCTGATTGTATTTTATTGCACTCTCTGCTATCTGTTCAGTCATCTCCAGTACGCTCTCTCTCTCTCTCTCTCTCTCTCTCTCTCTCTCTCTCTCTCTCTCTCTCTCTCTCTCTCTCTCGCTCTCTCTCTCTCTCTCTCTCTCTCTCTCTCTCTCTCTCTCTCTCTCTCTCTCTCTCTCTCTCATCTCTCATCTCTCTCATCTCTCATCTCTCTCATCTCTCTCTCTCTGAGTGACCTCTGTGGCTATTTTCTCCCTTGAACCATATCATAAATCGAGAGATTGCAGAGCGGACAGCGCTGCATGGGTCTGTTTGGACTGCTGATGGAGAGACAGGGAGATTGGCTGTAAGACTGTGGAACTCCAAATCAAGTGAATGAGATGTTGTTTGCAATATGTGGCTACAGTGTCCATTCATGTGTGTGTGTGTGTGTGTGTGTGTGTGTGTGTGTGTGTGTGTGTGTGTGTGTGTGTGTGTGTGTGTGTGTGTGTGTGTGTGTCTGTGTGAGAAGTCCCGGGAGGCGTCATTAGAGACACACCGCACCTCGGAGCCGGCTGCCAGTACGAGTCTGGAGGAATAAAGTAACCACGCCCACACAGCCAAAGGAAAAAGAGCGACAACGTTAGCAAGTGTTTTCTAATTGGTTGTGAGTGCTGACAGACAGCCAAGGAGCGCCGTACCAGACGACAAGCTTTTCTATAAATACAATCCAACAGTGGCTATGCCCTCCAGTGAGAGAGAGAGAGAGAGAGAGAGAGAGAGAGAGAGAGAGAGAGAGAGAGAGAGAGAGAGAGAGAGAGAGAGAGACATGCTAGACAGATACAAACAAAGTGCATAAATCAGAAACTGAATAGATCACAAGATCTTGGGGAGGATTATATGTTTAGCCTCATTCTTTCCCTCCTTTTGCTTGATATTTCTCCAGCCTAAATGGGAAAAGAGAAACTGAATAAAAAAATGTTTTTGATATCTCCTCCTCGCTGCCCGATAAATACAATTGTCACAATCTCCCTACCTTCCTCTCTCTTCCCTCCCTCCCTCCCTCCCTCCCTCCCCCTGCCACCCCCATTATCTTTGTTCCTCTCCTTCCCAAGCCCAGGCCATGTCACGTAGTCTGTACACGTCCCCACTAACTTCTTCCCTCTTTCCACTCCCTTCTCCCTTCCTCTCCTTTTCTCTCTCTCTCTCTCTCTCTCTCTCTCTTTCTCTCTCTCTCGCTCCATCTTTATCCCCTTGCCGTCTGCTGTGGGCTTTGTGGAGAATTTGCTCCCTCCTGTCATAATGGCAGCTCCTTGTAAATAAGCCCTGCAATGACCTGTCATACTGGCAGCTCCCTCCTGTCATACTGGCAGCTACTTGTAAATAAGCCCTGAAATGACCTGTCATACTGGCAGCTCCCTCCAGTCATACTGGCAGCTCCCTCTTGTCATATCCCTCCTGTCATACTGGCAGCTACTTGTAAATAAGCCCTGAAATGACCTGTCATACTGGCAGCTCCCTCCTGTCATACTGGCAGCCACTTGTAAATAAGCCCTGAAATGACCTGTCATACTGGCAGCTCCCTCTTGTCATATCCCTCCTGTCATACTGGCAGCTCCCTCTTGTCATATCCCTCCTGTCATACTGGCAGCTACTTGTAAATAAGCCCTGCAATGACCTGTCATACTGGCAGCTCCCTCCAGTCATACTGGCAGCTCCCTCTTGTCATATCCCTCCAGTCATACTGGCAGCTCCCTCCTGTCATACTGGCAGCTCCCTCTTGTCATATCCCTCCAGTCATACTGGCAGCTCCCTCCTGTCATACTGGCAGCTCCCTCTTGTCATATCCCTCCTGTCATACTGGCAGCTACTTGTAAATAAGCCCTGCAATGACCTGTCATACTGGCAGCTCCCTCCAGTCATACTGGCAGCTACTTGTAAATAAGCCCTGCAATGACCTGTCATACTGGCAGCTCCCTCCTGTCATACTGGCAGCTCCCTCCTGTCATACTGGCAGCTCCCTCTTGTCATATCCCTCCAGTCATACTGGCAGCTCCCTCCTGTCATACTGGCAGCTCCCTCTTGTCATATCCCTCCAGTCATACTGGCAGCTCCCTCCTGTCATACTGGCAGCTCCCTCTTGTCATATCCCTCCTGTCATACTGGCAGCTACTTGTAAATAAGCCCTGCAATGACCTGTCATACTGGCAGCTCCCTCCAGTCATACTGGCAGCTCCCTCCAGTCATACTGGCAGCTCCCTCCAGTCATACTGGCAGCTCCCTCCAGTCATACTGGCAGCTCCTTGTAAATAAGCCCTGCAATGACCTGTCATACTGGCAGCTCCCTCCTGTCATACTGGCAGCTACTTGTAAATAAGCCCTGAAATGACCTGTCATACTGGCAGCTCCCTCTTGTCATATCCCTCCTGTCATACTGGCAGCTCCCTCTTGTCATATCCCTCCTGTCATACTGGCAGCTACTTGTAAATAAGCCCTGCAATGACCTGTCATACTGGCAGCTCCCTCCTGTCATACTGGCAGCTCCCTCTTGTCATATCCCTCCAGTCATACTGGCAGCTCCCTCCTGTCATACTGGCAGCTCCCTCCTGTCATACTGGCAGCTACTTGTAAATAAGCCCTGCAATGACCTGTCATACTGGCAGCTCCCTCCTGTCATACTGGCAGCTCCCTCTTGTCATATCCCTCCAGTCATACTGGCAGCTCCCTCCTGTCATACTGGCAGCTCCCTCCTGTCATACTGGCAGCTACTTGTAAATAAGCCCTGCAATGACCTGTCATACTGGCAGCTCCCTCCTGTCATACTGGCAGCTACTTGTAAATAAGCCCTGCAATGACCTGTCATACTGGCAGCTCCCTCCAGTCATACTGGCAGCTCCCTCCAGTCATACTGGCAGCTCCCTCCAGTCATACTGGCAGCTCCCTCCAGTCATACTGGCAGCTCCTTGTAAATAAGCCCTGCAATGACCTGTCATACTGGCAGCTCCCTCCTGTCATACTGGCAGCTACTTGTAAATAAGCCCTGAAATGACCTGTCATACTGGCAGCTCCCTCCTGTCATACTGGCAGCTCCCTCTTGTCATATCCCTCCTGTCATACTAGCAGCTACTTGTAAATAAGCCCTGAAATGACCTGTCATACTGGCAGCTCCCTCCAGTCATACTGGCAGCTCCCTCCAGTCATACTGGCAGGTCCCTCCTGTCATACTGGCAGCTCCCTCTTGTCATATCCCTCCTGTCATACTGGCAGCTACTTGTAAATAAGCCCTGAAATGACCTGTCATACTGGCAGCTCCCTCCTGTCATACTGGCAGCTCCCTCTTGTCATATCCCTCCTGTCATACTGGCAGCTCCCTCTTGTCATATCCCTCCAGTCATACTGGCAGCTCCCTCCTGTCATACTGGCAGCTCCCTCTTGTCATATCCCTCCTGTCATACTGGCAGCTACTTGTAAATAAGCCCTGAAATGACCTGTCATACTGGCAGCTCCCTCCTGTCATACTGGCAGCTCCCTCTTGTCATATCCCTCCTGTCATACTGGCAGCTACTTGTAAATAAGCCCTGCAATGACCTGTCATACTGGCAGCTCCCTCCAGTCATACTGGCAGCTCCCTCCAGTCATACTGGCAGCTCCCTCCAGTCATACTGGCAGCTCCCTCCAGTCATACTGGCAGCTCCCTCCAGTCATACTGGCAGCTCCCTCCTGTCATAATGGCAGCTCCTTGTAAATAAGCCCTGCAATGACCTGTCATACTGGCAGCTCCCTCCTGTCATACTGGCAGCTCCCTCCTGTCATACTGGCAGCTACTTGTAAATAAGCCCTGAAATGACCTGTCATACTGGCAGCTCCCTCCTGTCATACTGGCAGCTACTTGTAAATAAGCCCTGAAATGACCTGTCATACTGGCAGCTCCCTCCTGTCATACTGGCAGCTACTTGTAAATAAGCCCTGAAATGACCTGTCATACTGGCAGCTCCCTCCTGTCATACTGGCAGCCACTTGTAAATAAGCCCTGAAATGACCTGTCATACTGGCAGCTCCCTCCAGTCATACTGGCAGCTCCCTCCAGTCATACTGGCAGGTCCCTCCTGTCATACTGGCAGCTCCCTCTTGTCATATCCCTCCTGTCATACTGGCAGCTACTTGTAAATAAGCCCTGAAATGACCTGTCATACTGGCAGCTCCCTCCTGTCATACTGGCAGCTCCCTCTTGTCATATCCCTCCTGTCATACTGGCAGCTCCCTCTTGTCATATCCCTCCAGTCATACTGGCAGCTCCCTCCTGTCATACTGGCAGCTCCCTCTTGTCATATCCCTCCTGTCATACTGGCAGCTACTTGTAAATAAGCCCTGAAATGACCTGTCATACTGGCAGCTCCCTCCTGTCATACTGGCAGCTCCCTCTTGTCATATCCCTCCTGTCATACTGGCAGCTACTTGTAAATAAGCCCTGCAATGACCTGTCATACTGGCAGCTCCCTCCAGTCATACTGGCAGCTCCCTCCAGTCATACTGGCAGCTCCCTCCAGTCATACTGGCAGCTCCCTCCAGTCATACTGGCAGCTCCCTCCAGTCATACTGGCAGCTCCCTCCTGTCATAATGGCAGCTCCTTGTAAATAAGCCCTGCAATGACCTGTCATACTGGCAGCTCCCTCCTGTCATACTGGCAGCTCCCTCCTGTCATACTGGCAGCTACTTGTAAATAAGCCCTGAAATGACCTGTCATACTGGCAGCTCCCTCCTGTCATACTGGCAGCTACTTGTAAATAAGCCCTGAAATGACCTGTCATACTGGCAGCTCCCTCCTGTCATACTGGCAGCTACTTGTAAATAAGCCCTGAAATGACCTGTCATACTGGCAGCTCCCTCCTGTCATACTGGCAGCCACTTGTAAATAAGCCCTGAAATGACCTGTCATACTGGCAGCTCCCTCTTGTCATATCCCTCCTGTCATACTGGCAGCTCCCTCTTGTCATATCCCTCCTGTCATACTGGCAGCTCCCTCTTGTCATATCCCTCCTGTCATACTGGCAGCTCCCTCCAGTCATACTGGCAGCTCCCTCCTGTCATACTGGCAGCTCCCTCCAGTCATACTGGCAGCTCCCTCCAGTCATACTGGCAGCTCCCTCCTGTCATAATGGCAGCTCCCTCCTGTCATACTGGCAGCTCCCTCCTGTCATACTGGCAGCTCCCTCCTGTCATACTGGCAGCTCCCTCCTGTCATACTGGCAGCTCCCTCCAGTCATACTGGCAGCTCCCTCCTGTCATAATGGCAGCTACTTGTAAATAAGCCCTGAAATGACATGTCATACTGGCAGCTCCCTCCTGTCATACTGGCAGCTCCCTCCTGTCATACTGGCAGCTCCCTCCTGTCATACTGGCAGCTCCCTCCAGTCATACTGGCAGCTCCCTCCTGTCATACGCTCCCTCCTGTCATACTGGCAGCTCCCTCCTGTCATACTGGCAGCTCCCTCCAGTCATACTGGCAGCTCCCTCCAGTCATACTGGCAGCTCCCTCCAGTCATACTGGCAGCTCCCTCCAGTCATACTGGCAGCTCCCTCCTGTCATACTGGCAGCTCCCTCCTGTCATACTGGCAGCTCCCTCCAGTCATACTGGCAGCTCCCTCCTGTCATACTGGCAGCTCCCTCCTGTCATACTGGCAGCTCCCTCCTGTCATACTGGCAGCTCCCTCCTGTCATACTGGCAGCTCCCTCCAGTCATACTGGCAGCTCCCTCCAGTCATACTGGCAGCTCCCTCCTGTCATACTGGCAGCTCCCTCTTGTCATATCCCTCCAGTCATACTGGCAGCTCCCTCCAGTCATACTGGCAGCTCCCTCTTGTCATATCCCTCCTGTCATACTGGCAGCTCCCTCTTGTCATATCCCTCCTGTCATACTGGCAGCTCCCTCCAGTCATACTGGCAGCTCCCTCCTGTCATACTGGCAGCTCCCTCCTGTCATACTGGCAGCTACTTGTAAATAAGCCCTGAAATGACCTGTCATACTGGCAGCTCCCTCTTGTCATATCCCTCCTGTCATACTGGCAGCTCCCTCCAGTCATACTGGCAGCTCCCTCCTGTCATACTGGCAGCTCCCTCCTGTCATACTGGCAGCTACTTGTAAATAAGCCCTGAAATGACCTGTCATACTGGCAGCTCCCTCTTGTCATATCCCTCCTGTCATACTGGCAGCTACTTGTAAATAAGCCCTGAAATGACCTGTCATACTGGCAGCTCCCTCCAGTCATACTGGCAGCTCCCTCCAGTCATACTGGCAGGTCCCTCCAGTCATACTGGCAGCTCCCTCCTGTCATACTGGCAGCTCCCTCCTGTCATACTGGCAGCTCCCTCCAGTCATACTGGCAGCTCCCTCCAGTCATACTGGCAGCTACTTGTAAATAAGCCCTGAAATGACCTGTCATACTGGCAGCTCCCTCTTGTCATATCCCTCCTGTCATACTGGCAGCTACTTGTAAATAAGCCCTGAAATGACCTGTCATACTGGCAGCTCCCTCTTGTCATATCCCTCCTGTCATACTGGCAGCTACTTGTAAATAAGCCCTGAAATGACCTGTCATACTGGCAGCTCCCTCCTGTCATACTGGCAGCTCCCTCTTGTCATATCCCTCCTGTCATACTGGCAGCTACATGTAAATAAGCCCTGAAATGACCTGTCATACTGGCAGCTCCCTCCAGTCATACTGGCAGCTCCCTCCAGTCATACTGGCAGCTCCTTGTAAATAAGCCCTGAAATGACCTGTCATACTGGCAGCTCCCTCCTGTCAAACTGGCAGCTACTTGTAAATAAGCCCTGAAATGACCTGTCATACTGGCAGCTCCCTCCTGTCATACTGGCAGCTCCTTGTAAATAAGCCCTGAAATGACCTGTCATACTGGCAGCTCCCTCCAGTCATACTGGCAGCTACTTGTAAATAAGCCCTGAAATGACCTGTCATACTGGCAGCTCCCTCCTGTCATACTGGCAACTACTTGAAATGACCTGTCATACTGGCAGCTCCTTGTAAATAAGCCCTGAAATGACCTGTCATACTGGCAGCTCCTTGTAAATAAGCCCTGAAATGACCTGTCATACTGGCAGCTCCCTCCAGTCATACTGGCAGCTACTTGTAAATAAGCCCTGAAATGACCTGTCATACTGGCAGCTCCCTCCTGTCATACTGGCAGCTCCCTCCTGTCAAACTGGCAGCTACTTGTAAATAAGCCCTGAAAGTGTGTCTTTCTCCCCTCTCTCTCTACGCCTTCTTCTTTTCAATCCCTCATGCCTCCCCCTCTCTCCCTCCCCTCCCTTTGCTCCTTTTTTCTTTCCCTCCCTCCCTCCCTACCCTAACAGCACGACTAACTGGGACGCCCAGGAAGTCTTTGCGTTTTTTTCTCGGTGAGAAAATGAGTTTGGTGCTGGCTCCATGGGAGATGTTTCAGGCAGGGAAACAGACCATTGACTACCTATCATTTATACCCGTGGCATTAGAGAATTTGAAATGTATTTGGTCTGGTGCTCTGCAGCTCCTAACAGCTGGATGAGGATGAATACAATGGAAGTAGTATGTATGTGTTTGGGGCGGGGGGGTATGTGTGTGTGTGTGTGTGTGTGTGTGTGTGTGTGTGTGTGTGTGTGTGTGTGTGTGTGTGTTTGTATATGTGCGTGTGGGGATGACGTGAGTGTGTGTGGATGTCTTATGTGTGTGTGTGTGTGTGTGTGTGTAAATGTGTCATACGTGTGTGTGGGCTCATGTGCAGAATCACAAAGTGTGTGTATAGGACATTTGATGTGTGTATATACCAGGATTTATTTATACACCTAGCTAAGTATGTCTCTGGATGACATGAGTAGGCGAGTAGCTATTTGTACTGGGATCTAGACGTGTGTCTAGTGTAGCAGTGTGCATGTGTGTGCGTGTGTGCGTGTGTGTGTGTGTATTCTGTCATGTTTCTCATTGTGAGCGGGAGGTGTCTGTGGCAGGTCAGGGCTACGCTCTTAGTTCAATTTCTAGTTTGGAAGGTGTAATCATTTCTTTCCCGAGGGTTACAGGTACAAGGGCTGTGGTTTGGAGTGAGTGAGGGAGGCAAGTGGATGAGAGACCTTAAGAAATAGGAGGGAGAGGAGAGAGAGAGAGAGAGAGAGGAGAAAGAGAGAGAGAAGGGAGTGAGAAAGAGAGAGAGAGAGAGAGAGAGAGAGAGAGAGAGAGAGAGAGAGAGAGAGAGAGAGAGAGAGAGAGAGAGAGAGAGACTCTTACAGTAGCTAAACCCTGTCCAAATCATAAGGCAACAGAGATGTGTCATCTTGATAAATGAGGAAGAGGTCTTGGTTATTTCTGGCTTTTTTAAGGAGCCTTTGGGGAACAAACACGGCACTTTTAAAATGTGACCCACTTCATTCATCAAAGGCCCTCTCTCTCCGTCCATCTTTCCCCTTCGTCTTCACACTGATTTTAGGAGCACCGCTGAGCTGAAGCTGGAAACAACTGCCTTCGGCCAACACCAGACCTCATGGGTTCAAATACTATTTGAAATCTCTCAAATGCTTGGAGCGTTTGCTTTAGCTTCCCTGGAGTGCAAGGTGGTCAGAGTTTGCAGCATTTGGGACTATTCTATTTGTTCCATCGCAACAGACAAGCTTAATCAAGCACAGAGTATTTGAAATTATTTCCAATAATATTTAAAAACAGATTTGGCCGACAAATGTCTGGGAATCCTCCGCCTTTCCACAATTTAGAAACTCTGGCCCTTTTTTCACTATAAATGTTCACGTTCAATTTTCCTTTCAATCAGATTTCACGCTGTGCCAAGTCTTTGTGGTCAGAATACCTACGTTTCTTCATCTTTACAGTCTGCCTGATGGGCTGCGAGGGGGGAACGTGCTGAAGGTTTGCGGGGGATGATAGCACCTGTTAGCCAAAGCGAGCTCAACCATAGCAAGTCACGGATCAGTTCCCTGCATGATAGCCGTCACTGCAGTGCAGAAAGGAAGGTACAAGGTAAGGTATGCCCAGATGAGCTAGCTAACGCTAGGAGAGCTGGCACTACATTAGGAAATGGCACGGTGTGTTGCTTCCTAATTGAAGTTAGCGCTAGCCTGCGGCGTCGGTAGCGTGTGGTGAGAGAGGAGGAAAAACAGAGGGGAAAGAAAGGATGGAACCTGGGGCACACACCTACACACACCTACACACACTCTCTCATATGTAATGTATGTAGAGCTGTCCTGGGGGTATTGTATGTGGGTTTGTGTCCCAGTGCGTGTGATTTGTAAGCTTTCACACAACACACAATCCCTCACCTACACACACACTCTCTCATATGTAATGTAGAGTCATTTTGAGGCAGTGTGTGTGTGTGATGTATATGTATAGTCCCCCCCCCCCCCCCCCAAGGTAGCATTGCTCTATAAAAAGATAATATTCTAGCCCTAAGCAGCTTTCATTAGCATACCTGTTGGTGGCAGCTAGGTACCTCTGGTGTGTAACGGAGCTTCCTTCATCCTACAACTCTGTCCCCAAACACACACAGACACACAGTTTGCCCGCTGGACCGTTTCTTACCTTTGGAGTTTTGCTTTGGATTTAAAAGTCAAGGCAACACTGGATTTAAAAGGCAACATGGGGTTGGAGGGATGCTGTTTATCCTTCAAAACACACACACAGATAAACACACACCCGTGCATTGAGGTCAGTCGACCAGCCAATCCTATCTGATGTTGTCTGGCCGGGGCCGGCCTCAGATCTCTTTTTGGGGGCGTGTGATATCTGCTTGTGTCCAGGTACCATGGGCATTAGTGCTCCTGTCCCTGTGGCTGCCAGTCTGCCAGGCAGGCAGGCAGGGCCTGTGACAGGGGACTCTGGGCTCTGCAGCAAGCAGCTGGGTAGGGGAACCTTTGATCAAGGCCCGGCTCTGACTCCATCCACACAGCCACACATTTACTCTGCTTTGGTCTGGCCACAGCACAGCCGGCCCTTTGTAATAGTGGAGGGGGGGGGGCTTCAGGAAGATTTTCTTCAGTCTTCCCCTTGTCTTCCCCTCTCTAGCTTTTATGACCCTGAACCAGTGTCAGTCACAACTCGCCAAAGCCTGTTTCCATCCTTGATCCTCACACCGCTGGGTTTCGCCACAGAAAAAAAACTTAAATATCCCCCAAATGCTTCCGATTAAAATGGCATCGGGGAGAGAGGGAGAAAAACACTTACTCAGCGTGGCCTTGCCATTTCAGAGGAGGAACCAGGAACATGCTTTTGCTAATGAGCTCCCGTTGAAATTCCCTGCCATGCTATGTTGGCTTTTCATGGCTTGATTTCACATCCATTTATCCGCCCCCCGCGCCGCAAATGGCCCAGGAATTTGTGTGTTATATATCGGCGACAGGTGCGCTGTCAAAACGTGGGAAGTGGGAAGCAGCAGACATTAGATGGGAAGATTGGATCAATATCAAGGCACTCTTCTCCCTGTGTTGAGTCAGTACGTACAATATGTTACTATATTCTATTTTATTGTGGCTAACGTTAGCTAGGTGGTTAATGCTATTGTTAGCTAGGCTATGGGGTAGGGTTAGGAGTTAGGTTAAAGGGTTGAGGTTAGGAGTTAGGTTAAAGGGTTGAGGTTAGGGTTAGGGGAAGGGTTAGCTAACATCCTAAGTAGTTACAATGTAGAAAAAATGTAGTAAGTATTTGAGAAGTTGCTGATTAGATAAAATGCTGAAGTTGTCCTTGATAAGATTCGAACACGCAACCTTTGGGTTGCTAGACATTTGCTTTATACCCTGACCAACCGCCCTCTTTTCATTTTTACCTTAAGTAACCCTTTATTTTATGTAACAATACCAAACGTAACATATCATACTAATTTGAGTGTCTCGGATTTACTCTTACTATATTACGTCTAGTCTATGAGACCAGGCTGGTAACGGAGATGGTGTAGTGATGCTTACTCTTACTATATTACGTCTAGTCTATGAGACCAGGCTGGTAACGGAGATGGTGTAGTGATGCTTACTCTTACTATATTACGTCTAGTCTATGAGACCAGGCTGGTAACGGAGATGGTGTAGTGATGCTTACTCTTACTATATTACGTCTAGTCTATGAGACCAGGCTGGTAACGGAGATGGTGTAGTGATGCTTACTCTTCAAAAAGTTTTGTTTGTGTCATTTATTTTCAACTTTTTGGAAGACTAGAAGTGTAATTGTAGGGTGGACGTAACCGGCCTTGGCGTCCTTTTTATCTTCACACTCTGTTGCTTGGTGAATGCTTCTCCTCTCTTCTTCAATGTACACAAGACACCGACACTAAGCGGAGAAAGGGCATCTATACAGCTTGCCTTGGCGGTTGCGTTGCGAAAGCTGATTGAATTCCTAAAGCCATTTCCACTCTAAGAGAGAGAGGAAATGAAATGATCCATCTCCCTGGTTCTCCAAGACTGTCTCACCCCTTCTTCATTCTCTAGCCAATTTAACTGTGTAACAAATCCAAAGCAAAAGATTGGAAGATCTGACATTTCTTTCCTCAGTTCTGGTAACACCCTAAAACCCACCATGAGCTTGTCCTTGTTTCTTTCCTCAGTTCTGGTAACACCCTAAAACCCACCATGAGCTTGTCCTTGTTTTTTTACTCAGTTCTGGTAACACCCTAAAACCCACCATGAGCTTGTCCTTGTTTCTTTCCTCAGTTCTGGTAACACCCTAAAACCCACCATGAGCTTGTCCTTGTTTCTTTCCTCAGTTCTGGTAACACCCTAAAACCCACCATGAGCTTGTCCTTGTTTCTTTCCTCAGTTCTGGTAACACCCTAAAACCCACCATGAGCTTGTCCTTGTTTCTTTCCTCAGTTCTGGTAACACCCTAAAACCCACCATGAGCTTGTCCTTGTTTCTTTCCTCAGTTCTGGTAACACCCTAAAACCCACCATGAGCTTGTCCTTGTTTCTTTCCTCAGTTCTGGTAACACCCTAAAACCCACCATGAGCTTGTCCTTGTTTCTTTCCTCAGTTCTGGTAACACCCTAAAACCCACCATGAGCTTGTCCTTGTTTCTTTCCTCAGTTCTGGTAACACCCTAAAACCCACCATGAGCGTGTCCTTGTTTTTTTACTCAGTTCTGGTAACACCCTAAAACCCACCATGAGCTTGTCCTTGTTTTTTTACTCAGTTCTGGTAACACCCTAAAACCCACCATGAGCTTGTCCTTGTTTTTTTACTCAGTTCTGGTAACACCCTAAAACCCACCATGAGCTTGTCCTTGTTTCTTTCCTCAGTTCTGGTAACACCCTAAAACCCACCATGAGCTTGTCCTTGTTTTTTTACTCAGTTCTGGTAACACCCTAAAACCCACCATGAGCGTGTCCTTGTTTCTTTCCTCAGTTCTGGTAACACCCTAAAACCCACCATGAGCGTGTCCTTGTTTCTTTCCTCAGTTCTGGTAACACCCTAAAACCCACCATGAGCTTGTCCTTGTTTCTTTCCTCAGTTCTGGTAACACCCTAAAACCCACCATGAGCGTGTCCTTGTTTCTTTCCTCAGTTCTGGTAACACCCTAAAACCCACCATGAGCTTGTCCTTGTTTCTTTCCTCAGTTCTGGTAACACCCTAAAACCCACCATGAGCGTGTCCTTGTTTCTTTCCTCAGTTCTGGTAACACCCTAAAACCCACCATGAGCGTGTCCTTGTTTCTGCTGCAGAAAGAGAAACAACAGTTTGATTTGATTTGTTTTGCAAACCTAATTTGAAGTTTTCAAATGGGACACGAACTGATATTGATTTCTGTAACGGTTTTATAGCCGTCTAAATGAGCGCATAATGCTATCCCCATGCTGCGTTTTCATTGGATTATTTGTGAATCCAGGAAGAGGGCTATTCATGTTGGCAGTGCAGTAAGATGTAGAGAAAATGGACATGAAGAGGCACGTTAGCCTAGCGTAGCCTAGCCACCCACACTAGCCATGTTTCCATGACCATTGTCGGGTTGCGTCAATTCAAATCTGGTATTGGAACAAAGAGATTACTACGTCGTTTAAATCATCTATGTATTTTATTCTAACAAACCGTTCAATGGTAAATATGAAGTTCGTATATACAGGCTCACTGTGACACCACGCAGGGCAAACAGCAAGTCAGGGCATGGAAAAGAGAGCGCCCCTATCCTTTGTTCTTCCTTAAATACCCCGACAGGATAATTTCCGCTCCTTGCTGACCTGTCGGAGTAGAGGCTGAGTGTGGTTTAAACTTACTCAGCCTATCGTTGGCGTGCAGGCTGGTCCCAGCCTCGTGACGCAATCCAGTTGACGGAAGTAGTGGTCTTCTCAGTAGATGTCCAAGCTCCATATTACAACAAGACACAGTTCTATCATAAAACCCCCAGCTAGCACATTCCTTCCACATAGCTCCCCCTTACCCAAACCTACAGCAGTTATACAGATCTATGATCACACAATACATTCAGTTAATAACTCTTGTTGTAGATTAACATATTCATTAGCTAAAACATAGATCAGCCCTTACACCACTGAATAACCTACAAAACAGAGTAAGCTAACCTGTACGTTGGGTTAACATCACTTCTTTGAGGTCAGATTTAGGCCTATAAGGTCACACCTTACTGGGCACAGAAGTCAGTTCAACATCTAGTTTTGATTTACATTTCATGTTAGGATCCCCATTAGCTGACACCAATGGCGACGGCTAGTCTTACTGGGGTCCGACACATAACGACAAAGACATTACAGACAAAATACTTAACAATTTACATACAGTACATTTAAAACCATTAACATGTAGTGTGCATGTGTGTGTTGTTCACTTCCGCTATTTGTGAATTATTCACCATGTAATCGGATTGACGTTAAAAGTTTGGTGAAAAAAAATTGAAATTCCAATCAGTTTTCCACATTGATTCAACGTCATCACATAGATTTCTTTGGGTGAAAATGATGTGGTAACAACGTTGATTTGACCAGTTTTGCCCAATGGGACACTTGGTTAAGGTTATAACTGGTTGTGACAGCCCTTTTAGTTAGCAAGACTACAGTGGCAGTCGGTGCCGGTTTAGATGAGGGAGGACAATGATTATTTTCATGATCATGGCCTTATTTCTATTACAGCTTATTGTGTGACTGTCATTCATATTCCATTCAGCTCAATGTAACATCCATAGCTTTAGGCTACTACATGATACTAGAATAAAAAAAATAAAAAAATGATTTCACTTGAATCCAAATCCATGTTTACAATCATGCATGTATAGCAAGCAGTTTAGCAGTGTAGCGGTGTAGCGGTTTAGCGGTGTAGCAGTGTAGCAGTGTAGCAGTGTAGCAGTGTAGCAGTTACACCGGCGGGTCCCGGTGGCAATTAATTCATAAAAATGAAAGGTTTCCTTGACTTGGAAGAGTTCCAGTGTTGGATAGCCTTAGCCAGCTAGCTAACATAAAACGCATTCCTCTCTGCTTGAGTCAGGTTGTTGAGTAGGCTAACTTATCTGCAGCCATTAGCTAGCTAAGTAAATGAAAGGTAAACTATCATGAACATTGAAAATATAGCTCTCTCTCTCTGCTGCTTCTCCTTAATTTCAGTGTGTTTGTGGTGACGTGGATATATTTAGTCAAATGTTATCAAAACATTTATTTTTCACTATTTTTATTTTTATGAAATTCACTGAGTAGGATGGTCCTCCCCTTCCTCCTCTGAGGAGCCTCCAGTGCTTGACAGGAAGCGTCACGTCTGTTTTGGTTTCTCGTACTTGTGTATGCGGCGCCATATCTTGGGTTGCTTGAAGAAAATGTGCTACCTACACTCTTAGAAGTAAAGGTGTAGAACCTAAAAGGGTTCTTCATCTGTCCCCATAGGAGAAACCTTTGAAGAACCCTTTTTGGTTCCAGGCAGAACCTTTTTGGTTCCAGGCAGAACCTTTTTGAGTTCAATGTAGAACCCTTTACACAGAGTGTTCTACATGGAACCCAAAATAGTTCTGCCTGAAACCAAAAAGGGTTCTTCAAAGGGTTCTCCAATGGGGACAGCCGAATAACCCTTTTTTCTAAGAGTGTAGAACCATAAAGGGTTATTTGGCTGTCCCTGTAGGAGAACCCTTTTTAGTTCCAGATAGAGGGTTTTACAGAGACAGTCAAAGAACTCTTTACAGACCATTTTTTCTAAGAGTGTACAGCTGGCAGTATCAACTGTGATGACTATCAGCCCTGCTTCTATTTAATCCATTATCTTAAATGATTAAATGAGACACACAAGCCCTTCCATACAGTGTGATCTGATCCCGTTAGGATTAGCGATACACTCTGTGGGAGACTGATGTGTGTCCACCTTACCTACCTGCCTGCCTGCCTGGCTGGCTGCCTGGCTGGCTGCCTGGCTGCCTGGCTGCCTGCCTGCCTGCCTGCCTGCAGTGCTGAGGGGGCTGTCGATGTGTCGAGGAGAATGACTCCTGTCCCGATGACTCGTCTCCAGTTTATTATTAGTAAGGACTGAGTGGGTGGGAGAGAGAGATAAAGAGAGGGGAAGGGAGACAGAGTGGGGATAACAGGAGTGTTTGTCGGAGGGAGGGAGATGGAGATGGAGACTAAAGTCACTGGGAGGGGAGGTGGCGAGGGAGGAGGGGGAGACATGTATATACCACAAGTGTGAGAGGATAAACCAAATGGAAAAACCAGGGAAAAGCCAAACATTTTTAGGATGAAAAGGAAATAACATGGAAACTCTGAGAATGTGGAATGTGGAAGAGGGGAAGTAGGGAGGTATGAAGACGAGAAGGTTGGAATGGTGGAGACGGAGAGACGTGTTCTGTATTGAGAGGATAGAGAAGAGGGAGGGAGTGACAGAGAGCCTTGCTGGACTGATGCATTATTGCTGGACTATTGATTTAGTGGGGAGGGAGAAAAAGAAGGAGATGGTTTGAGAGCGTCTGCCAAACAAAAGAGAGAGATGGTGAGAAACAATGGATGATGAGAGGATGTTGACAGTCATGTTAGATGTCTGAGTCATCGTTATTTCGCCATTCACTGCGGTAATCAAAGTTTAAGGACCCGATGCCGTAAACGCTTCATCTTGACAATGTAAATATCATCCATTTATATGTGTGAGCTTAAAAGAGTCGAAGAGCCCGATCTATTACCTGAGTAATTGTTGGCCACAAATAATACCAATGAGAGGGAGAGGGAGAGGGAGAGGGAGAAGGAGAGATTTACTGTTCTTGGTTTTTGAGTAACACTCACCATTACAAATGGATGCCTGGTGTGTTTCCCCCTCAAGTCACAAGACTCTAGCAGAGGCAGACAGTTAGATACTGAGCTAAGGGGTAGACATATTGTAACGCCTGCTCCAGCTCTCCCTCCCTGGTGGTCGACGGCACCAGGCTGCCCTGCACTACGCAAACCTGCCACCATCATTACGCACTCCTGCCACCATCATTACGCACTCCTGCCACCATCATTACGCACTCCTGCCACCATCATTACGCACTCCTGCCACCATCATTACGCACTCCTGCCACCATCATTACGCAAACCTGCCACCATCATTACGCACTCCTGCCACCATCATTACGCACTCCTGCCACCATCATTACGCACTCCTGCCACCATCATTACGCACTCCTGCCACCATCATTACGCAAACCTGCCACCATCATTACGCACTCCTGCCACCATCATTACGCAAACCTGCCACCATCATTACGCACTCCTGCCACCATCATTACGCACACCTGTTTCCCTCGTCACGTGCATCAACGATTCATTGGACTCACCTGGACTCAATCACCTGTGTTAAAACCGCCCCTATATCTGTCTGTTCCCCAGCTCTGTTCCCCACTTACGCATTAATTGTCATATGTCGTTTGTTTACCCGGTTTTGACGCTGTTCCTGTTCCTGTCCTGTTCCTGTTCCTGTTCCTGTTCCTGTTCTTGTTCTTGTTCTTGTTCTTGTTCTTGTTATTGTTCCTGTTCCTGTTCCTGTTCTTGTTCCTGTGCCTGTCACGGTGCGTAGGATATAAGGGACGATAGACGGAGCGCTGGTGAAGTGTCATCCTTTTATTTGAAAATGAGATGTACTCACGAAGCATTAACAAATAAAGGAGAGTGAAAAACCAAAACACGACTATAGAAACAAAACACGGTGACTTACTTAGATGCTGCTGGCAGTGCAGACAAACAAATGAACAATGATCCACACACAGGTGGAAGTGTGTGGGTCCTATATACTATCCCCAATCAGAGACAACGCTAGACAGCTGTCTCTGATTGGGGATGATAATCACCCTAGTTAGGGTGTGATGACTTGGTTGTGTGCCTCTCTCCTCCCCTAGGTGGGAGTAAGAGGCCTTACCACAACCAAGCCATCACAGTACCCCCCCCCCAAGGTGCGGACTCCCGATCGCACCATAAATCCCCCCTCTCCTGAAAAGTAAAAAAAAATTGTCCAAAAAACTAGGGGGGACATGGCGGGGTACTGAGATGGTTGCTGGTGGAGGCTCCGGTTCTGGTTCCGGGCGTGGCGCAAGCTCTGAGAGTAGCTTCTCTCCTACCTCTCTGTTGCACGCCCGGTCCAGTCCGGACCCCAGC
Source organism: Thymallus thymallus (assembly GCA_023634145.1). Classification (NCBI taxonomy): domain Eukaryota; kingdom Metazoa; phylum Chordata; class Actinopteri; order Salmoniformes; family Salmonidae; genus Thymallus; species Thymallus thymallus. The sequence goes on from CM042415.1 coordinate 1,200,529, forward strand.
GCGATGGTTCCCCTCTCAGTACTCCCGCCAGTTACCAAGTCCTGTCTGGACCCTGGTGTGGGAGCCCTCGACCCTGGAGAGGGGCTGACCACCGGCCCCGGACTGGGCACCGGTGGAGCTGACTGCTCCGTCACTGGAGCTACGTAGATGACCGGCCCCGGACTGGGCACCGGTGGAGCGGACTGCTCCGGCACTGGAGCTACGTAGATGACCGGCCCCGGACTGGGCACCGGTGGAGCGGGCTGCTCCGGCACTGGAGCGACGTAGACGACCGGCCCCGGACTGGGCACCGGTGGAGCGGACTGCTCCGGCACTGGAGCGACGTAGACGACCGGCCCCGGACTGGGCACCGGTGGAGCGGACTGCTCCGGCACTGGAGCGGCGCAGACGACCGGCCCCGGACTGGGCACCGGTGGAGCGGACTGCTCCGGCACTGGAGCGACGTAGACGACCGGCCCCGGACTGGGCACCGGTGGAGCGGACTGCTCCGTCAATGGAGCGACGTTCGCTGGAGGTGGCGGAACGCTGACCTTCGCTGGAGGTGGCGTGGCGCTGACCTTCGCTGGAGGTGGCGTGGCGCTGACCTTCGCTGGAGGTGGCGTGGCGCTGACCTTCGCTGGAGGTGGCGTGGCGCTGACCCTCGCTGGAGGTGGCGTGGCGCTGACCCTCGCTGGAGGTGGCGTGGCGCTGACCTTCGCCGGGGACCTCGGGGCGCTGACCTTCGCCGGGGACCTCGGGGCGCTGACCTTCGCCGGGGACCTCGGGCTGCTGACCGTCGCCGGGGACCTCGGGCTGCTGACCGTCGCCGGGGACCTCGGGCTGCTGACCGTCACCGGGGACCTCGGGCTGCTGACCGTCACCGGGGACCTCGGGCTGCTGACCGTCACCGGGGACCTCGGGCTGCTGACCGTCACCGGGGACCTCGGGCTGCTGACCGTCACCGGGGACCTCGGGCTGCTGACCGTCACCGGGGACCTCGGGCTGCTGACCGTCACCGGGGACCTCGGGCTGCTGACCGTCACCGGGGACCTCGGGCTGCTGACCGTCACCGGGGACCTCGGGCTGCTGACCGTCACCGGGGACCTCGGGCTGCTGACCGTCACCGGGGACCTCGGGCTGCTGACCGTCACCGGGGACCTCGGGCTGCTGACCTTCTCCGGAGGTCTCGGGCTGATGACCTTCACAGGAGGCCTCAGGCTGCTGACCTTTACAGGAGACCTCAGACTACTGACCGTCACAGGAGGCCTCGGGCTGCTGACCTTCTCTGGAGACCTCAGGCTGGATGCCGTGCCCACCCTGGGCACCGACGCAGAGGTGGTCTTCAGCCCTGCAGCTGGTCTGGCTGTCGGCCCCAGACTGGGCACCGACACGCTATGGAGCTCCTGCTCCACAGCGGGACTGAACGTCGTGCCCACCCTGGGCACCGACGCAGAGAGGGTTTCCAGCCCTGTGGTTGGGCTGGCTGTCGGCCCCAGACTGGGCACCGACGCGCTATGGAGCTCCAGCTCCACAGCGGGACTGAACGTCGTGCTCACTCTGGGCACCGACGCAGAGATGGTTTCCAAACCCAGAGCTGCGCTGTCGACCCTCGCAGTAGGCTCCATGTGAGGAATGGGTGAGCGCGCCACTGCTCTGCTGCGAGGCGCAGGCACGGGCCGTACCGGGCTGGAGACACGCACCATAGATTGGGTGCGAGGAGTAGGCACAGACCGTACCGGGCTGGGGGAACGCACCACTGATCTGGTGCGAATAGCTGGAACGGGCTGTACCTGGCTGGGGAAACGCACCGTTGGGTCGGTGCGTTGAGCTGGCACGGGTCGCGCCGGGCTGGGGAAACGCACCGTTTGGCTGGTGCGCGGAGCAGGCGCGGGCCGTACCGGGCTGGGGAAACGCACCGTTGGCTGGGTGCGTTTAGCTGGTACGGGTCGCACCGGGCTAGTGTTGCGCACCGATGATTTGGTGCGCTGAGTCGGTCTCCTCCTCCTCCGACTCTGGACCGGCGCTGGAGGCACCGGACTGGGAACTGACGCTGGAGCACGACTGTGCCTGTCGTCCCTACTCCAACGCCAATCCCCATCCTGTGAGGGTTCTTCCGGGAACCCCCACGAGTGAGGGAACAGAAGCACATCGTCGTCGTCTTCCTCCGACTCCTCTATGTACTCCCGCTCCCATGGCTGTAGGGGCTCCTCCTGGAACCCCCACGAGTGCAGTGGTCGGGGCTCTTCTCCCTCGATCCCCGACCACCCCCATAGCCCCCCCCCAAAATCCGTTTGAGGGGTTTTCTGGGCTCCAGGCTGGTCCTCAACCCTAGCCCGGTGACGTGTCCTCCGTCTCCGGCGCCTCGGCTGCTCCGGACCCCAGCCTTCCTCCACCGAGCGATAATAGGAGTGTTCCTCCTCGGTGATTTTCCCCATACCGAGGAGGATATCTCCTAATGTAATCCCCCGTTGCGTCCCAGGGTGGTGGATCATTCTGTCACGGTGCGTCGGATATAAGGGACGATAGACGGAGCGCTGGTGAAGGGTCATCCTTTTATTTGAAAATGAGATGTACTCACGAAGCATTAACAAATAAAGGAGAGTGAAAAACAAAAAACACGATACTAACAAAACACAGTGACTTACTTGGTTTGCAGCAGGCAGTGCAGACAAACACAAATGAACAATGATCCACACACAGGTGGAAGTGTGTGGGTCCTATATACTATCCCCAATCAGAGACAACGCTAGACAGCTGTCTCTGATTGGGGATGATAATCACCCTAGTTAGGGTGTGATGACTTGGTTGTGTGCCTCTCTCCTCCCCTAGGTGGGAGTAAGAGGCCTTACCACAACCAAGCCATCACAGTGCCTGTTCCTGTTCCGTGTCTGTTCTTGATTAAATATTCACTACCTTTACCTGCTTCTCATCATCAGGGTCGGTTCTTACACATTTTTTTAATTATTTTTTTTTATTTCACCTTTATTTAACCAGGTAGGTCAGTTGAGAACAAGTTCTCATTTACAACTGCGACCTGGCCAAGACAAAGCAAAGCAGTGCGACAAAAACAACAACACAGAGTTACACAGTAAACAAACATACAGTCAATAACACAATAGAAAATCTATATACAGAGTGCAAATGTAGTGCAAAATGCAGTAAGGTTAGGAAGACAATAAATAGACCATAGTGGTGAGATAAATTACAGATTAGCATTAACACTGGAATGAAGGATGTGCAAATTATGATGTGCAAATAGAAATACTGGAGTGCAAGATTAGCGATTAACATGTTACCACAGGGGTTACAATTCTGCTTTATTCCCCCAGGGAGGACTTCACTGTAACCTTGAACAAGGTACACAGACTTCAGGCAGTCAGTAAACAACGACACGAGGCAGACATTTTGTGGAACAGTGGTCCCTCTCAATGAGGAAGTCAGCTAATCAACCACATTATTACACAGATGGTAATTATGAGCTTAAAGGAAATGATGAAGCGTTCCTAACTGAAAAGAGAAGCTTTTTTTAATTTTTCCTCTCAGATTGCCAATCTGCTGGAATCAGTCCTTGGCCTTTAGATGTGTGTGTGTGTGTGTGTGTGTGTGTACGCGTACATGGATGTGTACATGCGTGTGTGCTCTCTTTCAAACACACAAACACACACTCTGTGTCCTGCAGCCATCCTTCAGGAGTCTGATATCTGATTGCCTGGATTGATTGACCCAAGGACAGCGTGCCATTCAGCCCATTGCGCTGTCACGCCGCCAGCTACCCAATGTGGCCATAGAGCGGCGAGGAGGGAGCTCCGATACAGGAAGTGAATTAAAGCCAGAAGAACAACACAAACAAAACAAAATAGAAAGATCATCCAGCTGCTAGGTATCACACCGATTCCCAGCTCAGGACATTCCTTCAGCGGAGCTCCCAAACTTCCGACTCGGAGGGGTTTCCCATTCAATTCTACACATTGTGTCCTTCAGGAAATCTGTTCTGTCTCAAGACGACTGGGAGGCTTTTAGTAGGGCTCCAGGCAGCTCAGGTAGTGCCCTTGAATCCATTGATCTCTGAAGTGTTTTTACTGTAAAGAGTACAGCATGTCTACATTGACAAAAGACTACAGTACATCAGTACTTGATGAACGTAAAGCACATTATGAAAGCTGTATCAGGAACATAATGTATTAGTGATTGGATATCTCACTTATACAGTATGTAATATGTGAGTGCACTAATGAGTGGTATACTAATTCCAAAGTTTATGAACTGGAAGCATATTAGATTGGAAGTTTGTACAATAGGGGCCCAATTCAGACTTAGGAAATTGACGCCTTTCCTAAACACGCCTTTCCTACGCACTTCTCAGTAGTTGGTATTCAGACTCACCTTACGCAGGTGCGTAATGAGCTTTGCAGGCGTGGTTCCCAGTACATTTATCCCTTTACAGTGTAGCTTTAATTAGAATTTTGTTGACTGACTCTCAATGTATTGACTATAATACATTGAGAGATCGGGTTCCGGATATTGGGATCAAGGACAGAAAGCCATCTAAATATATGCATATTTGTCTCTGTTTCAGCACTAAATGGTAGATTTTAAAATACTCTGATCTTGTAGATTATTTAGGCACATTTTAGGGTTAGGAAAGTATGTATGAATCATTATAAAACAGGTTTGGAGAGCCTTTACGCACAAAGTATATTGATGAATCAAAAATAGTGGTTTGATTCAAGTTCGATCCATTTAATAATGGAAGGTGGAAAAAAAGTGTACAATAGGTCCTACTGTCAGGCTCTGATCATTGGGAAGCCTTTGGCTCCTCTAGTTGTCTATGGTCAGAGCCTGACAGATCTAGGTTTTATGTTTCTATGTTGGTCCCCAATTAGAGGCAGCTGCTTTGCATTGTCTCTAATTGGGGGCCATTTTGAAGTTCAGGTGTTTCACCTGTCTGTAGTGGATCATTGTGTTTGGTTAAGTGCTGTTTAGCCGACCGTTCGTGGTTTTTCTCTTTGTTATTTTGTGCCTGTTGATTTTAATAAATCATGTCGCACTACTTCAGCGCTGCGTCTTGGGCTGCCATGTTCGTGACACCTATAAACCTACCCTAATCCTCACTAATTATGGGACTGTGATGACAACGGTCCAGTCGTCGAGAACCGTGCTCCAGGTTTAACCTGCTACGTGTGGTCTAAGTTCCATAATGAACATTAGCGTAATATGACCCTCAGGAACAACAGAAATTGTAAATTAAAACGGAGAAAAGCCTGGCCGCTTACATCAACTGGGCAGGTTCAGCCCTACAGAAGCCTATAGCCTGGGTCTCCAAATTTCATCCACACAAATTATGAGGGCATACAATAACAATTCGTAATAACGGCATAGCTATTTATAGCCTACTTCACTGTGTACAATGAGCCGCAATACATGACTAGTTTCACATTTGTCTCCAGGGATCATAATGAAACATTATCTAAAACAATTGCTATGTGTATTTACAATCCCCTTCTCCAAATGGATTACTAATTTACCTAGCTCTTAACAATAGCTCTTATCAATTTATATATTACTGTGCCTGGAGAATGCTGTAATTTCTATCCTTTTTCTACTTGGGACCGGTGGGTTCGCTCGACCTTATTCATGATTTCAAGATTCATGAAGGTAGTGGAATTATGAGGGAATTAAGTCAAGGTCAGAATACGGTGTATCTGTAGACACACCACGCCACACCTTCATTTATTCGAGCTCCACCCCGAACGAATAGTGGGTGAATAGCACCTTAATCTTATGCTTAAATTCAAGGTCAGAATATACATCGAGAAAAGTGCATAAAAAGGTATTTACGTTCCATTTACGTTCCATTTAACTTGGGTCAGAATTCCCCCCCTAGCCAGTTAGCGGTGCGTTAGTATCATCCCATCATGCAATGACTTTTGTGGAGCGATGGGAATGCTTTGTGAGTGTTGGTTTGCAAAAGGTCCCTGGTTCGCACCCAATGAGGGACGTAGACAGGACATACTCTGTTACATGTGTTACTTCAACTATAGATGTATGAGTATGTATTTTTCATTCCAAAGGGAAGGCACAGTAGAAAGCTATTTCTACTCTCAATGAATGTCCATTCCTACCTCTTGATGAATAAATCATTCCCACTTTAGAGATTTTACATAGTTTACGAGAGTATCCATAACTGCCATTTGGAGGGAAAGTTATTTCTATTCAACCAACAAGGACTCATGTTCAGATATCTACCCATTACACAGGTAATCGTCTTATGGCAAGGTCTTATCAATATTAATTCCATTAACCAAAGAATTGCTAGCCTGAGTTATCATAAGCTTCACTGTTCGCATAGAGTACTGCCAGAAGTCACACTGGGGCTTCCCATGGATCAAGATCAGGAACCTTGGCAGTGCAGGATCCATTAGTATTATCTCAACCCCAGTCTGCTGCAGGGAAAACCACACACTGTCCTCAGAACATCTTAAATAATTCCCATCCAAGAATCCATTTCAGATGGGCAACTAGGCCTATAGACTGGTGATCATTGGAGGACAAAATAAGTCAGGTGGAGAATCAGACCACCCTCTGTCTTATTTATTGTGATCTGAAAGGCAAAACTAATCCAAGATCAGCACTCCTACTCTGAGACTCGTTGTCAACATGGGTCCTGTCTAAAGCATAGAAACGTAGAGATAAGTGATCTGAAGGAGGAGTTTGATTTGGAGGCCCACCGGTGCGTATATATGTTCGGTTTCCTTGATCTGGCTCATCTCTAACGACAGGGCCTGTTATGGTTTTGGTTGGTCTGGCCGGCAGCCATGAGTATACGTGGCCATTAAGGCTGTCTTTGATCATCATCTGGGAGTTGAGAGTCTCACACTTAACAGCACCTGGTTGCCTCACGCCCCCACACACACCTATAGTTCAGCGCTCTGCAGTGCATCATGTGGTGGAATGTTTCTGTATTATCAAATGAGGAGACACAAACTAATCACACAAGTCACAGTTCTACTTCAACTAAATCTTGATTTACTTATAAGTAAATGAAGCATGTCACACCAGAAATGCAAGTAACTGATGTGAGTGCTTTGCAATAATTATGGCTGGTCAACACAACACTTGACTGTTGGGTTGAGCGCTCCGACACATGATGGCACAGACCTTTTTTGGCAAAGATACACCCCTTGAATGTTCATGACAAACAACAGGTGTATGGAATAGGTCACCAGGTTAAGCTTGATATATGAGAAAGGAATGTCCTACCGCCAGCTAACATTTTCCAGAGACTGTCCAGAGTTCCACCTGAGGGTGAGACTCCTTATCCCCCTTGGTACCTCGTCTCAACACAAACACACTCACTCCATGGCACCAATCACTTTTCAGCTCCAGAAACCCCCGTCTCAACTAGAACCCATCCCTTTGTAAAGACAGCCCTAGTAGACACATTTTTGACTCTTCCCAGGATAGGTGCACCATCAGAGATGTCATACAATGGTTCTAGTCACCACCCCAAATATCCTATCTCAGACCTTATCTCCCCAAGGCCGAGGGAGGGAGTAACTAGCACCCAGACCTGTGGAGCCAAGAAATTAACCCCTGGCACCCAGACAGTGTGGAGCCAAGTAATTCACCCATCCCTTCACATGGTTTGCAATAAGCCCATTCCCACAGAACAGGGACATGTAGTATTACAAGCATGACTTCCAACACCAGAGTCCAAAACGATACATTCTAATAACAAGAGTCACAGATCAATCCTATAAGCATATTATCCTAAATAAGATAACTTAATTATCTATGTTACCTATCTAATTCAGATTTTTCCCCAACATTCGTACTTCCAAATTCCTCTAGCGATGCCTCCACTCCAAATGATCACTCAGCGAACAAGCGAGCCATCTTTTTGTAGTAGTTCTAGTAGTTTCTGTGCATTTGATTATCATAGTAAGGCAGTATATAGATAGAGGTGGAGCTGTAGCAGGAATCTCCAGTATAGACCTAGTTAGAAAGATAATGACCTAGGTTACTAGTCCCCACCAATGCCCCAGTCCAAAATACTGCATAATACCCTACACATCTATACTCATCTCATTTCCATAAAGCAGGGTTAAATAAATTGTCTATCTGGAATGATAATATGTGAAATCTATTTAGTTTGCTGCTTTGAGAGAGAAAAAAATAATAGGATGTAGTATTATGATATAATTTAACTTGCAGTGAGGCTGACTGGGGGTCTGCTTTGCCCAGTCAGTGTAATTTCTATGCGTTTTGTTCACCACTCAGCGATTCTTTCCAACACATCAAGGGCCCAGACGTGGCTTTCTTTCTTAAGGAATGGATGCACTTTGTTAGGTCACACTCCATTCCCAGGTAAGCATTATGTAGGTTACACACAAATACAGCCATACTGTACAGCATGCTCCTTAAACATGTCGACTGTAAGTTGGCGTTGGTGTTGGTTGTTAACACATGCAGTGGTTGTACTGTAGCCAGGTTTTCTGCACCAAAGGAACTTCTACTGCTTTTCCTTTTCAGTTTGTTATTGGTAAACACGTCAAAATTGCATGAATCAACAGCTTTCACTGTAAGGTAATTTGCATGAATTGCTTTTTGAACCAATATCCTCCCTCTTACAGTGTGTTTAAGTCTGCACCATCTGGCCCTTGGTTTGTGCTTTATCAAGTTGTATATCAAGCTCTATCAAACTCCTCGTCTTCATTCTCTCACCGAGAACTGATGAATGTACCAATTTCCATCTCAATGCAGCGGCTGCAATATTGCTATAGAGCAGGCGCCTGAAATCTACAACAAATTACATGATATACAACGGCACATTCAAGCTGCTGCGCTCCGAGTAAATCTCCAGAACAATTTGGTGGATGGCATCTGTTTTCATCGCACTTCTCTGACACTTTTAGGGGTGAAACGTTATGACTGTTTGTTTTCCTGAACCGTAAAATACAATGCAGTGCTAGCTAGCATAACATAGCATAGCATAACATAACATAGCATAACATAGCGTAACATAGCATATTTTAATCACGTCCTCGAAATGGGCGTCTGAGAGGGATAATAAGACGTGGAATGTGTCGGTGAATTGTTTCTATCCCCTCGTCTCCATTATCATAATCTTCAAAGATGCTTGTCTTGTTCATTTTGCTCATGACCCTGGCAAGTAGGTCATTGACTTTCCTGAAATAACTGCAAATAAGAGAGTCATCATTAAGGATCCCAAGTGTGTAGGAGTGATAGGACGGCAGAGGCTTCAGCTATAAAAGGACAGACAGCGGCCTTGGTAATGATCTCAACCAAATTCATGCTGTGTATTCTAATATCTGACAAAACGTTCGCTGGTCTCATTTGGCTAGGGATGGTATGGACTACGTTTTAATGTTATAGACACGTGTAGGGCAAATGTTACTGCATGTTATATTTCTGGTTTATATGTTATTTGTGGTAACATTAGTGTTTACATAAAGTATATTAGTGTTATTAAAACTTACTCAAAGGCATATATGAAAGTAGAAACAATGTTTACAGATGTTATTCAAATATTAAGGGTATACACGAATGTTTACACGTTATACAAGCGATTTTATTAGCGAGGAGGCTCTGGCACTGCACTGTAGATACAGTATCTTTGCCAAGCCTCAGGCTTCCATGGGCTGCGTTGCACACTCTGAAACTCACAGAGCCTAAGAGCAGCCAAATGTGGCCTAGATACTGTACTGAACCCTCCCTGTTCCCTGCACCTAGATTTCCTGTTTTAACTGTTTTTTATATAAGCTAACTTTATACTTTCCCAAACACCTTTCAACTTCCCTTAGCAACTGGGGTGAAACACACTGATATGATATTCTGCAACATGTTAAGTGTAACATATAGCTGGGTTGGATGAAAAATATCCTGGGTGAAAAAGTGGCCATGTGTCTTGTGTGTCCTTTAGGGTCCTTGTCTAGATTCAGTGTGTGACGTTTTGGGATCAAGGGACACAGCGGGAGAAATAACACTGTTGGCTCTATTTTATCTTGTTTGTCATATGGCAGAAAGTGTACATTTATCTTTGGCACTGCATGAAGGCTGAGACTCAGTCTCATCTGGGTGCCACAGGCACATTCTGTTCCACTGCCGCCCCTCGCTCCCCTCATCCAGACTTATTGTTTTATTCTGTCATGTATTCGCTTCACCGACGGCCTAATCTAATGGGATTCAAGCCACTTACATTTTTCATAGTACACGTTAACGTTTTAGTTGTGCCTTAGCGGACCAGGTTAAGGACTATCCCTTAAGGGCACTGCCACCACACTTCCACGCTCGCCCGTCATGGGAGCCTCTCAGTCCCTCTCTGTGGGGTGGCCTGGAGGGCACTGGCACCCCTTGATAGGTGTCTCAAAACCTATTTACTGGTGTGAATGGCCTGGTTCCACTCCAAACGGGTCGTTCTCAGTGCATGACTAATACTGTAGTAGACAGTATGTCATGTTCACTTCATGGCCCCACAAAGGCTGAGCTTTGGTTTGAGAATAGTTATAGGCCCATTCAGTGAATTACATCATGTCAAATCCAACTTATTTACTTAGTTAGATCGCCTTCAAAACAACATGTCAAAGCCAAGGTACAGTAGTGTTTGAAATATATATTTATATACACATTGCAAATACACAATTGTAGAGGACAGACACTTCAAAGTGTCAAACAAGTCCACTTACCACTAAGAGGGAAGTATGTATGGCGGCAGGTAGCCAAGTGGTTAGGTTGCTGGATTGAATCCCCGAGCTGACAAGGTAAAATTCTGTTGTTCTGCCCTTGAACAAGGCAGTTAACCCACTGTTCCTAGGCTGTCGTTGAAAATAAGAATTTGTTCTTAACTGACTTGCCTAGTTAAATAATGTTAAAAAATATAGTAAGCTGTCCATGGTGCTGAATTCTGGTACTGTGTGTGTTTGCAGCATAGCACAGCTTTGACAACAAGCAGCACATTAAGTCAACCCACTTGCTCATTCCACACACTGAGTTGTTGTCTTCATTGGAGAAAGCCAAGGGTAACTTTCACTTCATATTCAGAATTAAATCATATTTGACCATAAAGCTGTATCTGACTGAAGCAAACTGAAATGAGTTCATCAAGGGCATGGCATTGACATTCTCTATGGGGAATTGAACTAGCATATACTGTATATTAGTTAAACGAACGCTACTCTAAGCCATGCTAGAGTTAGAGCCACAACATATGCAGTGAGTTTACCGGCCTTGCTCTCCTCCCTCTCTCCCTCCTTTTTCTCACTCCTCCCTCCCCTTGGTCCATCACTCCATCACAGTGTCAGAGATGGAAGAGAGTGTTCTGGCTATAGAAACTCACATCGATCCACTCCCCGTAGTCCACACCCAAGCCTGTTGACTCCGGGCAGAAAATGGAGACAAAAAAAGAAAAGAAGAAGATGATGATGAAGAAGATGGAAAAGAAGAAGAAGAATGTCCCTCAGTCTTTTTCTCTCTGCCCCTCTGCCCCATGTAAAAACCAATAAAAACAAGGTCACTTCTTTGGTCCTCTTTTCGTCTACCTGTCTCTTCCTGTTGCTTTCAGAGTTTCAGTTCTCCTCTTCCCATTCCTGAATTAGACATGACTGCTCCTCCTATCTGCCTTGCTGTTCAGCAAACCAATTTTCCAATTTCCCTTCCCATCTCTCGTTCTCCTCTCTGTCTCGTCCATCTCTTTCGTTCTCCTCTGTATCGCCCATCTCATCCCTTCTTTTCTGCCTCCTCTTCCTCTGTGTCCCTCCTCTTCCTCTGTGTGTCCCTCCACTCCTCCACCCTTCCACTCTCTCCTCCCCTGCTGAGGCCCACACCGCATACAAGCCTCCCTCCCTGGCTCTTCCCCCTACCGTCTTGCAGCCCGTGGAGAGGGCTCAGTCCCAGCAGATTAGAGGCAGTTGATCAGGCTCTCTGCAACTCTGGTTCCAAGGTATTTTTTTTCTTATTTTTTTCCACCTTTGAGAACTAGTTCTCATTTACAACTGCGACCTGGCCAAGATAAAGCAAAGCAGTGCTACAAAAACAACAACAACACAGAGTTACACATGGGATAAACAAACGTACAGTCAATAACACAATAGAAAATCTATATACAGTGTGTGCAAATGTAGTAAGATTAGGAAGGTAGGGCAATAAATAGGCCATAGTGGCAAAATAATTACAAATTAGCATTAACACTGGAGTGATAGATGTGCAGATGATGATGTGCAAACAGAGATACTGGAGTGCAAATTAGCAAAAATAATAAATATGGGGATGAGGTAGTAGGGTGGGCTATTTACAGATGGGCTATATACAGGTGCAGTGATTGGTAAGCTGCTCTGACAGCTGATGCTTAAAGTTTTTGAGGTAGATGGTAGTCTCCAGCTTCAATGATTTCTGCAATTTGTTCCAGTCATTGGCAGCAGAGAACTGGAAGGAATGGTGGCCAAAGGAGGTGATGGCTTTGGGGATGACCAGTGCTACGGGTGGGTGTTGCTATGGTGACCAGCGAGCTGAGATAATGGTGGGGGTTTACCTAGCAAAGACTTATAGATGACCTGGAGCCAGTGGGTTTGGCGACGAATATGTAGTGAGGGCCAGCCAACGAGAGCATGCAGGTCCGTTTTACGAGGGCATGTTTGGCAGCATGAGTGAAGGAGGCTGGGGCTGGTAGCAAGAGGATTTACACCAGGCACTTAATAAGACACCATGCTGGGGTCCTCAAATGAGCCTGATGTCTGTATCTTACTCACACAGAGCCCCTCAACTCCTGGGCCCATCACAATGTAATTTTGCCTATTAGCTCATAATAAGGTGGCAGGGGGGACCTGATCCTAGATCAGCACTGTTTAGACCCCACTCCTACTCTGAGATACTTGGAGAATATGGGCCCTCATTCTGCACCCAGAGCAGACCACAATCACTACATCTCAGACCAGAGGAGGAACTATGTATGCATGACACACATCCCCATGTGTATTTCATATTTCCCCATCAATACGAATTAATCTTCAAACAGACATTCTATTGGACTTGAAGGGCATATTCAACCCCCACATTACCCTCTGCTGATTGCAGCTATAGCCTGGTGTTTAACCATTCATATAAAGGGATGTGATTTAATATACACTGCATATTCAGCTTTCCATATGCAGAGAAAGGAATGTTATATATTCAGGTTTTCCATCTAATTTATAGAGCGTTTTCATCAAAGCGTGTGTACGAGTCGGCCTCTAGATCAATGAGCACGATGTCTGGTGATGTAGATTGATCTCGGAGGACAAGGGAATCTGTAACCATCCCTAGTATGCATGTATTTACCACCATTACCTTTCACTGCGAATCAACGTGAAAGACCTACAACTCCCATCTTTCCTGCCGTCAGTCAGATCCAATCAGTTTGCTACTTGGCTGATGTCAGCAGTATCATTAAAATAAATGAATCACCGTATTGCCATGTCTTCTTACTTGGAGAAGGAACTACCTATTGGCAAAACATGTTGTGTGTGTGTGTGTGCGCATGTGCGTGTGTGTGCATGTTGCGTGTGTGTGCATGTACGTGCACTGTGGACGTCCTATTTTATTCACCCTTTATCGACCTGCTAAAGAACACACAATGAGAAACAGAGCTTTAATGAAAACAAAAATCCCTGTTTATTTACACAAACAAGTGTCCGTGTTCCTCATTAAGGCTCTAAATGAGCTCTTAATGAGTTAATTGGCCTGTTACCGCGATTGCTCCCAGGGCAGCCAGAATGGTTTGGCTGTCATTTATCGGATGTCGACAAATAGATATAGGGTGTATTGGATTATACTGAGCCGCGGGGTCTTTAACCCGTGGCGTGAACTTTCAAAAGCGGTGAGGGTGGAGTGTCCTTCTCAAACCGAACAGTAATCTGTGATGCATGGTCATGTTGTCAACAAAGGCAGCATGGTGCATCGTTGAGAAACACACATCTCGTTTCCATAAAAACTAGTCTTCATTGGGAAGGCAGATTAAGCATTTTTATCAAAAGTAATACATTTTGCACGTGAAAACCCAGAATCCTACTCATTACTCCACATGCTTAATTATGGCAATTTTGTTTTGAGCCAACTTCGCCGTGGGCTTTAAACGGGGCACCTGGCTCACACCCGGGAGGCAGCCCGGTTCCAAAAACAGAATGCAATCAACTTCCACCTGGTTCAAACTCCTCCTACCGGGGGTAACCCAGGCCAGACAAACAGACCCCCTCATAGAGAGAGCATGGTGGTGTCTGAACCAATCAAAGGGATGGCAACAAAGTGGGGCTCTGCATCTGAACCAATCAGAGGTAGGGAAAAGAAGGGAGGCTTGTGTCTGAACCAATCAGACAGAGGGAAAAGGAGTCAGCAGACACAGAGAGCGCACACCATAGATATAGAATCAGGGTACATTGACTTGAATGGGGAAAGCTGTTCTAGTCATTCTAGTTCTATGGCAGCCACTCAACGTGATGAAATAAAGGTTGGCAGATCGGTGGCTCATCCTCAGCTCGCCATCATTGTGTTGGACTGGAGCAATCTTTCAGTCTGCCCTCAATCTCACAGTGGAACACCGGGTGAGAGTCAACGTTTAATTAGCAACATGGCTTTAATTAATCATTTATGAAGGGAACCGTAATGAGAACCAACCACAATCCAGAAAATCCAGGGGCGTGTTCATTTGACATCAAAAGGACTGATAAAGGGAGGGACTACCTGGCTTGTCCAGTAAGAAATGCATATTTCTGTTTTCTGTTGCAAAATGTGTTTTGACGGTTTGAACTAATGAATAAGACCCAGCTCATTATCACAACCAGGAGTGGGAGGTGCTGCAGATTCTATTACAGCTCATTATCACAACCAGGAGTGGGAGGTGCTGCAGATGGAACAGACTTTATCAAGGTAGAATAGTTGGAACAGAATACTTTTTTTCTCCCGTGCTGTACTTTTATATTTCCCGTCTCATCCTTCAACCTTCTCTTGCAGTCTACGTAGCAAAGCACTGTGAGGAATTCTGACAGAAGAAGAGTGATGGTGATTGATAGAAAGTCATAGAGCTCTGACTTGGAGAGGTTTGAGAGAGGCTTGAGCGTGGGAGAGTTTATTGGAACCAGTACAGGATGTCTCAGACTCGAGCGTTTATTTAATATGATGATTTCCCTTGTTAGTGCAGAGGATCAACTGCTTGGCTCAACCTCACTCAGTTCCAACAGAATACAGCGGTAGGTATCTTCTCCAGACTTCTTCTCACAAACTAAGAATAAAACTGAAGTGTTATGTTCTAGATTTCAGATGCTCTGTTGACGGAGTGAGAGAGAGATATTGTGCAATGATGGACTGGCCTGTAGACTGCAGTGTTCCACTGGGGCAGCCAGGATGAGCCTGATAATACCTGCCAGCGGGTGTTGTGTCCTAACGCTCAGTTCTTTGGTGTGTGTGTGTGTGCCAGTGTGCATTCCTGGGCGTTGCGGGGGCATTAATGAGTTCTGATTGGCGGCGGACCCTGGCAGATCTCCCTCTCAAGGCTAAAATATTTGCACTTGACTAAAAGCAGTGCGCCCACACACGCCTGGCGTTCTCATAAGTAGCTGGCTCTGTTATACAAGCTGCATTCAGATAATACTAGCGCCTCCCAGGGATCTCTTATTGGCACGAATAGAACGCACAGATCCTCTTTACAGGGAAGGTTTTGCAAATGGTGTTACAAGGCGCACAAATTATCTACGAAACCATTTGTTTTCCCATGCAGCGACGTTGCATTGTGTTTTGTTTAATTGACTGTGAATCTATTGCTATGTACACGGCTCTGTTCAGCAGACAAGCCAAACGGGTCTACTGGGGTTAGTTAAAAGCAACAACAACTTAGTAAGTTCACAGGCATGTGAGGGTTTTGGGTGGAGGATGGTGGACCCAATAGTAGAAACACAAGCCGGTGTGATGATCTAACACTAGTGCTTCCTTGTTATCACAGCCAGGTGCACTGTGGGTCATGATTTATTATATTCTCCTCTATGTTCTGCTTCCCCATGTCAACAGTCTGTCTGTATCTATCCGAAAGCCCCCAAACAGCTAATTAGAAAACATATTCTGGATGCTATCGGATCCTATCACATTTTTGGGATTATGCAATTGCATAAATAAATGCAAGACGAGTTCACTGCAATGTACTTGACAGTTTTATATATAGTGCCATGCTATTGAGATAAATGTGTTCTACCACATGAGAGTGCTGAGGGGGGAAGAGGGAGAGGGAGAGGGAGAGGGAGAAGGAAAGGGAGAGGGAGAGGGAGAGGGAGAAGGAAAGGGAGAGGGAGAGGGAGAGGGAGAAGGAAAGGGAGAGGGAGAGGGAGAAGGAAAGGGAGAAGGAAAGGGAGAGGGAGAAGGAAAGGGAGAGGGAGAAGGAGAGGGAGAAGGAAAGGGAGAGGGAGAGGGAAAGGGAGAGGGAGAGGGAGAGGGAGAAGGAAAGGGAGAGGGAGAAGGAAAGGGAGAGGGAGAGGGAGAGGGAGAAGGAAAGGGAGAGGGAGAGGGAGAAGGAGAGGGAGAAGGAAAGGGAGAGGGAGAGGGAAAGGGAGAGGGAGAGGGAGAGGGAGAAGGAAAGGGAGAGGGAGAGGGAAAGGGAGAGGGAAAGGGAGAGGGAGAGGGAGAGGGAGAGGGAGAGGGAGAAGGAAAGGGAGAGGGAGAGGGAGAAGGAAAGGGAGAAGGAAAGGGAGAGGGAGAAGGAAAGGGAGAGGGAGAAGGAGAGGGAGAAGGAAAGGGAGAGGGAGAGGGAGAGGGAGAAGGAAAGGGAGAGGGAGAGGGAGAAGGAAAGGGAGAGGGAGAGGGAGAGGGAGAGGGAGAGGGAGAGGGAGAGGGAGAGGGAGAGGGAGAAGGAAAGGGAGAGGGAGAGGGAGAGGGAGAGGGAGAGGGAGAAGGAAAGGGAGAGGGAGAGGGAGAGGGAGAAGGAAAGGGAGAGGGAGAGGGAGAGGGAAAGGGAGAGGGAGAGGGAGAGGGAGAGGGAGAAGGAAAGGGAGAGGGAGAAGGAAAGGGAGAAGGAGAGGGAGAGGGAGAGGGAGAGGGAGAAGGAAAGGGAGAGGGAGAAGGAAAGGGAGAGGGAAAGGGAGAGGGAGAGGGAGAAGGAAAGGGAGAAGGAAAGGGAGAGGGAGAGGGAAAGGGAGAGGGAGAGGGAGAGGGAGAGGGAGAGGGAGAGGGAGAGGGAGAGGGAGAGGGAGAGGGAGAAGGAAAGGGAGAGGGAAAGGGAGAGGGAGAGGGAGAGGGAGAGGGAAAGGGAGAGGGAGAGGGAGAGGGAGAGGGAGAGGGAGAGGGAGAGGGAGAGGGAGAGGGAGAAGGAAAGGGAGAGGGAGAGCATACCTCATGAGACTGCACCTATCTTCCCCTTTTTGATTTGGCTGTTTCCCCAGTCAGTGACTGTCCCTAGTCCCAAATGGCACCCTATTCCCTGTATACTGCACTGCTTTAGACCACGGCTCAGCTCAGAGTCTCTCCTCTTCCAGTAAGGTTTCGGAAAGGGACCAGTGATGTGGAGTGTTGCTAGGGACACAGATCACTTGGTTTAATTGTCTCTGATGGGTGGCACCGAGGGGCACTCTGTGAGGCTCAGCTCGGCTTGGTCAGACTCAGCTTGGCTTGGTCAGTGTGTGTGTGTGTGTGTGTGGGAAGGCAGTGTGTGTGGGTGGGGGACTGTGTATGAGAGAGCGAGACTGAGAGAGAGAAAAAAGAGAGAGAGTGAATGGAGAGGGGAGTTGAGAGAGATGGTAACATAGAGCAATCGTTCCCACAACGCTTCTCTCATCAAATGTTCCATCAAATGAACATCACTTTGCCACTCTCATCACATCAAAACACATCTAAATTATACAAAGTTCAACTTTATTGGCTGACTTTAAAAAAAATCTTGTAGAATTTCAAGTTGAGTTGACCCTAACCCCGCAAGTTCATTTGTGAAGTGCAATCACGCTCTAACACTCCCTCCGCAGCTGTCACTCATGTTGACAGTTTTTTGATATCCTCATGCTGAGCGATGGTCCAGCATGCATTTTTATGTCTCCATCAAAAGTAAATGAGTCGCACTGATGCCCCTGAATGACTGTGGAAAGTTTAACAAATGCACGGAAACCCTGCGGGGGAGGCTCTAAAAGCCAGAGCGTGCCCACTTTAGACAGCAGGGTCAAGACCTCTGCCTCTGTCGCATGCTTTTGGGAAGCCAAGCTATTCAGATAATTAGCAAATGAAGTGGTTGCATAATGGAAGTCAGAGAAATCTGTGGTTGTCGTCCCCCTCAGTAGCAAGCTGACACTGACAGACATGCATTTAATAACAGTAATTAAGCATGTCTCCTTCCTTCACTGTGACAGGGTTCATTCCCTCATAGCAAGTGTTGTTGTTGATTGTGTGTATCTTGAGCCTGTATTGTTGCTGAGCAGTGAGCACCATTCACACGGCTATAGGGTTGCATACAAATTTGTCACTGTAATACAGCTGGATCCTTTTCTATTTAGACCAATCATAGCCAGTGTTTTTGCTCTGAGCAGTTCACCTCCTGGCGTCTCAGTCTAATATCTGTTGTTCCTCCTTCAGCTTGCCTCGCTCCGTGCCAGAGATTCTTTAATACATATACCAAGACCAAATGAGATTCTTTAGAACATATACCAAGCCCAAATGAGATTCTTTAGAACATATACCAAGCCCAAATGAGATTCTTTAGAACATATACCAAGACCAAATGAGATTCTTTAGAACATATAGCAAGCCCAAATGAGATTCTTTAGAACATATACCAAGCCCAAATGAGATTCTTTAGAACATATACCAAGCCCAAATGAGCACCATGGGACAGCGGGAAAGGACGAGTAAACTATAAGAACCTGGACTTTAAAAGATTTCACAGTCGATTCCGTGTGCTGATATG
The DNA here is from genome assembly GCA_023634145.1 of Thymallus thymallus. Classification (NCBI taxonomy): domain Eukaryota; kingdom Metazoa; phylum Chordata; class Actinopteri; order Salmoniformes; family Salmonidae; genus Thymallus; species Thymallus thymallus. The sequence continues at coordinate 1,219,427 of CM042415.1, forward strand.
GAACCTGGAATCGCTGGATCAGTCACTTTGAATTGGTAGCTGCAATTCTCCGGGGAGCAGCAAGCAAACGAGGACTGGTGGGCTTAGGAGTGATCAGCCAGGAAACAGGTAGCATCAGAGGCAGCAGCTCTAACCTAACACCGGCTTTGATGGATGAAGCACTAGCCTTTGCTAATGCTAACCCCTGGCAGTTAGCTAATGCTAGCCCTGCGTGTCCTCTGGCATGTTAGATTGGGACGAGAACAAAAGCCTACACGGTTCCGGTAAAAAGAGGGAACACAGAGGTGGGAGCGACAACATGTTGTTGCTCTGCCCAAACCACTCATAAATCCAGGTCTGCAGTAGATCAATGTCCCCGTCCGGTGGGTGCATGTGTAATAAGTCACCGCTGATCTGCGTGGTAAGTCTGCTAACATGCTTGAGCAGGCCTAATTAAAGGGATCACTGTAAATCATTTCCAGGCGGACAACGCCTGGCGGATGAAGAAGCCCGTCCAACACACTCTGACCTTTAGCCTGCAAGCCAAACCTCCATCTTCACTCGTCATGTAGGCCCACAGCATTGTGGCAGACAGTATGGAGATTCTGATGGCTCTCTATGCGGATGCCAGGGACAGCCGGGGGAATGAGCATGAAGCGGTGTTGATGCTTTGTAGACGTCAGAAGCACGAAAGCTATCCTGTCCCCCCGGAAGCCTTGGTAGCTCATGGTTTTGGGCTGATACGGGTGGGAAATAAAGATGGGGGGAATATGGGGAGGAAAAAAGAACCATTCCATGCGGCTGTTCATTGAAGTCATTTCAGAAACACTTATCTCTTTAGAGGGATGGAAAAGAAAGATGGTGGGGCTGCTGCTGTTGTTCCACTCCCCTTTCCCCCCCATCCCCACCAGAAGCACTTTGGAAAGGAAGCAAACTGGAACAAAGAGGCATCAGGGACTAACAACAGAGAGAAAGAAAATATGCTAATATAATCCGTATTCCCCACCTGAATCGAGTTGTGCTGGTTTATGCCAAGTTGCGTACCACCGAGGCGGCCGCTGGTGGCTCCTACTTTGGTGCTGACAACCAGACGACGATGGCTCGCCGACCCAGCTCCCACCTCAGAAAACAGACGGTTTAGGTTCTCCAGGGGTGAGCTCCTTCAGGTAGTTTTTAATTAGCCACTCATTAGGAACCGGTGGAAAAAGCGAACGGAACAGCCGGTGTGAGTTATTATCCAAATAACAAGTTGAATTTGGTAATTAAAACCTGAGGTGGAGTGCAAATGAGCAAAGCCTGCCGGAGTCTCGGAGGAGCTACGGCCACACCTGGCGGAGGCTGACCGCTAACCTTCTCCAGCAAGACACCATGGAGCCAGAGCCCCCTGTGGTGGCAGAACAGGCCTCCCACAGCTGCACAGTTGAGTGAAATCCAGGAACTGGAGGACCAATTTAGAGCCAAGATGGAGGGAGGAGGAGGTGGTTTGGCAAATATAGCTCGCTGAGCGCATGAAATACTTGATCATGTCTTGCCAGACTCACTCAACTGATCTCATCATGAAATCTTGCTGGAGAAAATGGCATGTGCAGTGTGATGCCTTTAAAATATGCGTCTGGTAACAAGGAGGGGAGGGAAAGAAAGTATGAAACCTCCGCAGGTTGTCAGCCTCCAGGGAAATAATGGCTCTTTCATGTAGTAAGGGGGGCCATCATTGGTTAAAGACCAAGTCGGTGAAACAAGCCTGGTTGCTTAGGCGAATAGGGGGCTTTGGTTTTAATCTCCTTCAATGTCAGAAAGATTTGTGACAGTTGATGGGAGATATACAATGGACTATGCACCATTTAACCCTGTTGACACACTCCCTGATTCACCGTGGCTGTCTGACTGACACCCTGACTCACCGGGAAGGCTAACTGACACACCGACTCACAGCTACAAGGAATCTCATTACAGGAAGAAGAGAGAGCAAGAGAAGAAACGTGCCCAGAGTGTTGTCCTCGTTCTCCTCGGATGTGGGGTGAGCCAGTATACCAAGATCCAAAGAGCCAAAGAAGAAATGTGACAGACAGATGGGAGAGAGATCCTCGAGGCCCGTCCTGCCTGAGAGGTGAATGGAATGCGATAAAGTCTAGAGTGGGTAACATCATCAATGGCCAGGTCTCCAGGGCCCAGAGGGGGTGTGTTTGTCTTCCTCGGATGGTGTCACTCCAACCGTTCCTACATGGTGTCACTCCAACCGTTCCTACATGGTGTCACTCCAACCGTTCCTACATGGTGTCACTCCAACCGTTCCTACATGGTGTCACTCCAACCGTTCCTACATGGTGTCACTCCAACCGTTCCTACATGGTGTCACTCCAACCGTTCCTACATGGTGTCACTCCTTCTCTTTCTCCTACTTCATCTCTGCTCTCAACCTTTCCCTTAATCCTTCTCTTCTCACCCACTTTCCCTTCCACCTCTTCCTCTCTCTTCATCTCTCTCCCTTCTCTCTCTACCTCTCCTTCCACCTCTTCCTCTCTCTTCATCTCTCTCCCTTCTCTCTCTACCTCTCCTTCCACCTCTTCCTCTCTCTTCATCTCTCTCCCTTCTCTCTACCTCTCCTTCCATCTCTCTCTCAGTAGGCCAGCTGTATGATGGGCCAGGGGGGATAAGCGGTCGTCAGCTTCTCTCCAGATGGTTGGCTGAGCAGCAGCTTCCAGGGGGCTGTGGAGGCGGGAGGCAGAGGCGAGGGTGTACCAGGAGGAATGATTACAGTTTTGTGAGGCGCCCAGGTGAAAACGGGGCACACACAAAAGATAATCAGTTGTTGGAGTGTCCTGTAGTGTGGCTGGAGTGTTGCCTGAGTGATTCTATAGTCTGCCAGAGGTGGTGTGTTGGTGTGTTGCTTCCAGCCTACAGGGTTGTAGTGGTGGAATAGGGAAGGGGGCTTCTGGTTGTAGAGTGGCTTGTGTGTGTGCCTCCCCGAAGACATTCATGCCGTATGAGCCCGGAGCAAGGTATCTCACTGGAGGTTCATTGTGAATATGCCAATGCACCAGTGAGCAATGTGGTTTGTTCAGGTTAAGCAGACGCGTTATGTAACAACTGCGTTACAAATAGGAACACCTATGTCCCCGTAAACCCCTGTCTCTACCAATTGCGACTCGTATGGCATATTATTTCTATCCAATTATGTGATGTGACTCCATTTCCTCTCTCTGTCTGCGCCCCAAGTGGAACGTTATTCCTTATGGAGTGCACCACCGTTGACCAGGGCGCATAGGGTGCCATTCGGGACGCAGCCATAGTGTGGTACCATACCTCTGGTGTAGCAGAGCAGATGTGCTTGGTCACAGTGATGGCCTGTGTCTGGGTATTTACTGAGTGACTCAGAGAGAGAGAGAGAGAGGAGGGAGGGAACTGGAACCCACTCAATAATAGAAAATACTAAATTGCCTGGTGGCTGCAAAACTGTCTTTGCCCGAAATTGGTAGGTTATTACGGTAATTCTCTGGCTCTGTTCAGAACAGACATCTAACAGAAATATGCTCTAATGGCACTCTGTCTTAACTGGCATCCTAAAGCATTGGACTTCTCAGCCGTTTAACACACACGTGCACGCTCATGCACACACACACGCAGAGACACACGCTCACATACTCACACGCTCTCCCCTCTCACCCCATTCAACCCCTGACCCCCCCCCCCCCCATCCTCACTCATAATCTCACCCCGCCAAAATGTTTGTATTTGTGTCCAGCAAAAGGACTTAACAAGAAAAACGTCCAGAAGGACTTATTGGACTGCCTCAAATGGTTCCTTTTGGACGTTTTTCTTGATAAGCCATTTTGTTGTATTTTGGTCATGGTTGTCCAGCACCCCTCCTACTTTTCATTCAGGTATACATGAACCAGTTTGCTTTGTGTCACTCCTCTCAAAACCCTCCTATAGAACCCCCCTCCCTCTTCAATTCCCCCATCAGCTCCCCCTATCTACTTCAAACAAGACCTGTTTTCTTTCCACATTCGGTGGGAAAGGCAGAGCAGGCCATTGAAGGGCTCTGGGGACCTTGTGAGGAGAGCAGAGGAGAGGATGAAGAGAGAGAGAGAGAGAGTGAGAGAAGGAAAGGAGAGATGGAGTGTCCCTGTGCATGACAATGAGGAGACCATTCAATTAGCGGTAGTTTACGGCCCCTGATGTTGATTACCTAAGACAGGCCAGTGAGTCCCAGCCTTTCACTGATTAAAAGGAGGGGAGGCGTGGAGGCATGAGACAGAGACACTGGAAGTATGGGTTCCAGGTATTAGAATCTCCTCCTGTTTGATAAACAAGGGAGGAGGAGGAGGAGGAGGATAGGAAAGAGGAAGGAGGTCACTGTGTTCTTGGAAGGCCCCCCTTGTGTACTGTCACCCTCAATGTTCAGGTAATTGGACGATATAAATGGGGAAACAGACCCTTTATTTTCATTCTGTTTCTTTGTATAGGACAGGTAGAGGGCAAATGCATCCATATGTTTTTTGAGTGATTCCTGGTCCCTGTGTAGAAATAGAGGTTGTTCCATGTGATTAATGATGTTTAGAGATGTGATGTGACGGTTCCCCTTGATGGGATGTGATTGGGGGGCAACTAATTCCAATGTTCCGTGCCACTTACCAAATGTATCACTGGATGACAGTACAGTTATGTGACTGCGTCACAGCTGTTGGTTCCTAATTCAAGAGGGCCAATCATCAATGTGACACTCACCTTATTTATTTAGCCTGCCTAATGAGTTATCTATCTATCTATTAACTCTTAGATGTTAAGTCCCCCGTATGGGGGAATTTGAGCGGTTCTGGACCAGTTCCGACTGACATTTTGGTGTAGAAAGCGCCCTGTGAACGCCGTAGCGTCCAGTGCCTTATAACGCCAGAACAAATCATTGACTTACTCTTCCTTCCTCACAGATGGACAAAGTCGCTTTGTGCTTAAAGCTGAATTGTAACAAGTCGGCACCAATTTGAATGGTGTTTCTGCGCCACTCATTGGACGTTTAGGAGAAAATTGTCTGCCAGCAGTTATATGAAATAGTGCCAATATTGTACTGCTGCTAAGTATGATCATATATATTTTACAGTTATAATTTAATTGATACTCTATTTAGAAAGAAATTCAGTCATTTCAAGCCCTATTGTTCCACTCCTGTTGAATAGGAAAACAATTACATGTGATTTTTCATATTTTCGTAACAGTTGTATTTGAGCTTGTGTCCTCAAAAGTAAGTCCATATTACTTTAAAAAAGAAAGATTGTAATGCACACGTGATGTGTGTAAAATACTTTTTAGAAGGTTGCACTGATTATGATGAGCTAATGCTAAAGGAAGGACATCTCAGTAACTTTAAAAGGTTTTTATCAGAAAGTTGAGTTCCAGTCTTTGCTAAAACTATGCAACATTAACAGTTATTGTTTCTGGCATGAAATATTATTACGTTTAGGTCTGTTTATTTAGGCGGAAATCAAAATGTTACCCTATCGTTCAACTGCTGCAATATGTCACTTTTGGGCAACCCAACCAAATTCACATAGAAGTTATAGATCTGTCATCTCATTGAAAGCAAGTCTAAGAAGCGGTAGATCTGTTCTATGTGAGTTATAGATCTGTCATCTCATTGAAAGCAAGTCTAAGAAGCGGTAGATCTGTTCTATGTGAGTTATAGATCTGTCATCTCATTGAAAGCAAGTCTAAGAAGCGGTAGATCTGTTCTATGTGCGTTATAGATCTGTCATCTCATTGAAAGCAAGTCTAAGGAGCGGTAGATCTGTTCTATGTGAGTTATAGATCTGTCATCTCATTGAAAGCAAGTCTAAGAAGCGGTAGATCTGTTCTATGTGAGTTATAGATCTGTCATCTCATTGAAAGCAAGTCTAAGAAGCGGTAGATCTGTTCTATGTGAGTTATAGATCTGTCATCTCATTGAAAGCAAGTCTAAGGAGCGGTAGATCTGTTCTATGTGAGTTATAGATCTGTCATCTCATTGAAAGCAAGTCTAAGAAGCGGTAGATCTGTTCTATGTGAGTTATAGATCTGTCATCTCATTGAAAGCAAGTCTAAGAAGCGGTAGATCTGTTCTATGTGAATTATAGATCTGTCATCTCATTGAAAGCAAGTCTAAGGAGCGGTAGATCTGTTCTATGTGAGTTATAGATCTGTCATCTCATTGAAAGCAAGTCTAAGAAGCGGTAGATCTGTTCTATGTGAGTTATAGATCTGTCATCTCATTGAAAGCAAGTCTAAGGAGCGGTAGATCTGTTCTATGTGAGTTATAGATCTGTCATCTCATTGAAAGCAAGTCTAAGAAGCGGTAGATCTGTTCTATGTGAGTTATAGATCTGTCATCTCATTGAAAGCAAGTCTAAGAAGCGGTAGATCTGTTCTATGTGAGTTATAGATCTGTCATCTCATTGAAAGCAAGTCTAAGGAGCGGTAGATCTGTTCTATGTGAGTTATAGATCTGTCATCTCATTGAAAGCAAGTCTAAGAAGCGGTAGATCTGTTCTATGTGAGTTATAGATCTGTCATCTCATTGAAAGCAAGTCTAAGAAGCGGTAGATCTGTTCTATGTGAATTATAGATCTGTCATCTCATTGAAAGCAAGTCTAAGGAGCGGTAGATCTGTTCTATGTGAGTTATAGATCTGTCATCTCATTGAAAGCAAGTCTAAGAAGCGGTAGATCTGTTCTATGTGAGTTATAGATCTGTCATCTCATTGAAAGCAAGTCTAAGGAGCGGTAGATCTGTTCTATGTGAGTTATAGATCTGTCATCTCATTGAAAGCAAGTCTAAGAAGCGGTAGATCTGTTCTATGTGCACTATGTCTATGCTTCCCGTTCGTATGTTTAGTTTTTGAGTCTTTAAAAAACAGATGTCATGGAAAATATACTGTATTTCTCAGCCATTTAGATGATTCTTTACACTATACTTGCTTGTGTTGTCACATAAACAGAAATTCGACAAACTGTAATAATTTTAGCAACCAGGAAATGGCAAAGTGATTTCTGCATAGTGTATCTTTAATTCATAGTCACTGCAATGTCTTGGAAGCAGGTATTTGTTGGTGGGTTTCTTCTTCCCCGTTCTTATTTAGGCTCTACCAGTGCAGCGCTGTCAGAAGCCATAAAAACACTCTGCCGATTGGCAGTGTAAATACTAGAAAACTGGGACACTATTATCTAATTTAAAGATCCTCATAATAAAGTTAGGAGACATCAAAGAGCGGCAGGTAAAATCGGTCAGACGTGTTTGTGTGTGCGCGGGCGTGTTCATACGTGTTTGTGTGTGTGTACTCCTGTTCTCCTACCTATCACTCAAGGCGACACTGTCGTCAAATGCCGAGTGTCGCATTTAAATAAATAATTGCAGGCACACAAAAATAAATACTGACATTAGCTGGCAAAGGCCAGTCACTAGCAGAGTCTGCTAAAAAGTAATGTGACGTCCAGTATGGGGGAGTTAGGAAAGGAGAAAAGGAGAGAGGGAGTGAAGAAGGGGCCAGAACAAGCACACCGTTTTTTAATCACATCATTCTCCAGCTCTGCCTCAGCCTGCGTGTTGCAGTTGTTTATTTCCCTTTAATAATTCATCCAAAGCCACTGACCCACTCAATTAAATCCCAGGCGATTCTGTCGGCAGTGCATTCTACAATTCTTTCTTCCTGAGAAAAAGGGGGAAGCAAATTAATAAATATTACAATTTCAATATTCAAACAGTTGCGGGGAAGGATAAACAAGCCGGGGGAATCGCTAAATATGATTGCCTCGGTAATTTAAGAAGCGAAGGAGAGAACGGAGGAGAAGAAAGGAGGAGGAATGGTCAGGGGAAGGTGTTAGTCATATCTGAAATGCGTTCGCGACAAGATTACAGAGAAGAAAACAGAAGCGGATTAGAGAGGGGTGGAGGAGGAGAGGAGGGGTGGAGGAGGAGAGGAGGGGTGGAGGAGGAGAGGAGGGGTGGAATCAGAGGAGGTCTCAAGAGGCTTGGGGCTGCAGATGAAGACCGCTGTGCCCTCACTGCTGAGGGTCTGACAACTCTGGGGGAGGAAGATGTGTGTGTGTTTACTAAGATGTGTTTGTGTATGTGAGGTTGCATAAATGTGTACTGAACATGCATAGGGTACTGCATGTGTGTGTTTAAATATGCGTACTCTGTGTGTGTGTGTATGTGTGTACATATGTACAGATGTGTGTCTGCCTTTGCGTACATGCAGCAAGGCATGTGTGTGTGTGTGTGTGTGTGTGTGTGTGTGTGTGTGGATATGAACCTTCTCACCAATCATCCTCACCCATCTCCCTTGTCCCTGATGGTGCTGGGCAGGCGCTCCAGTCTTGATGGGGGGTACATCCTCCTGCTCGCTGGTTCACTGACCCTCTATGAAGCCCTCATTCAGTCAAAGAGACACAGGCGATGGAAGCAGACTGTTGAGGTGTGTGTGAGTGTGTGTGTGTGTTTAGGGTTACAATTAAGGATAGGGTTATAATCAAGGGTTAATGGTTTGGGGTTAGAACTAGGGTTAATAGTTTGGGGTTAGAACTAGGGTTAAGGTTAGGCTTAGGATAAATATTATTTTGAATGGGAATCAGTTGTTTGGTCCCCACAAAGATGGTAAAACAAATGTGTGTGTGTGTGTGTATGTTTGTGTGAGTGTGTGTGTGAATAGTGGCACCGGTAATGGCAAGGCAGTGGTAAGATCAATTGCACCGCGACCGCGGCTGGAACAAAGTGCTCCAGCCCTCTGTGTTGATGTGGTGGAAATTGCATCTTCAAGGAAACATGCTTGATGCGATTGTGGGATCAATAGAGAATAGGGGAGAGAAAGGGACTGCTAGGCCTGGTGGGACTGTGGGGCTGAGGTTGAATGAGGATGGTGGGACTGTGGGGCTGAGGTTGAATGAGATGGTGGGACTGTGGGGCTGTGGTTGAATGAGATGGTGGGACTGTGGGGCTGGGGTTGAATGAGATGGTGGGACTGTGGGGCTGTGGTTGAATGAGATGGTGGGACTGTGGGGCTGGGGTTGAATGAGATGGTGGGACTGTGGGGCTGTGGTTGAATGATGATTACAGATACTATTGAACAACTAGATGATTACTTTTAAATCCATGAAGGATATTTTGTTTTCTCAATGACATTCAATTAAGCATTGAAAAAAGGTTTAAGTTAGTTGAGCAAGTCAGAGACCAGTATTATGACACACCAAATATGTGCTGTTTTGGTTGTTTGTTTTTTGCTTAGTGATATTGTGAATATATTTTGAGGGGCATTTAACTGATTTAACTAGCTATGTATCTAATCTGGTTTCATCATGAGAAAATGAGTGAAGTCCCAAATTCCTGCGAGATACTACGAGAATTTCCACACTCATGGAAACAGAGTTGCAGAATTGATAGATCCGGTCATGAATTAGAAGCCACACCCTATAAATAAAGTAGTCAAGGTTTAGTATTTGGTCTCATAATCCTTGTTGGATGCGTTTGCAGTTAATTTTGGTTGTGTTTCAGATTATTTTGTGCACAAATAGAAATTAATGGTAAATAATATACTGTGTCATTTTGGAGTCACTATTATAAATAAGAATAGAATGTTTCTAAACACGTCTACCAAATGTGGATGCTACCATGATTACGGATAATCCTGAATGATGAATAGTTATGAGTGAGAAAGTAACAGAGGGTCAAAGATCATACACCGAAGACATGCTGCCCTCCCCTGTTATAATGTTATAAAGCCAGTTGCATGTGCCGAGGAGCGCTGTGACATAAGGAGAACTTGGGAAGTTTGGACACCAGGTAGAATGCAACATTCTGAATTAGTTTCATGGGTTTGATGGAACATGCGGTGAGCCCAGCCATCAGCGAGTTGCAGTAGTCCAGACAGGAGATGACGAGTGCCTGGATTATGAGGTAGGGTTGTACTCTACGGATGTTGTAGAGCATGCACCTGCAGGAGGGAGTCACTGCTTTGATGGTTGCAGAGAACCACAGGGTGTTGTCCAGGGTCACGGCAAGGTTCTTTGCACTCTGGGAGGGAGAAACTGTGGAGTTGTCAACCGTGATGGCAGGCCTTCCCCGGGAAGAAGAACAGTTCCGTCTTGTCAAGGTTGAGCTTGAGGTGCAGAGATGTGTATCCCCACCTGGGTGTCAGAAGGGGGAAGGAGACAAGTACAGTAGTTGAGTGTAATCCGCATAACAATGATGAGGAGAGACCATGTGAGGTTATGATGGAGCCGAGTGACTTGGCGTATAGAGAGAAGAGGAGGGGGCCTAGAATTGAGCCCTGGGGGACACCAGAAGTGAGAGCACGTGGTACAGGCACAAATCCTCTCCACACACACACACACACATAGTATTCACTCACTTGGAAATGTTTACCTACGCTCATTCATAAAGCCTTCTCTCTCTCTAACACACACACACACAGACACGCACAAGCACGCACACACACACACACACACACACACACACACACACACACACACACGCACAAGCACACACACACACGCACACGTCCATCAATGCGGCATAGATCTTAATTTTTTTTCTTCCCTCTCCCCATGCTGGCTGTTTCCATGGCAACAAGCTCCGGTTTCTGCCGCTGGAAAGTGGAAACTGACAGGACGTGTGAGCAGCCTCCAAGGGGCGGGCGGTGGGGGAGTGAAGAAGGGAGGATAGGGGGGTGAGGTACAGAGTGAGGGATGAAGGAGAAAGGAAGGGAGCAGGTGTGGACAGAATAGTGATCAACCTGTTCTTTCTTTCCACCATCCTTCCATCCCTTGTTTATTTAGATTCGCCTGGGAGTGCTGATTGGCATGAAAACATTTGCTGCCAGGTAAATGGGGGGTTGGCTTGAGGGCCAGAAGAGGCCTGCCATGTGGGTCAGGGGTGCATGAAGGAGGACACATACTGCTGATAATTACCCCTCTATCCTCCAGTCAAATTCCAGTCCCAAAAAAACAGACTTTTCTATCCTACATATAAGAGCCTAGAGTTCCAACTAACACATCACGGGATGTGTTAGTTGGTGGAGGTGGCTTGAAAGCCTATCAAGGCGTACTGCTGTATAACCCTGACACAGTGAAAAAGGCCTGCTGCAAATCCTTCAGTAACGCAGAATTATCTCCCTTAAGCATTGAGAAACACATTATAAATGCAGCTCCATTCAACTGCTGCCTGATTGCCTCCCACAAGGAGAGATTTCTGGGTTGGAGTGTCTGGGCTGTGGAGGGGCTTACCTGCTTGGAACGGCACACAGCTCAGGTGATAGGTTGGGTTTGTTAGCCACTGTCTGCAGCCGCCTGGTGTGTCCTGCTTGACTTAGTTAGTGGCCTACATTCTCTCTTTCTTTCTCCATCACCCACTTCTCCTCCTCCTCTTCCATATCAACCTCTAAATTACTCTCCACCCACTGGGTCATTTCAACATCTAGTTTGGATTTACATTTGGATGAGTAGTCAACTAACATCAATTCAATATGAAATCAACCAAAACATTTCACCATGTCATTGGATTTAGTTAAAAGTTGGGTGAAAAAAATATATATTTCCTTTCCGTTGATGACTTTTTTGCAAATCCAATCAGTTTTCCACGTTGATTCAACGTCGTCACATTAAAGTTTTGGTTGAAATTACGAGGAAACAATGTCGATTCAACCAGTTTTTGCCTAGTGGGTAGAGCTTCTTGACTGTGTGACTGTCCGTTGCCTCAGTTAACCCCTGACACCTTCTACTCTTCCTCTCTTTCCCCTCCCTCCCTTTGTCTTGCACTTCCTCCTGCTGTTGTTTCCTCTCTCTTCTAGCTCTCCCCTTCTCTCTTCTCCCTCCCTCCCTTTGTCTTGCATTTCCTCCTGCTGTTGTTTCCTCTCTCTTCTAGCTCTCCCCTTCTCTCTTCTCCCTCACACAACTTTGAGGCCAAACTTCAAAACATGGAAGTGATTGACATATCAAGGGGTAATCCCAAAGCACTTGACTTGAATTGAAGCAAAATGTATAGGCATTTTAAGAGATGTGTCAGTCAAAGCATCTCTGGGCTTTCTCCTCCCAATAGATTTCCATGTGCAAATTATTTTCAGTCAGCTCACAAGATGAAGGAAGAGGCTGTAACCAATGACGGCGATGTTTCTAAGGGCTGAACTGCAACAATGCATCAGTGACAAAGCGTGAATGTTTGGAATGCCTGACTCCGCTGTTGAACTAACCACTCAGGATTGTGTATGGACTGCTGAGGACTGTTGTGAGCCCAAGGTTGTAAAGCGCCAAGCAGTCACAATCTTACTCTGCTCAACACTGATTCAGCCCCATAGAAAGCTGCATGAATCCCAGCTTTTTCTTATATATCGTGAATGAGCCACTATGTTGGCCTATAGGCTAAGACATTGAACTGAAAATACGATTATTTTCAAGGTTGTTCAGCCACAACAATCCAGGATGTTCTGCATATACTATGATGTTGACAGGGCCAAGACCTTTGTACTTTGCCCTCTCTGGGTTGAAGCCGCTCTGACAGGAGTTCTGAACTCATCACAATGAACACCCATGATGCCTCTGACCCAGTTCTGAACTCATCTCTATGAACCCCCATGATGCCTCTGACCCAGTTCTGAACTCATCTCTATGAACCCCCATGATGCCTCTGACCCAGTTCTGAACTCATCTCTATGAACCCCCATGATGCCTCTGACCCAGTTCTGAACTAATCTCTATGAACCCCCATGATGCCTCTGACAGGAGTTCTGAACTCATCTCTATGAACCCCCATGATGCCTCTGACAGGAGTTCTGAACTCATCTCTATGAACCCCCATGATTCCTCTGACAGGAGTTCTGAACTCATCTCTATGAACCCCCATGATGCCTCTGACAGGAGTTCTGAACTCATCTCTATGAACCCCCATGATGCCTCTGACAGGAGTTCTGAACTCATCTCAATGAACCCCCATGATTCCTCTGACAGGAGTTCTGAACTCATCTCTATGAACCCCCATGATGCCTCTGACAGGAGTTCTGAACTCATCTCTATGAACCCCCATGATGCCTCTGACAGGAGTTCTGAACTCATCTCGATGAACCCCCATGATGCCTCAGACAGGAGTTCTGAACTCATCTCTATGAACCCCCATGATGCCTCTGACAGGAGTTCTGAACTCATCTCTATGAACCCCCATGATTCCTCTGACAGGAGTTCTGAACTCATCTCTATGAACCCCCATGATGCCTCTGACAGGAGTTCTGAACTCATCTCTATGAACCCCCATGATGCCTCTGACAGGAGTTCTGAACTCATCTCTATGAACCCCCATGATGCCTCTGACAGGAGTTCTGAACTCATCTCTATGAACCCCCATGATGCCTCTGACCCAGTTCTGAACTCATCTCTATGAACCCCCATGATGCCTCTGACAGGAGTTCTGAACTCATCTCTATGAACCCCCATGATGCCTCTGACAGGAGTTCTGAACTCATCTCTATGAACCCCCATGATGCCTCTGACAGGAGTTCTGAACTCATCTCTATGAACCCCCATGATGCCTCTGACAGGAGTTCTGAACTCATCTCTATGAACCCCCATGATGCCTCTGACAGGAGTTCTGAACTCATCTCTATGAACCCCCATGATGCCTCTGACAGGAGTTCTGAACTCATCTCTATGAACCCCCATGATGCCTCTGACAGGAGTTCTGAACTCATCTCTATGAACCCCCATGATGCCTCTGACAGGAGTTCTGAACTCATCTCTATGAACCCCCATGATGCCTCTGACAGGAGTTCTGAACTCATCTCTATGAACCCCCATGATGCCTCTGACAGGAGTTCTGAACTCATCTCAATGAACCCCCATGATTCCTCTGACAGGAGTTCTGAACTCATCTCTATGAACCCCCATGATGCCTCTGACCCAGTTCTTTCTTTAATTGAGCTTTTCCTTTTCTAATTTTTTGCTGCATCTGATTCTTAATCCTCCCATGAGTCAGTGTTTCTCTTCTTTATCTGTTTTCTCTCCATTTCTTTTTGGCTCCAGTTTTCCATCCTTTTCTGTCTCATTGTCTTTTTTTCACTTTTTAATCTATCTCTCTCTCTCTCTCTCTCTCTCTCTCTCTCTCTCCCTCTCTCTCTCTCCTACTGCCACACCCCTGAGCAGCACAGAGATTACTCTCGCCAGCATCCTGCCAACCAATTAAAACACCATCCCTCACCAGCCCCCCCCACCCCACACACACACACACACACGGCTGCTCACCTTCCATCCCACTGACCATGTACCCATCCACTCTCCTCTTCCTCCTCTTCCTACACCACTCTCCCTGCTCAGCGGCCCCGCTGCCATCACATCTCTTCCTACACCACTCTTTCCTCACACAAACTTTTACAATGACCACCTCTGCACTCCGTTTTTTCCCCTCCAATTTCCCCCCGTTGCTGTTCATACTGTACTTCATCTTCCCCTCCCTCCCTCCTTTCTCCCTTACCGCCAAATTCCCTGAAGAGCGTGCCTTGTTGCCTGGTCTCCCACACGCCTTCCTCTCAGCTTTAATTAAAGTCGCTCCCAGAGTTCTTCCAACGTTCCCCACATCCCCTCCTTTCCTCACATTGTCACATCACTCCCATTAATACATATGTGAAGCATATCAAAGCCTTCTTCTTGTCTTCTACTGGCTTAGGTCTGCTACTCCCCATGCCTCTCATGTTGTATGAGGAAAGAACACTGGTTCACTAATGGTCTGCCCCGTTTGGTTCCTCCATTGATTTGCAGCCCCATGCTGTACAGTATATCATATATATTCATCGTGGTCCATGCATAAGGTAGCCCTTTCCTGAAGTCAATGACCACAAGCACCCTCTTTGGCCTCATGGGTGGAATATTTTTCATAATTTAATATAAAAAAAAAAAAAACGTAATTATGACACAAATCAGGTGTGTCTATGTCATACAGTTTTGTTATATTTCAGCCTTCTGTGTAAAATTGGGATGCAAACTCAAAATTGTATAAATGCCAACTCTATATCTGACATGGTACAGGTGCCTTCTTTCTTTAAAGTCCATAACCATGTGTGTGAGGTGTATACTTTTGTTTCAAAGTAGATTTGTTTAAGACTGATTTAGCCCACTTCAGTAAAAGGTTAAGGGATTGGAAGGAAGTGTAGTTTATTGGGATGTTTGGCTGTTTATTGTACTCTGTCTGTATACTGAGCTTGTTTTATGTGGAGAAGTGTGTCTCGGCACTAGGCATTTGATCTAGGGGCATCACCTGTGTGTGTGTGTGTGTGTGTGTGTGTGTGTGTGTGTGTGTGTGTGTGTGTGTGTGTGTGTGTGTGTGTGTGTGTGTGTGTGTGTGTGTGTGTGTGTGTGTGTGTGTGTGTGTGTGGGTGTGTGTGTGTGTAATGGGTTTCATTTGTTCATCGTGTTCATGCATGGCTTAAGGGCCTGGAAGGTGCTGTGTGTTGTGTTGTGTGCCAGACTGTTTGTCAGTTTGATGTACTCAGTATGCTCTGTATACTGGGTGTGTTTTCTGTGTCTAGGGCATAGGCAGTACTCATTTGATCCAAAGCATCCCTCCCCCACAAGCTCTTCTTCCGTCTTTTCCAGCTACTCTCAAAACAGCCTTGTCTCTCTCCAGGTTTTTGTCTTGTGTCTTAAAAAAAAGCCAAGTCGGGAATCGACCAGCTGGTCTAGACACATTCTCCGTAGGTGGCTTCCAGGGCATGGGAATCGACCGGCTGGTCTAGACATGTTCTCCGTCGGTGGCTTCCAGGGCACGGGAATCGACCGGCTGGTCTAGACACGTTCTCCGTCGGTGGCTTCCAGGGCACAATCCAGTGTTTTGCCTTCGTTTGCTCTCATTTGTTTAGCTTGATGGCCGAGGCCAGCGTTGGTGACCTCTCACTCTGCTAAATGGGGATATCAACCCTGAGGTCGCCAGAGCAGCTTCCTAACTGCTGCTCGGACTATCCTTCCTCCCCTTTGCAGGTACAGGGTTATGTCAACCTTTCAGAGCAGTAAACATTAGAGAAGCGGAGAAGCCTAAAGGAGGTGAGGGACTTTGGAATAACTGCTGTAGAACTGGATAAAACACTATAGAACGGTAAGTGTGTACACTCTTAGAAAAAACGGGTTCCAAAGGGGTTCTTCTGCAGGTAGAACTCTTTTGGGTTCAATGTAGAACACTCTGTGGAAAGGGTTCTACATGGAACTTAAAAGGGTTCTATCTAGAACCGATCTAGGGATCTAGATAGCACCTTTTTTTCTAAGAGTGTAGGGATGGAGAGTACTGTAGTGTAGTGCCAGGGACTATCCAAAGATCAGACTGGTATTCAGACCCATTTTGAGATGTGGTTCACCAATCACCTCTCTTGTCCAAAGCTCATCAGAAAAATGGTAATGTTCAGTATCCTTAGTAACCCCTTCAGACAGGGTCTGTCAGGTCCTTAGTAACCCCTTCAGACAGGCTCTGTCAGGTCCTTAGTAACCCCTTCAGACAGGCTCTGTCAGGTCCTTAGTAACCCCTTCAGACAGGCTCTGTCAGGTCCTTAGTAACCCCTTCAGACAGGCTCTGTGAGGTCCTTAGTAACCCCTTCAGACAGGCTCTGTGAGGTCCTTAGTAACCCCTTCAGACAGGCTCTGTCAGGTCCTTAGTAACCCCTTCAGACAGGCTCTGTGAGGTCCTTAGTAACTCCTTCAGACAGGCTCTGTGAGGTCCTTAGTAACCCCTTCAGACAGGCTCTGTCAGGTCCTTAGTAACCCCTTCAGACAGGCTCTGTGAGGTCCTTAGTAACCCCTTCAGACAGGCTCTGTGAGGTCCTTAGTAACCCCTTCAGACAGGCTCTGTGAGGTCCTTAGTAACCCCTTCAGACAGGCTCTGTGAGGTCCTTAGTAACCCCTTCAGACAGGCTCTGTGAGGTCCTTAGTAACCCCTTCAGACAGGCTCTGTCAGGTCCTTAGTAACCCCTTCAGACAGGCTCTGTGAGGTCCTTAGTAACCCCTTCAGACAGGCTCTGTGAGGTCCTTAGTAACCCCTTCAGACAGGCTCTGTGAGGTCCTTAGTAACCCCTTCAGACAGGCTCTGTCAGGTCCTTAGTAACCCCTTCAGACAGGCTCTGTGAGGTCCTTAGTAACCCCTTCAGACAGGCTCTGTGAGGTCCTTAGTAACCCCTTCAGACAGGCTCTGTGAGGTCCTTAGTAACCCCTTCAGACAGGCTCTGTGAGGTCCTTAGTAACCCCTTCAGACAGGCTCTGTGAGGTCCTTAGTAACCCCTTCAGACAGGCTCTGTGAGGTCCTTAGTAACCCCTTCAGACAGGCTCTGTGAGGTCCTTAGTAACCCCTTCAGACAGGCTCTGTGAGGTCCTTAGTAACCCCTTCAGACAGGCTCTGTGAGGTCCTTAGTAACCCCTTCAGACAGGCTCTGTCAGGTCCTTAGTAACCCCTTCAGACAGGCTCTGTGAGGTCCTTAGTAACCCCTTCAGACAGGCTCTGTCAGGTCCTTAGTAACCCCTTCAGACAGGCTCTGTGAGGTCCTTAGTAACCCCTTCAGACAGGCTCTGTGAGGTCCTTAGTAACCCCTTCAGACAGGCTCTGTGAGGTCCTTAGTAACCCCTTCAGACAGGCTCTGTGAGGTCCTTAGTAACCCCTTCAGACAGGCTCTGTGAGGTCCTTAGTAACCCCTTCAGACAGGCTCTGTGAGGTCCTTAGTAACCCCTTCAGACAGGCTCTGTGAGGTCCTTAGTAACCCCTTCAGACAGGCTCTGTGAGGTCCTTAGTAACCCCTTCAGACAGGCTCTGTGAGGTCCTTAGTAACCCCTTCAGACAGGCTCTGTGAGGTCCTTAGTAACCCCTTCAGACCTCTAATACCCACTGTGCGCCCGCATTCCCCAGTGTGACTCCTCACCTCAATTTGCTGCTCCACATCGGCAAGCCGAGGCATCAAAGTTTGTTTCTCTTCTCCCCTCCTTCCCTTGTTTCAGAAGTTCCCTTTGAAGTAAAAGTTTACTCTGCAACGTTTGACGAGCAGCCATTTCCTTGATTTCCTATTGATTCCCTTCTGCCTTGCTTGACGTGCCTTGCCTTGTCTTGCTTGGCTGGAAAAGGAGAACAAGAAAAAGAAGGGGAAGAATTAGAAAAGGAGAACGGGTCGATGCTACTGTGACCTCCTGGGGGAAGTATTGTAGACCCCAACCATACTATCCATTTCTAGATCGTACCCCATCCTCGCTCGTCCTCCATGGCTTTGGCCAAGCGTGCAAATGGCAAATGGCGCCCTGGATGGACCCTCTCTGCCCTCGACACATGGTCAAACACTGTGACAAAAACACGCGCCTGGGCCTGCACAGGAGACTCCCACGGCTCATGTCAACCCCCCGTGACAATTCTCTTTATGCTATGTGCCTCTGTACTTCCCATCCTGCCCTGAAAGGAAAATTATAATAGAAATAGTTGACCGTAACAGAGAGACTCGTGCCAGAAATGTAATCCAATGTCCAATCTAACGTCTAAAAGGAGGCACTCTCCACTAATCATTGCTTCGACCTATTCTAGCCATGCAGTCAGAATATGGTAATGTGATGACTAGACGTGTGTGTGTGTTTGAGTGTGCCTGCATGCATGCTTGTTACTACTACTGTATGTGTGTGCATGGGATGTCACAGAGGATGCTGGGAGTAGGATGTAGCAGTTACTAGTCAGGAATGGAGACTGAATTCAGACCGACCACCAATCTGCTGGCCAATCATAAAGAGCAGAGAGTGAAGCTACGTGACCAGGCGGCGGACTAGCTTAGCTGCTGAGGTCATTACATACCTACATGAAGCTAGGTGACCAGGCGGCGGACTAGCTTAGCTGCTGAGGTCATTACATACCTACATGAAGCTAGGTGACCAGGCGGCGGACTAGCTTAGCTGCTGAGGTCATTACATACCTACATGAAGCTAGGTGACCAGGCGGCGGACTAGCTTAGCTGCTGACATTACATTACATTAGCTTAGCATATTAGCTGCTGACATTACATTACATTCGCTTAGCATATTAGCTGCTGAGGTCATTACATACCTACATGGTTTCCTACAGATCACTTCTACTACTCTCTCTCGCTGTCATTCAGTCGACATGGAGGGAATGTAAAGTGAAGTAAAGAATCCCTGTTAATAGAGATTTATGGAGCGATGGGGACGTCTTGGTTGAAAGTCACAAGTATTGAGGAATCAATGTCTGCATGGGTTTCACCCAAATAACACGCAGGGAAGACCTTTAGATGATCCACAGGTGTTTCACAAACCAGACCGTTGGCTGACTCAAAGGCTCTATAGTCACAGCAGATGCTGAGGTATCTTGAGATATCATTCACTCACTAGGGGTGAGTTGAGTTGAAGGATCTCACCTTTTTAATGGCTGTATCTTTTTAAGACGCCATTGAGGTTCAATTGATACATTTTAACGAGACACTCTCAGTCGGGTTTAAATGTTCCATCCGTCATTACCATTGCTCTCTCTTTCTTCTCCTCCATCTTGCTCCTAACTGGGTTTGGGGGAAGGGGAATTATCTCCTGATTAAAATGTTATTATAAGATATTTAACTGTCTTTATTTTCACCTCAAATGCCCTTAGAAATGAACTGATACAACTTCATCCTCAACGCAGTGAGTGTTTCACTTGTGGTTCTTATGTCACTCAACCCTTCTGCAGGCTATGATTATTTCTCTGCACTTTTATCATACTTATTATGATATGATCAATATGACTACACTGAAATAGGGTTGTACTGTAAACAGAACAAGCATCCAATGCACTATTGGATATCTACAGTAGATATTACATCTACAGTAGATATTACATCTACAGTAGATATTACATCTACAGTAGATATTACATTGCCATCCACAACGGTCCAAACCAGTGACCACAACTCATAGAATCACTACTAATCCACTTATTGAATATAATCATTGAACCATCCAAAATATCCAGCCATCTGTCCTGGAGATGATATCATTGGTTTACCCTCCGCTGTGATCTCAGTGATTGGCTGTGACAGGGTCAGTGCTGAGACCTACACTGGGCTACAGTACAGTAAGTCACAGGCCTAATGAAGGCTCTGGGGGTAAACAACAGGCTTTCTAATGTATTAGATTATTCCCTTAATGGAGGCCATGTGGGACCTGCCCCTCTGAGGATAATCTGTGATATGAATGTGTGTGTAGACAGTAGGCATTGGTGTGTGTGTGTGTGTGTGTGTGTGTGTGTGTGTGTGTGTGTGTGTGTGTGTGTGTGTGTGTGTGTGTGTGTGTGTGTGTGTGTGTGTGTGTGTGTGTGTGTGTGTGTGTGTGTGTGTGTGTGTGTGTGTGTACTGTGTGTGTGTGTGTGTGTGTGTGTGTGTGTGTGTGTGTGTGTGTGTGTGTGTGTGTGTGTGTGTGTGTGTGTGTGTGTGTGTGTGTGTCTGTGTGTGTGTGTGTGTGTGTGTGTGTAGTGTGTGTGTAGTGTGTGTGTGTAGTTGTGTGTGTAGTTGTGTGTGTGTGTGTGTGTGTGTAGTGTGTGTGTGTAGTGTGTGTGTGTAGTGTGTGTGTGTGTGTGTGTAGTGTGTGTGTGTGTGTGTGTGTGTAGTGTGTGTGTGTGTGTAGTGTGTGTGTGTGTGTGTGTGTAGTGTGTGTGTGTGTAGTGTGTGTGTGTGTAGTGTGTGTGTAATGTGTGTGTGTGTAGTGTGTGTGTAGTGTGTGTGTGTGTGTAATGTGTGTGTGTGTAGTGTGTGTGTGTAGTGTGTGTGTGTGTAGTGCGTGTGTGTGTAGTGTGTGTGTGTGTGTGTGTAGTGTGTGTGTGTGTAGTGTGTGTGTAGTGTGTGTGTGTGTGCGTGCGTGCGTGTGTGTGTAGTGTGTGTGTGTGTGTGTAGTGTGTGTGTAGTGTGTGTGTGTGTGCGTGCGTGCGTGTGTGTGTAGTGTGTAGTGTGTGTGTGTGTGTGTGTGTGTGTGTGTGTGTGTGTGTGTGTGTGTGTAATGTGTGTGTAGTGTGTGAGTGTGTGTGTGTGTGTGTGTAGTGTGTGTGTGTAGTGTGTGTGTAGTGTGTGTGTGTGTGTGTGTGTGTGTGTGTGTGTAGTTGTGTGTGTGTGTGTGTGTGTAGTGTGTGTGTGTAGTGTGTGTGTAGTGTGTAGTGTGTGTGTGTGTGTGTGTGTGTGTGTGTGTGTGTGTTTGGTGTGTGTGTGTAGTGTGTGTGTAGTGTGTGTGTGTGTGTGTGTGTGTGTGTAGTGTGTGTGTAGTGTGTGTGTGTGTGTAGTGTGTGTGTGTGTGTGTAGTGTGTGTGTAGTGTGTGTGTGTGTGCGTGCGTGCGTGTGTGTGTAGTGTGTAGTGTGTGTGTGTGTGTGTGTGTGTGTGTGTGTGTGTGTGTGTGTGTGTGTGTGTGTAATGTGTGTGTAGTGTGTGAGTGTGTGTGTGTGTGTGTGTAGTGTGTGTGTGTAGTGTGTGTGTAGTGTGTGTGTGTGTGTGTGTGTGTGTGTGTGTGTAGTTGTGTGTGTGTGTGTGTGTGTAGTGTGTGTGTGTAGTGTGTGTGTAGTGTGTAGTGTGTGTGTGTGTGTGTGTGTGTGTGTGTGTGTGTTTGGTGTGTGTGTGTAGTGTGTGTGTAGTGTGTGTGTGTGTGTGTGTGTGTGTGTAGTGTGTGTGTAGTGTGTGTGTGTGTGTAGTGTGTGTGTGTGTGTGTGTGTGTGTGTAGTGTGTGTGTGTGTGTGTGTGTGTGTGTGTGTGTGTGTGTGTGTGTGTGTGTGTGTGTGTGTGTGTGTGTGTAGTGTGTGTGTGTGTGTGTGTGTAGTGTGTGTGTGTGTGTGTAGTGTGTGTAGTGTGTGTGTGTGTGTAGTGTGTGTGTGTGTAGTGTGTGTGTGCGTGTGTGTGTGTGTGTGTGTAGTGTAAAGAGAGCGAGAGAGGGGGGAAGAGAGTTAGAAAGAAAGAGAGAAAGAAAGAAAGAAAGAAAGAAAGAAAGAAAGAAAGAAAGAAAGAAAGAAAGAAAGAAAGAAAGAAAGAAAGAAAGAAAGTGCATGTTTTTACCCAGGACTCATAAATAACAGACAGCAGTGAGGCAGGATTATGTTGTCAAGTAAGACGTGGAGAGGAGGGGAAGAGGGGTCGTATGGGACAAGTTGAGAGCTAGTGATGCAATAAGAGGATAGAAAATGCTGCCCCTACAACAAAGACAGCTAGATGACTTAAAAAACAAAGACAGCTAGATAACTTAAAAAACAAAGACAGCTAGATGACTTAAAACACAAAGACAGCTAGATGACTTAAAACACAAAGACAGCTAGATGACTTAAAACACAAAGACAGCTAGATGACTTAAAACACAAAGACAGCTAGATGACTTAAAAAACCAAGACAGCTAGATGACTTAAAAAACAAAGACAGCTAGATGACTTAAAAAACAAAGACAGCTAGATGACTTAAAACACAAAGACAGCTAGATGACTGCCTCTTTAAGTTTTTTCTCTTGCTGACGGAGAGGACGCTGGCATGGTTTGCCGCTTCTCCGTTTCTCTAACCGAAAATCCTCTACAGTGCAACAGTTGTTGTATGTTGTATAGTATAATGCTTATCGACCAGTATTAAGTTATACTAGTGTCGCTGCTCACTAGTAAACATTGTGGATTTGTATGTGTTCTGTACGGATTCCGCCGACTCAAGCGGCTGTCTACCTACCAGTTTTCCATCGCTCGTGGATTCCCGTATCTGTTCATCACTGCCTGTTGCCGTGAGGCTTTCACCTAAAGTCACTGCGGATGATCGCAAGGTCTCCACCCAAAGTCACAGTTATCTGCTTAGGGTGGAGCCAGAGGACCGCGGAAGATTCATGGAGCAATGGAGAGAGATGGAGAGGGAAAGGAAGGATCTGGCCTTAAAGGGGCCAATGGGGAGCATCCCCAGTCCGGGTCCAGCCGTCTACTCTACTCCCCTACCGGAGCAGTCCGCTCCACCAGTGCGCCTCCTCAGTCCGCTACGTCCAGCGCCGGCCCGGAGCCAAAGAAGGTCCATCGTGGCTTCGAGCACCACACCATCGGTGCGCAGCCAGAGCCCGGAGAGGCTGAAGGAGGGGGATCGCACACCACTTCGTCTGCCCACATTTCATGATCGGGAGAAGCCAGAGGGGTTTCATAAATACCCGGAGGAGGAGCAGACGAGGTGGTGGAGAGCCTGGGTTGCGCTTCCGGTGGAGGTGCAGAAAGACCCATTCCTCCTGGAGATAGAGGAGGAGAAGGATTTCGAGTGCCCAATCCGGGTCCAGCCGTCTGCTCCGCTCCAGGGCCAGAGCAGTCTGCTCCACCGGTACCCAATCCGGGTCCAGCCGTCTGCTCCGCCCCAGTGCCAGAGCAGTCCGCTCCACCAGTACCCATTCCGGGTTCAGCCGTCTGCCCCGCCCCAGAGTCAGAGCAGTCCGCTCCACCGGTGCCCATTCCGGGTCCAGCTGTCTGCTCCGCTCCAGTGCCAGAGCAGTCCGCCGTACCGGTGCCCAATCCGGGTCCAGCCGTCTGCTCCGCCCCAGTGCCAGAGCAGTCCGCTCCACCGGTACCCATTCCGGGTTCAGCCGTCTGCTCCGCTCCAGTGCCAGAGCAGTCCGCCCTACCGGTGCCCAATCTGGGTCCAGCCGTCTGCTCCGCTCCAGAGCCAGAGCAGTTCGCTCCACCGGTGCCCAATCCGGGTCCAGCCGTCTGCTCCGCTCCAGAGCCAGAGCAGTCCGCTCCACCGGTACCTAGTCCGGGTTCAGCCGTCTGCTCCGCTCCAAAGCCTGAGCAGTCCGCCCCACCGGTGCCTAGTCCAGGCCCGGTTGTTTTCCCAGCTCCATGGCCAGAGCCGGTTGCCCCACCGGTGCCCAGTCCAGGCCCGGTTGTTTCCCCGCTCCATGGCCGGAGCCGTTTGCCCCACCGGTACCCAGTCCGGGCCCGGTTGTTTGCCCCGCTCCATGGCCGGAGCCGTTGGCCCCACCGGTACCCAGTCCGGGCCCGGTTATAAAGAAGGGGCATGGGAGTAAACTGTCCACTTCGCCGGAGCCAGAGCCGCCCCCGATGGACTAGTCTTCCCTCCCTATTAACCCCCCCCCCCCCCCCTTGTTTTGTGTGTTTTTTTGGCGTCCGGGGGTCCGCGCCTTGGGGGGGGGGGGGTACTGTCAGGCTCTGGCCATAGAGAAGCCTATTTGCTTCTCTATGTAGCTATGGTCAGAGTCTGACAGTGTCTTTCTTTTCCGTTTCTGTGTGGGTTTTGGGTTGGATCCCTAATTAGAGGCAGCTGCACCGCATTGTCTCTAATTCGGGATCCTATATATGTTAGTCGGTCCTTCACTCTGGTGTGGGTCGTTGTCGATGTATTTTGCAGTCACGGTGACAGTAAGTGTGCACATTCAATACGTCCGTTCTTTCGTATTTTGTAACGTGATGTTTGTACCTCGTGTGTTTGTTTTACTTAGTTAGTTCGTACATTTTGAGTTGGTTTTATACATAGTATACAATAAATGTCGAACTACTATCCCTGCGCTGCGTCTTGGTCTCTCCTTGCACCAACTCGTGACACTCGGTCATGTCATTAGCCGCTATGGAGTCTCATTTCACTGCTATGCTGATGACACACAACTCTACATGAAATCGGAAACACATGCCTCTGCAACTTCATCAACATAATTTCCGTCTTCAAGATTTCATTCTACCATCTCAGAAATATTGCAAAACTCCGTTCCACACTCACCTTAGCAGATGCTGAAATACTGGTCCAGGCCTTTATCTCCTCCAGACTGGACCACTGTAATGCACTTCTCATCGGGATCCCTAACAACAGCCTGCAGAGACTGAAGTATGTTCAGAATAGTGCTGCAAGGATCTTGATGAGAATGCGAAAATACGACCACATCACACCCATTCTTCATTCACTTCACTGGCTTCCTGTTTCTGCCAGGATTGAATATAAGGTCGCCTTTCTTACCCACCAGTGCATCTATGGAAATCCCCCCCCCCCCTCTATCTGAAAGAACTTCTCACTCCTACAACTCGATCTCTCCGTTCAGCAAACTCAAACCGCCTCCTTCTCCCCAAGACTAAGCTCAGCACCATGGGTGATCGGGCTTTCTGTTCTGCTGCTCCTCGTATCTGGAATGCCCTCCCCGACCATCTGAGGGCGCCTCAAACTACTGACTTATGACTTTTAACTAATATGTCTATTTGTATTTTATATATATTTTTCTTTACCATGCTTTTATGATCTTAACTGTAGCACTTTGAGATTTGATCCAAATGTAAAGTGCATTACAAATAAAATATATTATTATTATTATTATTACTTAAAAAAACAAAGACAGCTAGATGACTTAAAAAAGCAAAGACAGCTAGATGACTTAAAAAACAAAGACAGCTAGATGGCTTAAAAAACAAAGACAGCTAGATGACTTAAAAAACAAAGACAGCTAGATGACTTAAAAAAGCAAAGACAGCTAGATGACTTTAAAAACAAAGACAGCTAGATGACTTAAAAAACAAAGAAAGCTAGATGACTTAAAACACAAAGACAGCTAGATGACTTAAAAAACAAAGACAGCTAGATGACTTAAAAAAGCAAAGACAGCTAGATGACTTTAAAAACAAAGACAGCTAGATGACTTTAAAAATAAAGACAGCTAGATGACTTAAAACACAAAGACAGCTAGATGACTTAAAAAGCAAAGACAGCTAGATGACTTACAAAACAAAGACAGCCAGATGACTTAAAAAACAAAGACAGCTAGATGACTTTAAAAACAAAGACAGCTAGATGTCTTAAGAAAAGCAGACAGCTAGATGACTTAAAAAACAAAGACAGCTAGATGACTTAAGAAAAGCAGACAGCTAGATGACTTAAAAAAGCAAAGACAGCTAGATGACTTAAAACACAAAGACAGCTAGATGACTTAAAAAGCAAAGACAGCTAGATGACTTAAAAAACAAAGACAGCTAGATGACTTAAAAAAGCAAAGACAGCTAGATGACTTAAAACACAAAGACAGCTAGATGACTTTAAAAACAAAGACAGCTAGACGACTTAAGAAAAGCAGACAGCTAGATGACTTAAAAAACAAAGACAGCTAGATGACTTAAGAAAAGCAGACAGCTAGATGACTTAAAAAAGCAAAGACAGCTAGATGACTTAAAAAACAAAGACAGCTAGATTGTCACGATCCCTGTTCCCTGAGTCTGTGTTTGTCTGTCTTGTTTGTTTATTGTCCGTCTCTTGGTACCGGGGTCAGTTGCCTGGTTACTGATGAGTGGGCGGGGCTACATTCATCCGGAGCCTGTCATGAGCACTACACACCTGTTCCTGATCTGCGGTCATCACTATTTAAGAGACGACCTGACATCCAGTCCCCGCCGGATCGTTAAGTCACATAGTATGTGTATCTGCGTACCAGCCATCTGAGTTATATATATTGTACCAGTTGTTAATATTGCTTCGCCTTATTATTCCTTGCTCAGTAATCCCGTCTGTACTCTGTTTAGGAATCCTGCCTGGATATACCCATCATCACGCCGCCTCCTACTCATCTCTCCCTCCACTCACCTAGGATACGGATTCGAACAATCACGGACCACTTATCTGCCACCTACCTGGAAACTCAGCCACCAACCTACCAACTCCCTATTCTACCACATCCTCTTCAACAATTCCCGATTACCACTCTTCAATAAATATCACCATATACTTACATTGCCGGTCTGCGTTTGGGTTCCTATTACAAATCCTGACAGTACGATCCGGCCAACATGAATCCAGCGGACCTGGACAATGTTCGTCAGGCTGTCTCACACCAGGGAGCCATACTGGGTCAGCATGGTTCAGCACTCCAGGAGATCATGACGAATCTGCAAGGTCTAGCGGTTAGCATTTCCGCTATTCAGACCCAACTCGGCATTTCTACTGTTCCACCTGTCGCTATACCAACCCCTGCACATTCGGAGGCCACCCCAAGTCCTGTTCCTGATCGAGAACCCTGGGTACCCCCTCCTGAAAGGTATGATGGGGATCTTGGGCACTGTCGATCGTTCCTAATGCAGTGTGGTCTGGTTTTTGAACAACAGCCCCGTACTTACGCAACGGATAGAGCCAAGATTGCATATATGGTCGGTTTGCTTCGTGGTGAAGCCTTGAAGTGGGCATCTGCAGTGTGGGAGAAACAGGACCCGATTACTAATTCGTACCTTGCCTTTACCGATGAGATGAGGAAATTATTTGATCACCCGGTCCGTGGTAAGGATGCATCCAAGCGATTAATGTCACTGCGCCAGGGAACACACAGTGTGGCCGAATATGCAATTACATTTCGCACACTAGCCGTGGAGAGTGGGTGGAATGAAGAATCGCTACAAGCAGTTTTCGCCAACGGATTGAGTGAACAAATCAAGGATGAATTAATATCCTACCCCGAACCTTGTAATTTAGAGGAATTGATCACGTTGGCTATGCGTGTGGATAACAGGTGTAGGGAGCGCCGGAGAGAGAAGCGACGAGTAGAACTCACGGCTCAACAACCAATCAGAACAACGGGACCCGAGAGAGGAGCGAATTGTTCCCCAAACCATTCATCACGGGAGACGACTAAAGAAATGAGAGAATCCGATCCTGAACCCATGCAACTAGGTCGTTTTCGCCTTAATGAAAAGGAACGCCAGCGCCGGAGAGACAACAATAGCTGCCTATATTGTGGTGATCCGGGACATTATCTGGCGTCCTGCCCACACAGGCCGGCAAACCGGCAGGCTCGTTAGACGTGGGGAGGATCCTAGCGAGCCAAACTGCCGATATCCCCTACTCTCGTTCCAGAACTCTATTCCACGCTACTATATCCATTAAAGGTCAGTTTTTTAAATTTCAAGCATTGATTGATTCAGGTGCAGATGACAGTTTCATCGATGCAGAGTTGGTGAAACAGCTGGGGCTCTCCACAGAAATCCTAGAGGAGGTCATTGAAGCAAATACCTTAGATGGCAGGTTACTAGCCCGGGTCACGTCTAGAACTGAGCCGGTTCAGTTGTTACTGTCGGGCAACCATTCGGAGGAGATCAGTTTCCTTATAATCCACTCTCCTCATATTCCTCTCATTTTAGGTCACACCTGGCTGGTCAGGCACAATCCCACCATCGATTGGAGGACAGGCCAGGTAACCAGCTGGAGTTCTGCATGTCATGCTAACTGTTTGAAATCTGCATGTTCACAATCTATGCGCAGCCAGGTAAATGACACTCAGCTCCCTGACTTGACCCACGTGCCAGTGGAGTATCACGACATCGGTGAGGTATTCAGCAAACAGCGAGCTCTCTCCCTACCACCTCATCGTCCCTACGATTGCGAGATTAAGTTGATTCCTGGCTCCACTTACCCCAAGGCCCGACTCTACAGCATCTCTAAACCGGAACGGGAGGCTATGGAGAGTTATATTAAGGAATCTCTGACGGCTGGTCTCATCCGCCCCTCATCCTCACCTTTTGGAGCCGGATTTTTCTTTGTGGGTAAGAAAGATGGAACCCTTAGACCTTGCATTGATTATCGGGGATTGAATGATATAACTGTAAAGAACAAGTACCCTTTGCCCTTGATGAATACAGCCTTTGACTCACTTCAAGGTTCAACTGTTTTTACTAAACTTGACCTTCGTAACGCATACCATTTGGTCAGAATCAAGGAGGGGGATGAGTGGTTGACAGGCTTCAACACACCCATGGGTCACTTTGAGTATTTAGTCATGCCATTCGGACTAACCAATGCCCCTGCTGTTTTCCAGTGTCTGATCAATGACGTGTTGAGAGACATGATTGGTCAATTTGTTTTTGTATACCTGGATGATATCTTGATTTTCTCCAAGGATCCCTCTGAACACATACAGCATGTTCGACAGGTACTCCATAGGTTGCTTGAGAACCGGTTATATGTCAAAGCTGAGAAATGTGAATTCCACGCACTCACCACCTCCTTCTTGGGATACATAATCTCCGAGGGACAGGTTCGGATGGATCCGGCGAAGCTTGAGGCGGTTCTGGAGTGGCCGAGGCCGGACAGCAGAAAACAGCTGCAGAGGTTTTTGGGGTTTGCAAATTTCTACAGACGGTTCATTCGTGACTATAGCCGGGTGGTTACACCATTAACTACTCTCACCTCCAGTGCTAGATCCTTCACATGGACCCCGGAGGCTGAACAGGCATTTTTGGATCTTAAAGGACGGTTCACCTCAGCACCCATTCTCTCCCAACCAGATCCTGCCCGGCAGTTTGTGGTCGAAGTGGATGCTTCAGACGTGGGAGTAGGAGCAGTCCTGTCTCAACGATCCATCGAGGACGGTAAGCTTCATCCCTGTGCTTTTCTTTCTCGCCGTTTGTCCCCAGCGGAGATGAACTACGATGTAGGTAACCGAGAGCTGCTTGCGGTCAAGATCGCCTTAGAGGAGTGGCGCCATTGGTTGGAGGGGGCAGAACTACCATTTGTGGTCTGGACAGACCACAAGAACCTAGAATATGTGCGATCTGCCAAGCGACTCAACTCACGACAAGCCAGGTGGGCTCTATTTTTTGGACGTTTTAATTTTTCCCTAACCTACAGAACCGGTTCTCGGAATATTAAGCCTGATGCTCTGTCCCGCGTGTTCAACAAAGAGGAGGAAGTATGTCCACAACCGGATACCATCATACCTAAGAATTGCATCCTCGGGGCTGTTATGTGGAGGGTTGAAGAGGAGGTTAAGACTGCTCTCCGGAATAATCCAGGTCCAGGTAATAGTCCACCGGGCTGCCTTTTCGTTCCCGAATCTGTCAGATCAGCCGTGTTACAGTGGGCACATTCCTCTAAACTTGCATGTCATCCTGGTATAGCTCGAACCATGTCCTTTCTTAGGAGACGGTTCTGGTGGCCTACCATGAGAGAGGATACCAAGACTTTTGTTTCTGCTTGTCCTACCTGTGCACAGAACAAGGGTTCCAACCAGCCCAGTGCTGGTCTTCTGCGTCCTCTACCCATACCTCGTCGCCCCTGGTCCCACCTGTCTTTGGATTTTGTCACTGGTCTACCGACTTCAGAGGGTAACACAGTCATACTTACCGTGGTTGATCGTTTTAGCAAATTTGCTCACTTCATTCCCTTACCTAAGCTCCCCTCAGCCAAGGAGATGGCGGCCCTGCTGGTCAAGGAGGTATTCCATGTCCACGGTCTCCCTTGTGACATCGTGTCCGACCGTGGTCCCCAGTTTACATCAGCTGTGTGGAGAGATTTCTGTTTGGCCATTGGTGCAACCGTGAGTTTGTCTTCTGGATTCCATCCTCAGACCAATGGTCAGGCGGAGAGGGCTAACCAGAAGATGGAGACGACCTTACGGTGCATGTCCTCATCCAATCCCACATCTTGGTCCTCTCAGCTTCCCTGGGTGGAGTACGCCCACAACACACTCACCACATCAGCCACAGGTATGTCCCCATTTCAATGCCTCTACGGCTACCAACCTCCCCTGTTTCCGTCCCAGGAGAGGGATCTGTCCGTGCCATCCGTCCAAAACCACATCCGTCGATGCCATCGGACCTGGCATCGTGCCCGGGAGGCACTACTCAGGGCTTCCGACCAATACCAACACCAAGCTAACCGTCACCGTGCACCTGCTCCATCCTACACCGTAGGAGATAAGGTATGGTTATCCACCAAGAATCTGCCACTTAAAACTGATTCTCGCAAACTGTCCCCCAAACACATCGGGCCGTTCGTGGTAGAGGAAGTAATCAACCCTGCGGTGGTCCGATTAAAACTTCCTCGTACCCTCAGAGTTCATCCTACTTTCCACGTGTCCTGCATTAAACCGGTTCGCCTCAGCCCTCTTCTACCTCCGCCACCTCGACCTCCTCCTCCCCGCATCATTGATGGTAGCCCCGCCTACACGGTGCGACGAATTTTGGACTCTCGACGCCGGGGTCGGGGGTTCCAGTACCTGGTGGACTGGGAGGGTTATGGTCCTGAGGAGAGGTGCTGGATTCCCCAACGCCAGATCCTGGATGCGGGCCTGATTCGTGAGTTCTACCGCCGCCAGCCTGGGGCTCCAGGTGGTCCGCCCGGAGGCGTCCGTCGGGGGGAGGGTACTGTCACGATCCCTGTTCCCTGAGTCTGTGTTTGTCTGTCTTGTTTGTTTATTGTCCGTCTCTTGGTACCGGGGTCAGTTGCCTGGTTACTGATGAGTGGGCGGGGCTACATTCATCCGGAGCCTGTCATGAGCACTACACACCTGTTCCTGATCTGCGGTCATCACTATTTAAGAGACGACCTGACATCCAGTCCCCGCCGGATCGTTAAGTCACATAGTATGTGTATCTGCGTACCAGCCATCTGAGTTATATATATTGTACCAGTTGTTAATATTGCTTCGCCTTATTATTCCTTGCTCAGTAATCCCGTCTGTACTCTGTTTAGGAATCCTGCCTGGATATACCCATCATCACGCCGCCTCCTACTCATCTCTCCCTCCACTCACCTAGGATACGGATTCGAACAATCACGGACCACTTATCTGCCACCTACCTGGAAACTCAGCCACCAACCTACCAACTCCCTATTCTACCACATCCTCTTCAACAATTCCCGATTACCACTCTTCAATAAATATCACCATATACTTACATTGCCGGTCTGCGTTTGGGTTCCTATTACAAATCCTGACATAGATGACTTAAAAAAGCAAAGACAGCTAGATGACTTTAAAAACAAAGACAGCTAGATGACTTAAAAAACAAAGACAGCTAGATGACTTAAAAACAAAGACAGCTAGATGACTTAAAAAACAAAGACAGCTAGATGACTTAAAAAAGCAAAGACTTAAAAAACAGTGATATGCTTGGTAAACAACAGGTGTAGACTAACAGTGAAATGCTTGGTAAACAACAGGTGTAGACTAACAGTGAAATGCTTGGTAAACAACAGGTGTAGACTAACAGTGAAATGCTTGCTAAACAGCAGGTGTAGACTAACAGTGAAATGCTTGGTAAACAGCAGGTGTAGACTAACAGTGAAATGCTTGGTAAACAACAGGTGTAGACTAACAGTGAAATGCTTGGTAAACAACAGGTGTGGACTAACAGTGAAATGCTTGGTAAACAGCAGGTGTAGACTAACAGTGAAATGCTTGGTAAACAACAGATGTAGACTAACAGTAAAATGCTTGGTAAACAACAGGTGTAGACTAACAGTGAAATGCTTGGTAAACAACAGGTGTAGACTAACAGTGAAATGCTTGGTAAACAACAGGTGTAGACTAACAGTGAAATGCTTGGTAAACAACAGGTGTAGACTAACAGTGAAATGCTTGGTAAACAACAGGTGTAGACTAACAGTGAAATGCTTGGTAAACAGCAGGTGTAGACTAACAGTGAACTGCTTGGTAAACAACAGGTGTGGACTAACAGTGAAATGCTTGGTAAACAACAGGTGTAAACTAACAGTGAAATGCTTGGTAAACAACAGGTGTAGACTAACAGTGAATTGCTTACTTACAGGCCCTTACCCACAATGCAGAGAGAAAGAACATAGATAAATAATAGAAAAGTAAAACACGTAATGATAAATACACAATGAGTAACGATAACTTGTCTCTATACACACGGTACCAGTACCGAGTCCATGTGCAGGGGTACCAGTACCGAGTCCATGTGCTGGGGTACCAGTACCGAGTCCATGTGCTGGGGTACCAGTACCGAGTCCATGTGCTGGGGTACCAGTACCGAGTCCATGTGCAGGGGTACCAGTACCGAGTCCATGTGCTGGGGTACCAGTACCGAGTCCATGTGCTGGGGTACCAGTACCGAGTCCATGTGCTGGGGTACCAGTACCGAGTGCATGTGCTGGGGTACCAGTACCGAGTCCATGTGCAGGGGTACCAGTACCGAGTCCATCTGCAGGGGTACCAGTACCGAGTCCATGTGCTGGGGTACCAGTACCGAGTCCATGTGCTGGGGTACCAGTACCGAGTCCATGTGCTGGGGTACCAGTACCGAGTCCATGTGCAGGGGTACCAGTACCGAGTCCATGTGCTGGGGTACCAGTACCGAGTCCATGTGCTGGGGTCAATTATTAATGCCGTGCAGATTAGAGTCGGCAAACGATGCAATGGTTGCTGTCCTTTCCCTCGCCAGTTTACACTGCCGTCGGGAACGAAGAGGGAAACAGAAAAGAGATGGAACGGAGACGAGAGGGAGAGATTAGTGGAACAGTTTGAGTTTGGTTGTTTACTTCACTGGGAAGAGACAGAGCGAGTTAAGATAGGATATAAACAGCAGGGGGACTGGGAGCAGTAAAAAAAAAGGGGAAGGGAGTAGTATATTTGCCCCTAGACACTGATCCAAGTTCAGTTTCTCGCTTTCCCGCAAATAGTTAAGATATGCATTGGGGAATGATACACTGATACTAGATCTGTGCTACAGGAGCGGTGGATAGAACCTTGAAAGGGGTGATGAGAGACAGGTCGTTTGAGGATTAGTGTGTGTGTGTGTTTTTAAAGGATCAGCTCTCAGGTGTAAAAACAGCTGGATGCCCTTGAGTGAATAAATTAACCCACAGCCACACTGGTGTGGTTACAAGATACACAAACACAATGTACAAGATAAACACAATGTGTGTATTTGTAAATAGAGTAAATCATGCTTTTCATAAATCGAACATATTCCTAATTGTCAGGCTCTGACCACTGGCTTATCTCTATGGTTGTTATGGTCAGGGCCTGACAGCGGTTTTCTATGTCTGGTGGTTTTGTGTTGGTCCCCAATTAGAGGCAGCTGTTTAGCATTGTCTCTAACTGGGGACCCTATGTAGGATGTATGGATCCACTGTGTATGTTGTGGTTCATTGGAAGTGTTCAGTTCTTGATGTCTTTCCACACCCACAACCATGACAACAGTTCTGTAATAATGTGTCAATGTCTTAAATATACCTAGGGTACAAATGAGATGCAATCTAACATAAAAACCCCTTCCTATAGGCTAATGCACCACTCTCTATGTACAGTAAGCATGCTGACGACGCTCCAGGGTTAAGAGACGATCACCAGATGTATTCTACATGTCCTGCCTGAGCTCAGCAGTACAGTACACTAGCTCAAGGGAAAGTCCCATAGCTGAATAGTCGGATTTCACAGAGACCTCGGACCGGATCTCTAGCTTCTCTGCTATAGCCCGCTCTCAGGTGCTCGCCCACCCATGCTGTAAAACTCATGTTAGGTATCAGACCGTTCAGACCAAGGGAGGTATGAAGCATAACATTCTGAAATGTGTGTCAAATGGATACAAATACAGTGAGAGGAGAATAAAACAACACACATATCACTCTGGATGTTTTATTAGGCGCAAGGCTGCTGTGGGGAGAACAGAGATGACTTAAACAGAGATTACTTAAACAGAGATTACTTGAACAGAGATTACTTGAACAGAGATTACTTGAACAGAGATTACTTAAACAGAGATTACTTGAACAGAGATTACTTGGCTTTGCAATTAACCAGAGATGGATAAATGGGGAGATGGAGTGGTGAGGGGAAATGGGTAAAGAGAATGGAGAGAGTGAGAGACAGACAGACAGTTAGCTGAAGGAAGAACAGTCCCATTTGAATGCAGTGAACTGGGTCATCAGGTTTGAAATGGTAAACGATGGAAGAGATGCTCCTCTTTGGGCTCCTGAGTGGCGCAGCGGTCTAAGGCACTGCATCTCAGTACTAGAGGAGTCACTACAGACCCTGGTTCGATTCCAGGCTGTATCACATTCTGGCTGTGAATGGGAGTCCCATAGGGTGGCGAACAATTGGCCCAGTGTTGTCTGGGTTTGGCCGGTGTAGGCCGTCATTATAAATAAGAATTTGTTCTTAACTGACTTGCCTAGTTAAATAAAGGTTACATAAAGCCCGGAAGCTAGCACGGCTGCCTGCTTCACCATCTGTGGCTGCGAAGTCCCCAACATTCATTAGCAGGCTGGAGAGGGTAGAGGGAGATGAGGACAGGTCCCCACTGGGAGACCAGGAGAGGGAACTAGAGAGGAGAGGAGCAAAGGCAGAGAGGAAAGAGCAGGAGAGGAAAGGAAAGTGAGAGGAAGAGGGGACTAGAGATTGAGAGGAGAGGAGAGGAGAGGAGAGGAGAGGAGAGGAGAGGAGAGGAGAGGAGAGGAGAGGAGAGGAGAGGAGAGGAGAGGAGGGCTCTGTGTGGCAGAGCTAGGGCTTTGAGCCTGTTGGATAATGACTAAAGGGCTGGATTTGTGTGACACATCTGTACAACATCTCCATCAGAGACTTCCTGTCTGTCTCTCTCTCCGTGCCTTTTATCTCTGGCCATGGGAGTCCCTGCATCGCTACTCTCTCTGTCTGCCTATTCGCTGTTTCTTTTTCACTCTTCCCCTCTTTCTCTCTCTCTTTTTTCTCTCGTTCTCTTCTCTCTTCCCCCTTTCCCCTAATCCTGTTCCCACTATCTCTTTTCCGGCTCTGACTCAAGTCTCTCTGGGGGGCTGAGAGGTGGCGGGCTGAGAGGTGGCGGGCTGAGAGGTGGCGGGCTGAGAGAGAGCTATGTAGGAACTTGTCTGCTCAGATAAGCTGGGGAATTAGAGGGTGGAGATCAGTAGTGGTGTCAGTGATGAGTTCAGAGAGGAACCGGAGGCCTCCCTGTCTTCCTGGAAACACTCCGTGACCTTGGAACACAAACACACTATCACACACACACTCTCACACACACACTCTCACGCACACACACGCACACGTTTGTTTTACTATCCCTTAACCTAACCCTAACCCTAAACCTAACCCCTAAAACTAAACCTAGCCCCTAATCCTAAACCTAGCCCCTAATCCTAAACCTAGCCCCTAACCCTAAACCTAACCCCTAAAACTAAACCTAGCCCCTAATCCTAAACCTAGCCCCTAACCCTAAACCTAACCCCTAAAACTAAACCTAGCCCCTAATCCTAAACCTAGCCCCTAACCCTAAACCTAACCCCTAAAACTAAACCTAGCCCCTAACCCTAAACCTAACCCCTAAAACTAAACCTAGCCCCTAACCCTAAACATAACCCCTAAAATTAAACCTAGCCCCTAACCCTAAACCTAACCCCTAAAACTAAACCTAACCCCTAAAACTAAACCTAACCCCTAAAACTAAACCTAGCCCCTAACCCTAAACCTAACCCCTAAAACTATACCTAGCCCCTAACCCTAAACCTAACCCCTAAAACTAAACCTAGCCCCTAACCCTAAACCTAGCCCCTAACCCTAAACCTAACCCCTAAAACTAAACCTAGCCCCTAACACTAAAACCTAACCCCTAAAACTAAACCTAGCCCCTAACCCTGAACCTAACCCCTAAAACTAAACCTAGCCCCTAACCCTAAACCTAACCCCTAATACTAAACCTAACCCCTAACCCTAAACCTAACCCCTAAAACTAAACCTAACCCCTAAAACTAAACCTAGCCCCTAACCCTAAACCTAGCCCCTAAAACTAAACCTAGCCCCTAACCCTAAACCTAGCCCCTAACCCTAAACCTAACCCCTAAAACTAAACCTAGCCCCTAACCCTAAACCTAACCCCTAAAACTAAACCTAGCCCCTAACCCTACACCTAAGCCCTAAAACTAAACCTAGCCCCTAACCCTAAACCTAACCCCTAAAACTAAACCTAACCCCTAACCCTAAACCTAACCCCTAAAACTAAACCTAACCCTTAACCCTAAACCTAACCCCTAAAACTAAACCTAACCCCTAACCCTAAACCTAACCCCTAAAACTAAACCTAACCCCTAACCCTAAACCTAGCCCCTAACCCTAAACCTAACCCCTAAAACTAAACCTAGCCCCTAAAACTAAACCTAGCCCCTAACCCTAAACCTAACCCCTAAAACTAAACCTAGCCCCTAACCCTAAACCTAACCCCTAAAAATAAACATAGCCCCTAACCCTAAACCTAAGCCCTAAAACTAAACCTAACCCCTAAAACTAAACCTAGCCCCTAACCCTAAACCTAACCCCTAAAACTAAACCTAACCCCTAAAACTAAACCTAACCCCTAAAACTAAACCTAGCCCCTAACCCTAAACCTAGCCCCTAAAACTAAACCTAGCCCCTAACCCTAAACCTAACCCCTAAAACTAAACCTAACCCCTAAAACTAAACCTAGCCCCTAACTCTAAACCTAACCCCTAAAACTAAACCTAACCCCTAAAACTAAACCTAGCCCCTAACCCTAAACCTAACCCCTAAAACTAAACCTAACCCCTAAAACTAAACCTAACCCCTAAAACTAAACCTAGCCCCTAACCCTAAACCTAACCCCTAAAACTAAACCTAGCCCCTAACCCTAAACCTAACCCCTAAAACTAAACCTAACCCCTAAAACTAAACCTAGCCCCTAACTCTAAACCTAACCCCTAAAACTAAACCTAACCCCTAAAACTAAACCTAGCCCCTAACCCTAAACCTAACCCCTAAAACTAAACCTAGCCCCTAACCCTAAACCTAACCCCTAAAACTAAACCTAACCCCTAAAACTAAACCTAGCCCCTAACTCTAAACCTAACCCCTAAAACTAAACCTAACCCCTAAAACTAAACCTAACCCCTAAGCTTTTCCTTGTGTGGACTGGTGAAATGTCAAAAGAATAGTAAAACCAAACCACACACAGAAACACACAAAAACGCACAGAAACGCACAGAAAAACACACAGAAACACACGGAAACACACAGAAACACACAGAAACACACAGAAACGCACAGAAACACACATGTATGCAGCATCTGCACAAACACACACACATTCTCTCCAATACACACACACTCTCTCCAACACACACACACTCTCCAACACACACACACACTCTCTCCAACACACACACACACACACACATACACACACTCTCCAACACACACACACACACACACACACACACTCTCTCCATCATACACACACACACATACACACTCTCTCCAACACACACACACACACACACACACACACACACACACTCTCTCCAACACACACACACACACATCCACCTGGCAGCGAGTAGGATACAGGCAGTCGTGTCTTGTTGAACTATGTGAACCAGGCAGTCGTGTCTTGTTGAACTATGTGAACCAGGCAGTCGTGTCTTGTTGAACTATGTGAACCAGGCAGTCGTGTCTTGTTGAACTATGTGAACCAGGCAGTCGTGTCTTGTTGAACTATGTGAACCAGGCAGTCGTGTCTTGTTGAACTATGTGAACCAGGCAGTCGTGTCTTGCTGCTGTATAACTTTGGGGGATTTTATTTGAGTATTCTTCCTAGGTGGATTTGTGTTTTTTTCAGGTCAAGTAAAGTTGAACGCTGTTGTGGAACACCATAATGTTAAAATGCGTAAATAAATAGCTTACAAGTACCTGTGTAACACTTCACTTAAAGCCTTCAGCTGTATAATGCATTATGATGTGGTTATAACACATTGCAAGACTTGTTATAGGCATCTATGATCCTGGATGGTGAGGTCACCTTTGCATTCACATTTACAAATTAGAAAAGCTATGATAATGACAGTTTTTCAATAGTTAATAGACAATAGTTTATCTTATGGCACATTGTGTAAACTAGATATATTTTAAAAGAACAAGCATCGTCTGGGGGATTTGATAATGTAGTGAGGCAGTTTCAGCATGTTCTATTATTCATCTTTTCAATGATACATGTCTGATGCCTCTTTATCCTTCAGTGTGCTGTGAACTGTAAGATTGCTGAAAAATAAATAAGTATCGCCACTGTGCAGTATTGCACATGGACAGCAGCTGTCAAAGGGTGTGTGTCTGCTTATGTCTGCATGTGTGTGTGTGTGTGTGTGTGTGTATGTGAGAGTGTGTCTTTGTCAGTGTGTGTAGTACACTGCTGAGAGAGCAGTTTGCTACTTAATTCCAGACCACTCTCACATTAATACGTACATTGCCTTCTGAAAGTATTCACACCCCTTGACTTATTCCACATATTGTTGTGCTACAGCCTGAATTCAAAATGTATTAAATATATATTTTTTCTCAACCATCTACAAACGATACCCCATAATGACAATGTTTTTGTAAATGTTTGCACATTTATTGAAATTTAAATACAGAAATATCTAATTTACATATGTTTTCACACCCGTGAGTCAATACATGTTAGAATCACCTTTGACAGCGATTTCAAATGTGAGTGTTTCTGGGTAATTCTCTAAGAGCTCTGGATTATACAATATTTGCACATTATTCTTTTTAAATTCTTCAAGCTCTATCAAGTTGGTTATTGATCAAGGCATTAAATCAAAACCAAACAGCTCGGAGGAGACAGACAGCCCACATAACGTCTGGTGTTTTTTTTTTTACGATTTTAACATTCACAAAAGAGATTAATAACTGATTTATGAAACAACATCATAATATGAACAGCCATTTTCAAGTCTTGCCATATATTTTCAAGCCAATTTAAGTCAAAACTGTAACTAGGCCACTCAGGAACATTCAGTGTGGTCTTGGTAAGCATTGTGTTTTAGGTTATTGACAATCCACAATGTTACGGTGTCCATATTAGGACAGCCTCAGTCTCGTCCTGTTGAGACAGAGGCTGTCCTAATAGGGACACCGTACTCACTCGTTCCCTCTTCAGCCAGACAATGGTTAGTAATACTGCCTTTTTCTTGGCTATTTCTCCCTACACAAATACCCTCTCACACTCTCAGCCTGGCTTGGTGTTTTTATGAGAGGGTTTTATGAATCTCCGAGGGCCTCTTTTCTCAGCGAGATGAAGAGTGTGTGCGTGTGTGTGTGTGTGTGTGTGTGTGTGTGTGTGTGTGTCTGTGTGTGTTCGGCGGCGAACATGTGAGCTTGCAAGCAGTTTGCTAATGCGGTTGTCGAGGGAATGAGGCTTTTGTGTAAGCGAGCTAGCAGCTTGCTGCGACGCCAAACGGGCCCGGGTTTCATCCCAGCCATACAATGAGGGATCTCTGTTTCCTTCTGCTGTGTTGAGAGAAAGAGAGAGAGATGCTTAGCTTCTGTTGCTTCCACCTGGAAAGAAGGGGGTGTACGGCGTCCATATTAGGAAGTCCTGCTGAAACAGGCTATCCTAGTATTGACACTGTATAATTGTGTAATGTCTTGACGGTTAGAGGGAGGGAAGGTACAGTACGTCTCAGTGAGGAGCCACAAGGTTTAAGAGAGCACTGTAAGAAAGACAGAGCTGAGTAGTCCCCT
Source organism: Thymallus thymallus (assembly GCA_023634145.1). Classification (NCBI taxonomy): domain Eukaryota; kingdom Metazoa; phylum Chordata; class Actinopteri; order Salmoniformes; family Salmonidae; genus Thymallus; species Thymallus thymallus. The sequence continues at coordinate 1,259,618 of CM042415.1, forward strand.
CTGCCACAGCCCACCACACAAGAGTTTGTGGAAGTTGAACGTGCGCCATATAGGCTCTCCAAAGCACCCTGCTCTGGCCATAGCTAACACAAAAGCACTGCCAGAGAGGCTAGGCAAGCAGACCGCCAGTGGTCGCAGAACAATGGCAGAAATGTTGTGATTCAAGCATTAAAATGTAAGAAGAGCTGCACACACACACACACACACACACACACACACACACATCCTGCAGTCTCCAGGAACAGGGTTGGAGAGTAAACACAGACACACACAGACATCCTGCAGTCACCAGGAACAGGGTTGGAGAGTAAACACAGACACACACACACATCCTGCAGTCACCAGGAACAGGGTTGGAGAGTAAACACAGACACACACAGACATCCTGCAGTCACCAGGAACAGGGTTGGAGAGTAAACACAGACACACACAGACATCCTGCAGTCACCAGGAACAGGGTTGGAGAGTAAACACAGACACACACAGACATCCTGCAGTCACCAGGAACAGGGTTGGAGAGTAAACACAGACACACACAGACATCCTGCAGTCACCAGGAACAGGGTTGGAGAGTAAACACAGACACACACAGACATCCTGCAGTCACCAGGAACAGGGTTGGAGAGTAAACACAGACACACACAGACATCCTGCAGTCACCAGGAACAGGGTTGGAGAGTAAACACAGACACACACACACATCCTGCAGTCACCAGGAACAGGGTTGGAGAGTAAACACAGACACACACACACATCCTGCAGTCACCAGGAACAGGGTTGGAGAGTAAACACAGACACACACAGACATCCTGCAGTCACCAGGAACAGGGTTGGAGAGTAAACACAGACACACACAGACATCCTGCAGTCACCAGGAACAGGGTTGGAGAGTAAACACAGACACACACAGACATCCTGCAGTCACCAGGAACAGGGTTGGAGAGTAAACACAGACACACACAGACATCCTGCAGTCACCAGGAACAGGGTTGGAGAGTAAACACAGACACACACACACATCCTGCAGTCACCAGGAACAGGGTTGGAGAGTAAACACAGACACACACAGACATCCTGCAGTCACCAGGAACAGGGTTGGAGAGTAAACACAGACACACACACACATCCTGCAGTCACCAGGAACAGGGTTGGAGAGTAAACACAGACACACACAGACATCCTGCAGTCACCAGGAACAGGGTTGGAGAGTAAACACAGACACACACAGACATCCTGCAGTCACCAGGAACAGGGTTGGAGAGTAAACACAGACACACACACACATCCTGCAGTGCACCATACCCCCCCTCTCCGCCCCCCTCCCTCTGTCTTCCCCAGGGGTTCCTTCCTAAGCTGTTCAGCTGATTGCTGCTCCTGAGGTAATTCTATTTTGTTCCTAGCGCGAGCAGTGCTGATGCCGTGAATGATCCTGACAGAACCGACTCCTGGGCTCTTGCCCCTTTCTCCGGCAATCCCCCTTTGTTCCCTTCCTCTACCTCACCTCTCCACCCTTCCTCCCTCCTTCCCCTCCTCCTCCACTTCTCAATTCTCTCTACTCTCCTCAGGAAGGAGCATGACTCTGCAGCTCCTGGCAGTGCAACCTGCTGCTCTGAGAACAGCACCTCAACCCATACACACACAGTACACACACAGTACACACACACAGTACACACACACAGTACACACACAGTACACACACACAGTACACTCACACAGTACACACACATAGTACACACACACAGTACACGTACACAGTACACACACAGTACACACACACAGTACACACACACAGTACACACACACAGTACACTCACACAGTACATGCACATGCAGGGGTGCAACTTTCACTGGGGATGGGGCGGACGGACGGACGGACGGAGTGACCGGGGTCATATCCCCCCCACATTCTCAAAAGTTGGCTAACGTTAGCTATTATTTTTTGCCTCAATCCCACTAGACCTGAATCAAACGATGAAACCAGGGTCCAAACGATTGAAGACCGATACTCTGATGTTTTTTCTGTGCAATGTGAGTTTTTATTAGTCCGTGTAGCAATATAACGTTATTGATCTGTCAGTTCCCCTAGCTAATTCCCTACTTCAAACAAACACAGTAATACACAGCTCTACAGGCTTCACTGGCATGGTGCACAGTCAGTACACAACACTGTGCTCATCATGTCTTAACAGGATCAGATGCTGACAGGTGTCCCTGCAGTGTCAGACAGTCAGGGAACACCAGTCTACGGAGCTCAGGTGAATTTTGCAGTATATTAACAATATCAGTGAATGATACAACGTTCCATCTTAAGTTGATGGGTAGACCTACAGTAGCTTAAGCTTAAAGCTACTGTCTGGGATCTGGGAATAATGGTCATTTCAATTATTTTGATTCTATTCTTGGATAATATAATGCATAAACGTACACCAAGATGATTCTTTGTCATGCCTCATCTCAGAAGGATGAGATGGGCTCAGCAGGGTCAGGCAGCCAGGGAAGATCAGTCTGTGACGGAGCGGAGGTGAATTTTTACAGATAAAACACTTTATTCTCTCTGTGCGGCAACAACTGGACAAGTCAGATGTTTCAAAGATTTAAACTATTTTAAGGCAGTCTGACAAAGTTGATTTCCAAACTGTATTAAGGGTTGATAGAGGCTTTTCCCGATGACACAAAACATGGAAATCTGGTAGAGGCTATTGATGATGATGATGATGAATGGATACAGATATGTTTGTATGCCCAGTCATGTTCATATAATCTCAGATATAAATTACTGCAGTTTGGCATTACTCTGTGCCATGTTGATTGCTGGAAACCAGTGTGTATCAGTGGAGGCTGCTAAGGGGAGGACGGATCATAATAATGGCTGGAACGATGCGAATGGAACATTTGGAAACCATTACCACGAGCCCGTCCTCCCCAATTAAGGTGCCACCAACCTCTTGTGGTGTGTATGTGTATATTTCATAATCTGTCCAGACAACAGACAACAATTCTGGTCAAAGACAACAATTCTGACCAAAGACAACAATTCTGGTCACAGACAACAATTCTGACCACAGGCAACATTTCTGGCCATTTCTTAACACATTTCTCACATCTATTGAACAGATGTTAGATGTTGTCAATTGCTCAACGTGCTTAATTACTTTTTTGGATATCAACACTGTAAATTTCCCACTCTCAAGCTACCACTCTCTTTTGTCTATTTGTAATCAGTGTAGATTTGCTGTCGTTTTAATTAATGCAACTGCTGTCGGATGTCTGAGTATTTGAAAGAACACAAGTAACATGTGGCATGTGTTTGAAGTGTTGAGAAGAGCTTGAGAATGTGAAGTACACATAATTGGTGCAAGTGAATCTGTAAGATCAGACATACATTGGCGGCCAGCATTTATGTTTTGCCTAGGGAGACACAATGTAGTTAAGGATTAGGTTGAAATACATTGATGTTGTCAGATAAGAAGATAACTATGTGTCTACACAGCCTGTATTTATATAATGATATTCTAGACATACTGTAATTCTACAAGTGGAGAGTTTTGTTTTCCTAACTGTATTATTGTCAAGGCAGACAACATGCTCTACAGCCAGACATATTTTGTCAGTGAGAAGGACTATTTTAGGCCTTCATGTTGATGGCAGCACTTCACCCACACATCTGTCAAATTACCTGTGCTAAGGGTTTATTGACAGTACTCCACTTGGTCTTGTATGGGGCTGGTCCATGGTGGTCTGTGGGAGGAAAGTAACAGTTTAACTACCCTATCGATTTCACTGCGCTAAGGGTTTAGTCTCCAGTGAAAGGAAAAGGGGGTAAAATACCGTTCGGGTTGCGTCGTCCCAGGAGTTAACGCTTGGCTTTACTCCTGCACAGCTCCAGAGGATTCAGTGGTAAAGATCTGTGGCCGCCTATTGAAGTTGTACAACTCTGCAGATTGAGTGCTGTATGGCTGTATGCACTCTGCAATGCTCTATTGACTGTTGTGTGGAGAGGGATTAGAGGGAGGGAGGGAGGGAGGGAGGGAGGGAGGGAGGGAGGGAGGGAGGGAGGGAGGGAGGGAGGGAGGGAGGGAGGGAGGGGGGAGGGAGGGAGGGAGGGGGTGAGGGAGGAGGGAGGGAGGGGGAGAGGAGGGAGGGGGGAGGGAGGGAGGGGGATAAGGGATGAAAAAGTGTGGATGTAGCACATGTACAGTGGAAAGGGGCAGATGTCAACTATTTTGGCTGAGGCCAGAATATCACTATGTGTGTGATCAAGCTGACGGTTTTGATGGTGGGTCTTGTAGGGTATTCTGGCAGTTGCTGTAACATATTGTCGATGAATTACGTTCTGAAGACAACACTTTCTCGGACCTTCAGAATCTGACATTTTAACAGACAAAGGCACTAAGAATGATCTTGAAACAATTTCTTCCTCACATCTGATCATTCATAAACTTTCATACATTCATTTATACAATGATGAATTCATATTCATGTATATCCACAATGGTCAGCCTTCAGATGAAATAAACACCTCGGCAAAAACATGATGCAGCACAAATCCAAAACAATCCATTCACTACTTCCCTCATGTTTCTTAGATTTTCCTGTCAGCTAAATCCTGCCCACATCCATTTCAACCTAGTCATTCTGGAGAGCAGGCTACCTGTATCCATCTTGTTCTCCCGTGTGAGAGGTCTCCAGGTGGTGCTCGTCTACTGCCCATCAGTCTTAGCTGCTGCTCTCGCCATGCTTGGGCTGACAGGTGGTGAAGGAGTGGTGGAGCAGGTAGGAGGGTGGGGAGATTGGCTGTCAGGGGCGTGAGAGGTGGCGAGGAAAGTCGGGGGGCGGGCTGGGTCTTTTGTGGGGGGGGCACAGAGCAGGTAGCTAGGAGCCTGGTTGTCAGGGGCGTGAGAGGTGTGGAGGAAAGTTGGGGGGCGGGATGGGTCTTTTGGGGGGGGATAACAGAGCAGGCAGCTAGGAACCTGGCTGTCAGGGGCATGAGAGGTGGGGTTGCTGGGGAAAGAGCTGGGCCAGCCAGAGTTAATGGGATCAGATGGGGAAGAAAAGGGATATATCTGTTGGTTAATGTTTAATCCAATTCAATATTTAATTGGCTGCCGCATGCTGCTATTAATTATGCGGTTGTGCCTTTTCTCTGTCTCTTCTCTCCTCCCCCTTTCCTATTCCGTCCGTCCGTCCTCCCTCCCTCCCTCCCTCCCTCCCTCCCTCCCTCCAATCACTCTCTCTCTCAGATAGGAAACTTTATCCCTGTGTCTCCACGCAATGTCCGTCTTCTCTATCTAGTCTACCACTGTTGCTCTTTCTTTGTGGACAACCCCTCGCCGGAGTCGCCGCTCGCTCGGAGTGACTATCTCTCTATTTTCTTGCGCTCCTTCTCTCGTTCTTTGCCTCGCTCCTTCTCCCTTACAATGTGTCCCTCCCTTTTAGACCCAGCTTCTGTTAAACTGATTATTCTTGTACGTTTCATTATTCATGCCTTTACTTGTTATCCTCCTTGACGCTTCAATGCTTTCAAAAGTTTTCTTTCTTTTATTTGATCGTCAAGGGCAACGGGCAATATATGTAGAGTAGACAGACTAATACACTGACTGGCGCTTCAATCGGACGACAGTTCTCAAGTGTAATTACAAAGGGCTGTGTGTAAAAGTTAACAGAATACAAATCATGTAATGAATGTCTCGTGGGACCTGGGGAAAAAGGCCCTGGGGCGTTTCAGAGATGACACCGAAACTGTAGTCTAGTACACAAATGGTAGCTATTATTATCTAGGGGGAATGAAACAGGGTATAAAATAAATGTATAAAGTATTCATAAAGACTGCCCCGTGGTTAAGCTTATGTTGCATATATTCCCCTCTGAATGCTGAGTTGTCTAACAGGTGAAAACATTTTTACTAGGGAAAGGGAATATTAAATCTGGTCCTGAGGCTGTGTTTAGTCCTGATGAGACCTATGCTGTGGAATATGGATGTTTGGACAGGGAGATGGGTGTGCATGTGTGTATGTGTGCGTGGGAGCGTGTGTGTGCGTCTGTGCGTGTATTTGTGCTGTCTGTATGTGTGTGTGCATTCGTGTGTGTATGTGTGTGTGTCTGGTGCTGATCAGATGCCAAAAAGCTGGGTCACATCAAGGACGAGAGTCAGTGTGATTCTGTATTAGACGTGGTGCTGGGAAAAATTCAATATGCAGACACACTGGCACTCTCATGCGTCTTGCAATCCTGCAGCTGAGAAGGAGAAAAACGACTGCACTGTATCTTCCAACACAATGCCACAAGGTTGTTGGTCTGTTTACTCTCAGTTCACAGTGTACAGTTCTGTATGCTGGCTCTAGGCTTTTCCTCTCCCTTATCTCCACTTCTCTAGCTCCTCTCCCTATCTCCCTGTGTCTTCCTTTCTCTCTCTCTGTCGCTCTCTCTCTGTCGCTCACTCTCTGTTGCTCTCTCTCTCTCTCTCTCTCTCTCTGTCTCTCTGTCGCTCTCTATCTCTCTCTCTGTCTCTCTGTCGCTCTCTATCTCTCTGTCTCTCTCTCTTTCTCTCTGTCTCTCGTTCTCTCTCTCTCTCTCTCTCTCTCTCTCTCTCTCTCTCTCTCTTTCTTTCTCTCTCGCGTGCGAGCTCTCTCTCTCATGCAATCTCTCTCTCGTGCTCTCTCGCATGCGCTCTCTCTCTCTCTGTCTCTCTGTCTCTCTCTGTCTCTCTCTCTGTCACTCTCTCTGTCTCTCTCGCTGTCTCTCTCTGTCTCTCTCTCTGTGTCTCTCTGTGTCTCTCTCTCTCTGTCATTAATGCTAAGTGGTGGCAGGTCTGTGCAGTCTAACAGGTGTTTTCACGTTCTGTCGTCATGTCCTACGTCCACCCCATCAAGCCTTACACCCCCCTTCGACTGGGTAGTATTTGATATGACAAGACCCTGACTCTCCACATCCAACAGTCCAGTGATGAGACACCGCAGACACTCACACACACCCCTTTAGCTCCTCATCTTCGATATGATGACCTTCACCCCCTACCAAGGTCAAATTGGCATTCCTTTATGCACCGCACGCTCTGAATGAGGGACGGGGGGGACAGTGGTCGCGATGGTGGGTATTCATGAGTGAGTGTAAGGGCAGTGTGTGCATAGGTTTATGTTTGTTTGAGCTGTGGATGACTGAGTGAGTGTTTCTGAGTGTCGATAAGTGACTCAGTTTCTGTGTGTTTCTGTGTGTACCTATACAAATGGCTGTGGTGAGTGTGACTGTGGGTAAGTATGGGCTGTGCGTGTTGACCTGGTTAATACCGTGGGTAAAGGCAGGGTGATACAGGTTTTAGAATCAATTGAGCTGTAAAAAGGGGAATTGAGTAGGGAATAGGGAGTAGGGAATAGGGAGTAGGGAGTAGGGAATAGGGAATAGGGAGTAGGGAGTAGGGAATAGGGAATAGGGAATAGGGAGTAGGGAATAGGGAATAGGGAGTAGGGAGTAGGGAGTAGGGAGTAGGGGCCCTCTGTTGTGTAACCTTCACCGTGTTGTTTTCAGGTTTCAGCTTATGCTGTGTGTGTGTGTGTGTGTGTGTGTGTGTGTGTGTGTGTGCTCCAATATGTGTCCCACCTGCCTTTGAGCCGAGCCCTGGTACTGAATTAATTGAACCTAAATAAAGCCACGGAGGTCACAGTATCATTATAGCAGTGTGGCACGGAGGTCACAGTATCATTATAGCAGTGTGGCACGGAGGTCACAGTATCATTATAGCAGTGTGGCACGGAGGTCACAGTATCATTATAGCAGTGTGGCACGGAGGTCACAGTATCATTATAGCAGTGTGGCACGGAGGTCACAGTATCATTATAGCAGTGTGGCACGAAGCATGGTATAGGTTACAGTATCATTATAGCAGTGTGGCACGGAGCATGGTATAGGTTACAGTGTCATTATAGCAGTGTGGCACGGAGCATGGTATAGGTTACAGTATCATTATAGCAGTGTGGCATGGAGCATGGTATAGGTTACAGAATCATTATAGCAGTGTGGCACGGAGCATGGTATAGGTTACAGTATCATTATAGCAGTGTGGCACGGAGCATGGTATAGGTTACAGTATCATTATAGCAGTGTGGCATGGGGCATGGTATAGGTTACAGTATCATTATAGCAGTGTGGCACGGAGCATGGTATAGGTTACAGTATCATTATAGCAGTGTGGCACGGAGCATGGTATAGGTTAGAGTATCATTATAGCAGTGTGGCACGGAGCATGGTATAGGTTACAGTATCATTATAGCAGTGTGGCACGGAGCATGGTATAGGTTACAGTATCATTATAGCAGTGTGGCACGGAGCATGGTATAGGTTACAGTATCATTATAGCAGTGTGGCACGGAGCATGGTATAGGTTACAGTATCATTATAGCAGTGTGGCACGGAGCATGGTATAGGTTACAGTATCATTATAGCAGTGTGGCATGGAGCATGGTATAGGTTACAGTATCATTATAGCAGTGTGGCACGGAGCATGGTATAGGTTACAGTATCATTATAGCAGTGTGGCATGGAGCATGGTATAGGTTACAGTATCATTATAGCAGTGTGGCACGGAGCATGGTATAGGTTACAGTATCATTATAGCAGTGTGGCATGGAGCATGGTATAGGTTACAGTATCATTATAGCAGTGTGGCATGGAGCATGGTATAGGTTACAGTATCATTATAGCAGTGTGGCACGGAGCATGGTATAGGTTACAGTATCATTATAGCAGTGTGGCATGGAGCATGGTATAGGTTACAGTATCATTATAGCAGTGTGGCACGGAGCATGGTATAGGTTACAGTATCATTATAGCAGTGTGGCACGGAGCATGGTATAGGTTACAGTATCATTATAGCAGTGTGGCACGGAGCATGGTATAGGTTACAGTATCATTATAGCAGTGTGGCACGGAGCATGGTATAGGTTACAGTATCATTATAGCAGTGTGGCACGGAGCATGGTATAGGTTACAGTATCATTATAGCAGTGTGGCATGGGACATGGTATAGGTTACAGTATCATTATAGCAGTGTGGCACGGAGCATGGTATAGGTTACAGTATCATTATAGCAGTGTGGCACGGAGCATGGTATAGGTTACAGTATCATTATAGCAGTGTGGCACGGAGCATGGTATAGGTTACAGTATCATTATAGCAGTGTGGCACGGAGCATGGTATAGGTTACAGTATCATTATAGCAGTGTGGCACGGAGCATGGTATAGGTTACAGTATCATTATAGCAGTGTGGCATGGGACATGGTATAGGTTACAGTATCATTATAGCAGTGTGGCACGGAGCATGGTATAGGTTACAGTATCATTATAGCAGTGTGGCACGGAGCATGGTATAGGTTACAGTATCATTATAGCAGTGTGGCACGGAGCATGGTATAGGTTACAGTATCATTATAGCAGTGTGGCACGGAGCATGGTATAGGTTACAGTATCATTATAGCAGTGTGGCATGGAGCATGGTATAGGTTACAGTATCATTATAGCAGTGTGGCACGGAGCATGGTATAGGTTACAGTATATCCAAGGTTGTTTCATAGAAATAACTTTAAAGAGAGGCTTAACGCAACGATTCTGCATCTCATTTTCTGCTGTTCATTAAGAAAAATGAGATTTCAGTCTTGGGGGTTCGATGTGGGTGTTGTTTGTCCCTCCTGACTCATGGTAGCAACAACATAGCCACTACCACTTCCTCAAAATAGTCAGAATTATATATTTCTTAGCATAAATAAGAATCCAGGATCTGGGCGCTGCGTAATGTGCCGGTCTGTCTCACTGTCTGGATGTTCTGCTGCCACCATTGGCTGGAGTGCAATCAGAGCAGCTGTTTTCCCATGCATGACAATCCTGTGTGGGCAAAACTCTGTTTTAAGATATACTGACTTTATGACCAATGTGATTCTACTCACACTTTTTTTGTGTTTCTGACTAATACTAATACCGATGCCACATAAGCAGTTTTCAACAAGAGAAATCGTTATTTACGTTCATTTGCCTTTTAACAAACATCTACTGCTGGTGACATTTCCTAGCCCTTGGTTACACAGTATGACTAATATCTCTCCTCCCCCATGCAGGGAGAGGGACAGTCACAGTGAGTGGTGGTAGGGATACTGATGCAGCCAGTGTGTGCTTCCTTCCTGGGTTTCTTGGCCAGCCTAGATAGCACAGCAGCACAGCAGCACGCTAATGTGATTATGGCTTTTAGCTGAGGATTTTAAGGGACATTCTCCAACCCTCTTCATCTTTCAAGGCGCCATTAGTTCTCACTGTGGGATGGCCTGTCCTTGCTGGTGACTGACAGACTTAAAGCATTTGCACATACAGCGGGTGAAATAAGTATTGAACACGTCACCATTTTTCTCAGTAAATATATTTCCAAAGGTGCTATTGACATGACATTTTCACCAGATGTTGGTAACAACCCAAGTAATCCATACATACAAATAAGTTCAGAAATTAAGTTATGTGTAATAATGTGAAATGACACAGGGAAAAAGTATTGAACACATGAAGAAAGGGAGGTTCAAAAAGGCATGGAAAGCCAAGACAACAGCTGAAAACTATCAGTAATTAAAAAGCAATCCAGCCCCCTGTCAGTGCAAATTAATATCAGCTGGTTCAGTCCCAACTGATGGCCTACATAAAGGTCTCATTGCCAAGGTGTCACACAAGACACATCTCATGATAGGTAAAAGCAAAGAGCTGTCTCAAGACCTTCGCAACCTAATTGTTGCAAAACATAATGATGGCATTGGTTATAGGCGCATTTCTAAGCTTCTGAATGTTCCATTGAGCACTGTTGGGGCCATAATACGGAAGTGGAAAGACAATCATTTCACCATAAATTTGCCTCGACCAGGTGCTCCTCACAAGATTTCTGACAGAGGAGTGAAAAGAATAATCAGAAGAGTTGTCCAAGAGCCAAGGACCACTTGTGGAGAGCTTCAAAAAGATCTGCAATTAGCAGGTACTGTTGTCTCAAAGAAAACAGTAAGTAATACACTCCACCGCCATGGCCTGTATGCACGCTCACCACGCAAGACTCCATTGCTGAAAAAAAAGCATGTTGAAGCTCGTTTAAAGTTTGCTGCACAACATTTGGAAAAGCCAGTGAAATACTGGGAGAATATAGTGTGGTCAGATGAGAGCAGAATTGAACTGTTTGGATGTCACAATACACACCATGTTTGGAGGAGAAATGGCACTGCACATCACCCTAAAAACACCATACCAACAGTGAAGGTGGGAACATCATGGTGTGGGGCTGCTTTTCAGCAAAGGGTACTGGTAAACTTCAAATAATTGAATGAAGGATGAATGGGCAAATTTACAGAGACATTCTTGACAAAAATCTGCTGCCATCTACCAGGATGATGAAGATGAAACGAGGGTGGACATTTCAGCAAGACAATGATCCCAAACACACAGCCAAGGAAACGCTCAATTGGTTTCAAAGAAAGAAAATAAAGCTGCTAGAATGGCCCAGCCAATCACCTGACTTAAATCCCATTGAAAATCTATGGAAATAACTGAAGATCAAGATTCATAGAAGAGGTCCATGGAACCTTCAAGATTTGAAGACTGTTTGTGTGGAAGAATGGGCCAAAATCACACCAGAGCAATGCATGTGACTAGTTTCTCCATACAGGAGGCGTCTTGAAGCTGTCATTACCAACAAAGGCTTTTGTACAAAGTATTAAATAAATATCAGTAAGTGTGTTCAATACTTTTCCCTGTGTCATTTCACATTATTACACATAACTTAATTTGTTTTGGTTTCTTTGTATGTATGGATTACTTGGGTTGTTACCAACATCTGGTGAAAATATCATGTCAATAGCACCTTTGGAAATATATTTACTGAGAAAAATGGTGACGTGTTCAATACTTATTTCACCCGCTGTATACAGTACTGGACACACAAACACACTGTGCAGGCGCACACACACAATATCTGTTTCAGACACACACACACACTCATATTCAACTTAGTAGTATTACTCTGTTTAGACTTAAAAATATATCTCTTAATTTACCAATGGCACTGACTGTCATCGCCATGCATAATTAGATTAACATTTGTTTAGCTATTTATTTATGCCTGCACCTTATTCATTAAGCTGTGCAATCAAGCCATGATTCCACCAAGAGCCTGTGTTGAAATGAAAAGCGTGATCAACTGGCCATCAGATGCTGCACTGCTTACAACTGTCAAGTTTCAGACGCCTCTCTGCCTGGAATTACAAGCTTAGCGCGTATTGTCTTAGCGCACCTCTTTGCATTAAACAGACAAACCTCCGGGTGCTTCTTAACTCCTGGCTGCACAGCGTTTCTTCTCATAAGTCGCTGTTTATTAAACCTGCAAGGCAAGACGGCAGCAGCAGCAGAGACACGTTAGGAGAGAGATAGAGGAGATTGGTTGAAGATCTAGCGAGGACTCAGACAGGGTTTTGTTTAGAAGGGATACAGCTTTGGTCAAAATTGAGTTTTCGTAGCAGGTTAAGGAGAACTTGCGCAGCAGGTTAGGATAATTAACATAGCAGGTTAGGATAATTAACATAGCAGGTTAGGATAATTAACATAGCAGGTTAGGATATTAACATAGCAGGTTAGGATAATTAACATAGCAGGTTAGGATAATTAACATAGCAGGTTAGGATATTAACATAGCAGGTTAGGATATTAACATAGCAGGTTAGGATATTAACATAGCAGGTTAGGATATTAACATAGCAGGTTAGGATATTAACATAGCAGGTTAGGATAATTAACATAGCAGGTTAGGATATTAACATAGCAGGTTAGGATATTAACATAGCAGGTTAGGATAATTAACATAGCAGGTTAGGATAATTAACATAGCAGGTTAGGATAATTAACATAGCAGGTTAGGATAATTAACATAGCAGGTTAGGATAATTAACATAGCAGGTTAGGATATTAACATAGCAGGTTAGGATAATTAACATAGCAGGTTAGGATATTAACATAGCAGGTTAGGATATTAACATAGCAGGTTAGGATAATTAACATAGCAGGTTAGGATAATTAACATAGCAGGTTAGGATAATTAACATAGCAGGTTAGGATATTAACATAGCAGGTTAGGATAATTAACATAGCAGGTTAGGATATTAACATAGCAGGTTAGGATATTAACATAGCAGGTTAGGATAATAAGGTTAAGGTTAAGAAAAGGGTTAGGGTTAGCTAAAATGCAAAACCAAAAACCTTTGGAGGTCAAATTTATACATGACCCTCAGACAGTGAAGGTGTCCTAATATGGGCACCGTAAGGGTGAACTTGATGCACATGCTGACATTTGGAGTGTGGAGGGACAGAGCTGGTTTATAGACCTGCCTCAGTATGTCACTGCTAAAATAGCACTGTATGGCTGCTGTTATCTTTGTATAATTAAAGGAGCTTCAACATTAAATAGGCCGTCATTGGCTGCATTCCAAACACCTAAAAGACACACCCTATCCCCTCAGCCCTCAAATGAAGTGGAAACTCCTGATGACGTATCATGACGTCAGACGAGTGTACACTTGCAGGGCAAGGGGCGAGGGAGGAAGGAACCACCCTTGCCCGGAAATTCGTCACTCGTTCATCCCTCAATGATTGTGTTTTCAGCCAACGATAACTGTTTTATCTGCACTACAGTCAATTATGATTGCATATTTATTTACAATAACTATATAATTATTAATATATGCTACTGTGTGATAGATAACTAACGTTAGCCTGCGTAGCTGGAACTTCTGAAGAAGGAAAATGTTTTATTTCTACATTTTCCAAAAACTAACCAAACAAAACATAATGACTTTTGCGAGACGTGTTTGTGCCTCCGTGTGCATTAGTAGCACAATTTATAACTTATTTACTTTAGTTTTTACTCACACTTGTATGTTGACTTCTCCATATTGAAGTTGAGGTTTTACATTTCGGCTGACTTTCCTTAGCGGATGTACAATCATCGCAAATTTAACTGTGGGGCGTTTCAGGCCACGAAGTGAACATAAATGTACACTTGCACACTTGATCAAAAACCAGGGCTGAGGGGCTTACGTTGTGAACTTCCCTTGTTTGGCTAATCGTTTGGACCGACAGCCAAGATGGTGACAGGGATTCTCCCAAGGGCATAAGGCGAGACTAAGTGGACGAGGGTGTGTCTTTTATGAGTTTGAAACGCAGCCATTGTAAATAAGAAATATGCCCATTGGGCGTCTATTACCAGAATGCTAACAAAATTAGCACAAGTAATAGCAAATTTCCATGGAGACTGCTAGCTAAATATGCTAACAATTGCAAAGACAGGCAGTCCAGCTTATTCCTGCATCTGCAGGAACTCCTCTTAATACTTCTATTGGTACATTTATTTTGCTGGGACTCCGGTACACAGCAGGCTGGATAGGTAGCTAGCTAGCTAACGATAGCTAGGACACTGGTTAGCACCTGTCAGGCACTGCTTTCCCACATGCGAGGGCAGGTCTTCGGCGAGTGGGAGTGAAGGACACTGTGTGCCAGCTATTCGCTAGGAGGACTCCTGTACACAGCAGGCAGGTAAGGGGGGAAACACCGGTAGCTAGCTAGTTAGGAGATCGGTAGACAGTGTTCTTCACCGCCAAAAAACTTGGCTAATACTTTTATTTCCCTCTTGACCCACAATTGAATCGCATTGACAATCAGGGGAAATCCAGAGTTGTCACACAAGCAGGAAGATGGCGTGCTCGATTGTAGGAACCAATGGGATGCTCGAGGCGGTCCACATGCAGGAAGGCCCCGAATTGCTGGCTGCAATCACACACTATTGTTTCAACTCGCTATTTGCGTTTGAACAGAATCAGTCGTATGGACACAAACACATTGAGACATTATTTTACTGTAATAATAGAAGTTAAACTTTCTAATGATATAATTGTGCATAAAACACAATTATATAAGGAACTGGAACATTGTTCACATTCTGAGAAATGAGGTAGGTCACTTGATTTCAACACCTAAACAAAGTGGACAGGCTAGCATGCTGTTCAAACAGTTGGAGACGGACAGAAGGATATGTTCATAACAATTCAACTGTTCTGCCCGGTTTTCTAGCAAATAGTCCAAGTAGGCTAAACTTGAAATATAAAGATGAGCTGGCTACTCACTAGCACGTAGGCTTGTGCTTGAGAGACTGTTTATGAGACCTGTGTTAATTTTCTATAAAGTTAGTCATTGTTAGTGAATGTGTATTATGCATGGTTCCCCAGTTTTTCATTTAGTTTAATGCCTGTGGTTGTGTGTATCTTTCAGCTTGTGTGTGTGTTTGCGTGCGCTTGTGTGACTGTCTTGGTGTGTGTGTATGTGTGTGTATTTGTAAGCAGGGTGAGCCTCACTGTACGCATCCCTCTTGTTGCCGTTGGTGTCCCTTCATTTCACGCTTTGACGCCCCTGCGTGAATCCTCCTCCTCCCCCAGCTCATTATCAACACTGTTCAATGAAAGACACACACAGGGTGGGGGGCAAAACCATATCATTATTGAAATAATACAGGTGGTCAGTGCATACGCTACAACACCTTTCTTTGTGTATTCATGAATTTCCCATCACAAATAACTAAGTAAACCGCCAAACACATCCAGCTTGACCTGGATCAATGAGGTACTCAGCACCGCGGTGGCTGAGATGCCAACCAGGGGATTGGGGGATTGAGGATGTGAATGGACCGTCTGTTGTTGTTATAACGGCATTATGCTCACCATCCTCTCTTCTCTCATTTTCCTTGGCAGGGCCAAGTGTGCACGGAGCTGAATTCGGCCACCTGCCCGACAACGTTACAATGCTGGAAGGAGAGAGCATCATTCTGAGGTAACTCTTTGATCCTACACCTGCACCTACTAATTACATGTTCAAATTGTGTTGTTTTTTTCACCTGTCATCATGCTGCCTTAATTGCCAATTCACTGTCAAAAACCCCATGAGGTATACCCCAACTAGGTTGAAAAATGTTCCTCAGCAAAACGGCCATTTTGTCAATATCTTTGACATTGAGGCCTTCATAAATGCCTACTGTCTATCAACATTTGAACTATTAAACCCACTGTCAGCTGTCACTCCAAATCTGGTCACCATCACTGTCACCTCACATTGCCAAGCCCCAGAACCATAGACCGTCACAGGCTCCTTTAGTTGATATATGATGCCCTTTCATACTTAAAGGTAATATCACTGGCACAGATGAGGCCTATTCACATGAAGCTGTGTGATCTACCTCACAGAGATTTTTTTTACCCTGGCCACATCAATTAAACATAAGCACTCATGCTTATCCTCTCCTGGCATGGTCCCCAGCCGAATCTTGTAAGGACATCTAGTGGTGAAGGACAGTACTGTAGTCATACTGTCACCAAACATTTCTAGTCAGAAACTGAGAAAATTACATTCCAAACACAAAATAATATTTGTATATATATATACGTATAGACTGAGTGTATAAAACATTAGGAACACCTGCTCTTTCCATGACGTAGACTGACCAGGTGAATCCAGGTGAAAGCTATGATCCCTTATTGATGTCACCTGTTAAATCCACTTCAATCAGTGTAGATGAAGGGGAGGAGACAGGTTAAATAAGGATTTTTAAGCCTTGAGACGGTTGATACATGGATTGTGTATGTGTGACATTCAGAGGGTGAATGGGCAAGACAAAATATTTAAATGTCTTTGAACGGGGTATGGTAGTAGGTGCCAGGCGCACCGGTTTGAGTGTGTCAAGAGCTAACGCTGCTGGGATTTTCCCACTGGGAAGCATTGGAGTCAACATGGGCCAGCATCCCTGTGGAACGCTTTCGACACCTTGTAGAGTCCCTGCCCCGAAAAATGTAGGCTGTTCTGAGGGCAAAATGGGGGGTAACTCAATAATAGGAAGGTGTTCTTAATGTTTTGTACCCTCAGTGTATATATCCAGGTTAGTTCCATTAAGACAAAATCTGGTTTTCAAGAAAGTCTTGTGAGGTAATAGTATATTAGCGAAAGGAAAGTAGTCAAAGGAGTGGGCAAGTTTGTTTTGCATTACCCGGTGCCCGGGGTACTTGTAGGTGGAGACTTTACTTGGAATGAACTTGCCCAGTCTAAACTGCTTGAGTTTATACCAAACGGTTCTGAAAAACTATTACTAATCTACTAAAGACCTTCTCAAATGTTAAAACAATAACATGTTCTATTTAAACATCCCACTGGGCACACACTGGTTGAATCAACGTTGTGTCCACGTCATTTAAATTAAATTACATTAAACCAAGGTGGAATAGACGTTGAGCAGTGGGATCCTGCACTGCAGCACGCCATAATTACTAGCTAGCTAGTTAATTGACTAGCTAGCACAAAATTACAAGTTCATAATATTAAATATTATTAAATACTATTTCTTGATCCAACCAAAAAACAGAACAAATGGGTTATATCTGGTGACTTGTTGCTACCAGATCCACAAAACAAAATCATCAAACAACATTTATTTCCTGTCTTTTATCCGTTAGCTCTGGTGGTGTTAGCTACATTTGGCTAGCACAGAGAATAACCACAGAGCTAGCGTGATGTGAAGGTAGAGAAATATCAGCTAACCTTGTTAGCCAGTTAGATAGATTCATTTCTTTTACGACAGCCAACAATATTACTAAACTAAATGTAGCTAGCATACGAGTTTTCAATGTTTGACGGCCATATTGTTTACATCAAAAGTTAGCTAGCAGCAGTGATTACCACTATAAGCTCCTCTCTCCCCCTCACTATCTGTCTCTCCTAGCTCTTCGTCTGCTTCCTCCAAAACACAACTATATTTTACCCAGGTGTATTGCCCACTTAGTTTCAATTAAGAAACATACTGTATTTTTAATGAACCGCTACCTTGTGCTAAGTATGTATTATCAACCTCACATTACGAGACCTAGCTAGTGGTTTGTTTATATATGTAGTAAAACGAAACTATAATACAAATGCTAGCGTTGACACTTCGTGATGATAATATTGAACTGCATATAATTACAAAAGAATGATAAACATTTATTAACCTTTTGTGAACTATTTCTATGCTGCTGTTCTTATGTTTAATACTTTTGGCATCTTTTACTTTCGGTTTTGTACACCAACATCGAAAGTACAATATTTTTGGTTATTGAAAAGATATTTCACAGCGGTGTAGATGGTACAATGATTCCCTACACTACTTGTTTTAACTATTAACATTTTAGCAACCAGAAAACTGCAGAGACATTTCTGCATATTGCAACTTTAAGGCCTACTTTCATTACAAGGTAGCCTAGCGGTTAGAGCGTTGGGCCAGTAACCGAAAGGTTGCTGGTTCGAATACCCGAGCTGACAAGGTGAAAAAACCTGTCGATGTGTCCTTGAGCAAGGCACTTAATTTTCTCCAGGGGCTGACCCTGTAGGTAGGCCGTCATTGTAAATAAGAATTTGTTCTTAACTGACTTGCCTAGTTAAATAAAGGTTAAATATATATATATATATATATATATATATATATATATATATATATATATATATATATATATATGTACAGTAGCTGTAGAAGTCAAATCTGGTTTCCGTCAACATGGTTAGCCTAATTAGTTAATTAATTTTAAGGGGTCCTTATTAAAATGTAAATAAGTATGTAATTACACTGTAACAAGTATTATAATTAATTGTAATAATTCATAGTTACACTGTATTAACAACATGTAACTGGTGGTAATTGCAGTCTGTAACAACTAATGCTTGTTACCGTGTTTCAAACGTCAACGTTTTCGATAACATCCCAACTCACCATATTTCAGCACAAACCACATGATAAATGTTAGCGAATTGAAAACCGACCACCTCAGTGACCCAACTCTGCAATAAAGAGCTCTGGAGTCTGATGCCCAGGCCCAACGGCAAAAACGGATTCACAAACGGTTCACATACAAATAATAATAATAAAAAAATTTCAATAATTGAACAGTGTTTGTTGTTTTTAGTAGATCAAGCTGATGTTTGAGTCAGTGTTGTAGTACTGGAGACGGTCTCGAGACGTCTCGGACGGTGAGGATTCTTCATTCCTTCCTGAAACCAGCATTCAGAAAGTATTCAGACTCCTTGACTTTGTCCACATTTTGTTACGTTACAGCCTTATGTCACCTGTCACATGTATTAAATATTTTATTTAACCTTTATTTAACTAGGCAAGTCAGTTAAGAACACATTTTTTTTCAAAATTTTTACAAATGTATTAAAAATCTAAAACTGAAATATCACATTTACATAAGTATTCAGACCCTTTACTCAGTACTTTATTAAGTATTCAGACCCTTTACTCAGTACTTTATTAAGTATTCAGACCCTTTACTCAGTACTTTATTAAGTATTCAGACCCTTTACTCAGTACTTTGTTAAGTATTCTGACCCTTTACTCAGTACTTTGTTAAGTATTCAGACCCTTTACTCAGTACTTTGTTGAAGCACCTTTGGCTTTGTCATTATGGGGTGTTGTGTGTAGATTGAGGATATTTTTTTTAAATCCATTTTAGAATAAGGCTGTAACGTAACAATGTGGAAAAAGGGAAAGGGCCTGATACTTTCCGAAGGCTCTGTATTATCGACATGTTTGCACAGTGGCAAACCTATCGGACCAGCAACAGTAATACCAGCACACTCATGTAGGAGAGGGCACGTTTTGTAAAACACAGAGGGCCAGTGGTGTAATTGAGGCTATAAGCAGGTACACTTTTTAATCACCAAGAGATTAAAAAAGATTAAAGGTTAAATAAAAATGTGTGTAGATTGATGAGAATAAAATATTTAATACATTTTAGAATAAGGCTGTAACGTAACAAAATGTGGACAAAGTCAAGGAGTCTGAATACTTTCTGAATGCTGGTTTCAGGAAGGAATGAAGAATCCTCACCGTCCGAGACGTCTCGAGACGTCAAATTAGTGTAGTGGAGGTATACGACTTATCAATTATGTAGTCCAATAGTGAAATCATGCACAAAGTAGCCTACACAATCACAAAGCAAACTAGGCTATGCGCTGTACTCACAGAAGAATGTCATCAGTAGCGGGTAGGGTAGGGTAGGAAAGATGTTTCTACCAGTAAATGCTAATTTAGGCAACAATGGGTATGCAAACCAGGTATTGAAAATGTTTTGTCCAAAGTCTTGGTTAATAGGCTATGTGATGTGCAATTCTGCCGTCATCTGCTGTTTTCATCAGGGGCGTAGGCACCCAGTGGCGAGCCGGGCCCTGCCAGGCCCACACAATTCTGCCGTCATCTGCTGTTTTCATCAGGGGCGTAGGCACCCAGTGGCGAGCCGGGCCCTGCCAGGCCCACACAATCCATTGAGCAAAAACAAATTGTAATTTTGACAACTACAGCCACGATGGAACAGCTGGTTTCTAGAAACACACCGGAAGTTCTTTTGGGTTCTAGGGTTCACTTCCGCTCCTCCTCAAAAAATCCTATGCTTTCTTTGTTCGCACATACAGACTCACCTCAATGTATGTATGCTCCGTAGTTGCCATGGCGCCGTGAGGTCGCGTAGGCAGAGAGCCCTGTAAATATTGTACATCGTTTTGTAATGATGTTTGTGTTTGATCACATACATCTCGTGGTCTTGACTCTCAGAGTTAGGAACCATGTACCATCGATGCCTCCTCCCTCCACTGAAGATACACTGCCTTTCCAATCCAAACTGCCTCAAATCCCAGCCTTTCATCCAAAGCCAAATAGAGACATTTAATCTCTGTCTCTACCGTCTCAATTTAAATATGTTGTTTGTTTAGCTTTTTATGCGCTTTGAGATTATTTTCTGTAATAAAAAGCAACTATACAAGTGAAATATATATTATTATTAAATGATCTGGGTCTTGGCTTATCCTCTGTTTTCTCCCCATCTATCTCAAAGGTGTAAAATCGACGAGGAAGTGACCCACAAGGCGTGGTTGAACCGTTCAAACATCCTGTTTGCGGGGACAGACAAGTGGTCGCTGGACAGACGGGTGTCACTGGTCAACCATAACACTAGTGACTTCTCCATCCAGATAGAGAGAGTGGAGGTGGCTGACGAGGGGCTGTACACCTGCAGCTTCCAGGCCAGCAACAAGCCCCGCATAGCCCACGTCTTCCTCATCATCCAAGGTGAGTCCCTGGGGACATCTGGGAGGGGGAAAAGATGGGGTAGATGTTTTAAATCTCATGCCCAAACCATCCCAAAGTGTCTGGCGTTGGTTGTGTATATCAATGAATATTTAAAACATGATAATTAGAGCTGTATTAGCCTTTTGTAATGGGCAGGTACCACTTTGAACGCTATTTACAGGATTATTTATTGACCACCAGGTTTTAGTCCAGCAATTGTAAACAGAACTTTACTTTTACTTGCGTTTACAAAAAAACTTTAAAGTGACCCGAGGCCTTTGTTAGTGTTGTGCAGTGGATGGAGCCTGGGACTGAGCAAAGAAAGCAGCCAACTGAGTCCTTAGCAACTGAGCCTCGAGCCAATACATTAGCACTGATGCAAGCTTACCTCAGAACTGAGAGGGGTGGGTAGATCCTGGGGTAAGTGGGTAAGACGATATGGGCTGCTATACAGGGGGCTGTCCAACTGCCTGACTGAATAATTGACAGTGAGAGTTTGACTGATCCTGAGTGACGTGATGTATTGGCGCCCAGCTGCTCGGCTGATGGATTGCAGACCTTTTCCCCTGCATGTGTCAATTGTTATGTATATTGTGTACTAGCATATTGCAGTAACACAAGACTGTTATGTATATTGTGTACTAGCATATCACAGTAACACAAGACTGTTATGTATATTGTGTACTAGCATATTGCAGTAACACAAGACTGTTATGTATATTGTGTACTAGCATATTGCAGTAACACAAGACTGTTATGTATATTGTGTACTAGCATATTGCAGTAACACAAGACTGTTATGTATATTGTGTACTAGCATATCGCAGTAACACAAGACTGTTATGTATATTGTGTACTAGCATATCGCAGTAACACAAGACTGTTATGTATATTGTGAACTAGCATATCGCAGTAACACAAGACTGTTATGTATATTGTGTACTAGCATATTGCAGTAACACAAGACTGTTATGTATATTGTGTACTAGCATATCGCAGTAACACAATACTGTTATGTATATTGTGTACTAGCATATCGCAGTAACACAAGACTGTTATGTATATTGTGTACTAGCATATTGCAGTAACACAAGACTGTTATGTATATTGTGTACTAGCATATTGCAGTAACACAAGACTGTTATGTATATTGTGTACTAGCATATTGCAGTAACACAAGACTGTTATGTATATTGTGTACTAGCATATTGCAGTAACACAAGACTGTTATGTATATTGTGTACTAGCATATTGCAGTAACACAAGACTGTTATGTATATTGTGTACTAGCATATTGCAGTAACACAAGACTGGCAGAACAAAAAGGAAAGAAATTAGGGTATATAAGATGGAGAGAGAGAGAGAGCAAGCTGGGTAAGTTTCAGCAGGCTACTGATTGTGTGTGTGTGTGTGTATAGGCAGGGTGCAGGCAGCATTACCCACAAGTCTAAGCCAGCCGCTCTCCAACAGACTGTTCACACAGTGCAGGCGCCAAGGAGAGACATTTATCCGCAGGGCAAACGGACACACAGATGACCGTGTTTTCTTTATTCCAAGTCGCCTCCAATTTCAGTCTTAGCCGCGATTATCACACAAATTAATTACACCTCAGAGTCACTGCATCAAACAGTGATGACCATGGTGGGGTAGTGATGGCTCCAATCTTTGCTTTATCTCAAGAGTATTTTCTCCTGGCCAGATAGTTAACAATGGGATCCTGTAGTTAGATGCCTTGCAGAAAAACAACCTCATGGCCAAGCTCATTAAAACCAGCAATAATGGGCCATTTAAATTCAAGGGCCATCTAGTTATCTGTCTAACTATATGCATAGTGCCTGCTCTGGAATGGCAATTTAGAAAAAAACAGCATTTGGTGGTGGTCATCCTGTGAAAATAAACAAACAAAGCAACTACCAAAGACAGAAACTTCTAGACTTTGATTGAAGGTTTCCATCCCTATATTCAATACCAAAGTGAAGAACATTCTATAGATGTGTCTTGTTATAATAGTAGTCAGAGAAACAGTGTAGTATTGTTGTCTTGGTAACCCCTTACTTTTAAGATTGTATTTTCTGTTGAATACCTTATTTTTGGGGCTAGGGATTTGATTGCTAGTGCAAACAGTGAGGAGGAAAGAGGGCAGCTTATGTCTAGTTCCTCTTGACTGTCAATAAAACCCAACTCTTTCGTCTTGCAGTGCCAGCCAGAATCGTCAACATCTCCCAAGACGTGTCAGTGAACGAGGGGGCCAACGTATACCTCTTCTGTCTGGCGGTCGGACGACCTGAACCCACTGTCACCTGGAAGGAGAACAAATGTAAGACACCCGTCCCTGTCTCCTGTCGTAGTACCTGGTCCTCAGGTCTCCTCTCCCAGTCCCTGTCTCCTGTCGTAGTACCTGGTCCTCAGGTCTCCTCTCCCAGTCCCTGTCTCCTGTCGTAGTACCTGGTCCTCAGGTCTCCTCTCCCAGTCCCTGTCTCCTGTCGTAGTACCTGGTCCTCAGGTCTCCTCTCCCAGTCCCTGTCTCCTGTCGTAGTACCTGGTCCTCAGTTCTCCTCTCCCAGTCCCTGTCTCCTGTCGTAGTACCTGGTCCTCAGGTCTCCTCTCCCAGTCCCTGTCTCCTGTCGTAGTACCTGGTCCTCAGGTCTCCTCTCCCAGTCCCTGTCTCCTGTCGTAGTACCTGGTCCTCAGGTCTCCTCTCCCAGTCCCTGTCTCCTGTCGTAGTACCTGGTCCTCAGGTCTCCTCTCCCAGTCCCTGTCTCCTGTCGTAGTACCTGGTCCTCAGTTCTCCTCTCCCAGTCCCTGTCTCCTGTCGTAGTACCTGGTCCTCAGGTCTCCTCTCCCAGTCCCTGTCTCCTGTCGTAGTACCTGGTCCTCAGGTCTCCTCTCCCAGTCCCTGTCTCCTGTCGTAGTACCTGGTCCTCAGGTCTCCTCTCCCAGTCCCTGTCTCCTGTCGTAGTACCTGGTCCTCAGGTCTCCTCTCCCAGTCCCTGTCTCCTGTCGTAGTACCTGGTCCTCAGGTCTCCTCTCCCAGTCCCTGTCTCCTGTCGTAGTACCTGGTCCTCAGGTCTCCTCTCCCAGTCCCTGTCTCCTGTCGTAGTACCTGGTCCTCAGTTCTCCTCTCCCAGTCCCTGTCTCCTGTCGTAGTACCTGGTCCTCAGGTCTCCTCTCCCAGTCCCTGTCTCTTGTCGTAGTACCTGGTCCTCAGTTCTCCTCTCCCAGTCCCTGTCTCCTGTCGTAGTACCTGGTCCTCAGGTCTCCTCTCCCAGTCCCTGTCTCCTGTCGTAGTACCTGGTCCTCAGGTCTCCTCTCCCAGTCCCTGTCTCCTGTCGTAGTACCTGGTCCTCAGGTCTCCTCTCCAAGTCCCTGTCTCCTGTCGTAGTACCTGGTCCTCAGGTCTCCTCTCCCAGTCCCTGTCTCCTGTCGTAGTACCTGGTCCTCAGGTCTCCTCTCCCAGTCCCTGTCTCCTGTCGTAGTACCTGGTCCTCAGGTCTCCTCTCCCAGTCCCTGTCTCCTGTTGTAGTACCTGGTCCTCAGTTCTCCTCTCCCAGTCCCTGTCTCCTGTCGTAGTACCTGGTCCTCAGGTCTCCTCTCCCAGTCCCTGTCTCCTGTCGTAGTACCTGGTCCTCAGGTCTCCTCTCCCAGTCCCTGTCTCCTGTCGTAGTACCTGGTCCTCAGGTCTCCTCTCCCAGTCCCTGTCTCCTGTCGTAGTACCTGGTCCTCAGGTCTCCTCTCCCAGTCCCTGTCTCCTGTCGTAGTACCTGGTCCTCAGTTCTCCTCTCCCAGTCCCTGTCTCCTGTCGTAGAACCTGGTCCTCATGTCTCCTCTCCCAGTCTCTTTATTTTTCCCATGTCCACCGTCTCCTGTCTCTGTCACCTGTCCTTGTTACCACCCAGGCTGTGACTGCTAGTTCCCTCTCACACACACACACACACACACACACACACACATCGCACACACACATAGTCATCCACAAATAAAGCGTGCCAGCCACACCATCAGCATCTGTCACCATCCTCACTGTCACCGCTTTCACCATGGCAACAATGCTAATAATGTCTGTCATTAGAACACCATCATCAGAGAGAGAGAGAGAGAGAGAGAGAGAGACCATTATTGACAGCGACCCTGGAGCAATGCCTTGCTCAAGAGCAGATCGACAGATTTTTTTCACCTAGTTGGCTCGGGGATTCGTACAAGCACTCTTTCAGTTACTGGACCAATGATCTAACCGCTATGCTACCTGCCACCAGGGTCGCTGTAAATAATGGACGTCCCTTTCTCTTTCTCTCTCTCTCCATCTCTCTCTCTCTCTCTCTCTCCCATTCCTAGAAGCTGTCTATAATATATTAGTCCAGTCTCTTTAAATATGTCTTCAGAGCCCTGGTTGTGTCTCAGTGATTTGGATCTCTGGCTTCTTTCCCGGGGGCAGATTTGGGTGCTCAGCCAGCGTCGACGGAGATGTCACAGGGGAGCCAAATGTATTAGGCTAATGTAATGAGTGAATAACATTGCTGTAAACCCCCAACGCTTCTCGTCGCCACCGCTGCCACTACTCGCTACAGGGTGGCATTGCTGTAAACCCCCAACGCTTCTCGTCGCCACCGCTGCCACTACTCGCTACAGGGTGGCATTGCTGTAAACCCCCAACGCGTCTCGTCGCCACCGCTGCCACTACTCGCTACAGGGTGGTGGACGACACTGCAGCAGCTGCAGATAATCCCTTCCAGCTCAGTAGCTGGCTAATAATCCTCATTTATAATCTTCAATTGGAACCGCTGCGCTAATCTCTGACAGGAATTATCGCTATCATTTAGTGTGTCTTGAGTCAGTTGTTACGCGAGTGCAGGCACGTATGTAGTGTGTGTGTGTGTGTGTGTGTGTGGTGTGTGTGTGTGTGTGTGTGTGTGTGTGTGTGTGTGTGTGTGTGTGTGTGTGTGTGTGTGTGTGTGTGGTGTGTGTGTGTGTGTGTGTGTGTGTGTGTGTGTGAGTGTGTGTGTGTGTGTGTGTGTGTGTGTATGTGTGTGTGTGGGGGTGTGTGTGTGTGTGTGTCTGTGTCTGTGGGTGTGGGTGTGTGTGTGTAGTGTGTGGGTGTGGGTGTGGGTGTGTGTGTGGGTGTGTGTGTGTAGTGTGTGGGTGTGTGTGTGGGTGTGTGTGTGGGTGTGTGTGTGTAGTGTGTGGGTGTGTGTGTGTGGGTGTGTGTGTGGGTGTGTGTGTGTGTGTGTGTGTGTAGTGTGTGGGTGTGTGTGTGGGTGTGTGTGTGGGTGTGTGTGTGGGTGTGTGTGTGTGTGTGTGTGTGTGTGTGTGTGTGTGTGTGTGTGTGTGTGGGTGTGGGTGTGGGTGTGTGTGGGTGTGGGTGTGGGTGTGTGTGTGTGTGTGTGTAGTGTGGGTGTGTGTGTAGTGTGTGTGGTGTGTGTATGTGTGTGTGTGTGGAGGCCAGTGGTCCAATGACTGACTGGCTTTTGGTGGGGTTTTTTTTAATGAAAACTGAGCGCCAATTTAAACTGTGGATTTCCTTGTTAGCAGACAGATGATGTATTATGTTGTGTTGCACAGCCTGATTACTTTAATGGGGAAAATTGGAGAAAGGCTTTTAATGGTGTTGGAGCTTGGAGGCTGCCAGCCAGCCAGCCTGCCAGCCAGACAGACAGACAGACAGACAGACAGACAGACAGACAGACAGACAGCCAGCCAGCCAGCCAGCCAGCCAGCCAGCCAGCCAGCCAGCCAGCCAGCCAGCCAGCCAGCCAGCCAGACAGACAGACAGACAGACAGACAGACAGACAGACAGACAGACAGACAGACAGACAGACAGACAGACAGACAGACAGACAGACAGACAGACAGACAGACAGACAGACAGCTGGCTGTGTGGAGGCGTCCCCTCAACATTCCCTCTCGTCGCTGTCCTTCTAATAACACCTCTGCATCCAGTCCCTTACACTGATAAAGCCAATATATTCTCTTTGACTCTTTGAGGAAAACGAGGGCAGCCAAAGTGTGAGACAGACTAATTCGCTTTTCAGGACACTAGGGAGTTTTGTCAACAGCGAATAACAGCCCCATATTGTTCTTACGGCACACACTGTTACCCCTGTCGAGTTTGGTGTGGCCAACGTTTAAAAATAAATACCTATTTATTTCTGTAGAAGCTTTGTGAAGTAGTGATATAACATTATTGTCAAGCCTCAGTCCCTAGCTTCAGTATCTGCTTAGGCTCTCTTGCTCATGAACATACAGTAACTCCAACACAGATCTAGGATCAGCTTCCACCTCCTCAAATTCTAACCTGGCAAAAAAAAAAAACTGACCATAAATCAGCATCTTGGGCAACTTTATTCTATACCTGGGTTGTGTTCATTAGGCACCAAATGGAAAAAATATAATTTTATCTCTGAGAAAGCCAATTGATTGCATCCAAACTGGCCATTTTAATTCATAGGATTCATATAATCTTCAATAAATATAGTACCTAACATCCACGTTAGTTATTAATTAAGGCACTGCATCGCCGGCCGTGACCGGGAGATCCATGACGTGGCGCACAATTGGCCCGACCTTTATTTAACTAGGCAAGTCAGTTAAGAACCAATTATTATTTACAATGACAGCCTACCAAAAGGCAAAAGACCTCCTGCGGGGACGGGGGCTGGGATTAAAAATATAAATAAATTAAAAATAAATATAGGACCAAACACACATCACGACAAGAGAGACAAAACAATACTACATAAAGAGAGACCTAAGACAACAACATACAACGGGTGTTGTATGTGGAGGATGAGGGCTGCAGTAGATATCTCAGATAGGGGGGAGTGAGGCCTAAGAGGGTTTTATAAATAAGCATCAACTAGTGGGTCTTGTGACGGGTATACAGAGATGACCAGTTTACAGAGGAGCATAGAGTGTAGTGATGTGGCAGACCTGATGGCCGAATGGTAAAGAACATCTAGCCCCTCGAGAACACCCTTACCTGCCGATCTATAAATTACGTCTCCGTAATCTAGCATGGGTAGGATGGTCATCTGAACCAGGAATTTTACTTTAGCCTGCAGCTTTGATATGTGCTGAGAGAAGGACAGTGTACCGTCCAGTCATACTCCCAAGTACTTGTATGAGGTGACTACCTCAAACTCTAAACCCTCAGAGGTAGTAATCACACCTGTGGGGAGAGGGGCATTCTTTTTTACCAAGACCTTTGTTTTGGAGGTGTTCAGAACAAGGTTAAGGGTAGAGAAAACTTGTTGGACACTAAGAAAGCTTTGTTGTAGAGCATTTAACACAAAAACCAGCGAGGGGCCAGCTGAGTATAAGACTGTATCATCTGCATATAAATGGATGAGAGAGCTTGGTGACAGGTACTGGCTAACTGCACTCTTTGAGAGAGGTAGTTAGCAAACTAGACCAAAGATCCCTCAGAGACACCAATACTCCTTAGACGGCCCACAAGAATGGAATGGACTACTGTATCAAAAGCTTTGGCCAAGTCAATAAAAATAGCAGCACAATATTGCTTAGAATCAAGGGCAGTGGTGACATCATTGAGGACCTTTGAGGTTGCAGTGGCACATCCATAACCTGAGCAGAAACCAGATTGCATACCAGAGAGAATACTATAGACATTAAGAAACCCAGTCAGTTGATTATTGACAAGTTTTTCCAACACTTTTGATAAACAGGGCAAAATGGAAATTTGGGGTCAAGTTTCAGGATCTCCTTTAGTACCTCTGACTCAGTAACTGCCTCCAGGGAAAAAGAGGGAGGAGCATCGGGGATAGTTGCATTAGAAGGGGTGGCAGATGAGGAAATGTTGGACGGGCAAGGAGGCGTGGCTGAGTCAAATAGGAATCCTGACTTAATGAAGTGTTGATTAAAGAGCTCAGCCATGTGCTTCTTGTCAGTAACAACCACATCATCAACTTTAAGGGACATGGGCAGCTGTGAAGAGGAGGGTTTATTCTCCAGGTCTTTAACCGTTTTCCAGAATTTCTTGGGGTTAGACCCACAGAGAGAGAACTTTTCCTTAAAGTAACTAACTTTGACCTTACGGATAGCCTGAGTACACTTATTTCTCATTTGCCTGAACGAGAGCCAGTCAGCCTGAGTAAGCGTGTGCCGACCCTTTCGCCAAATGCAATTCTTGAGGTGGAGTAACTCTGCCAGATCACGGTCGAACCAGCGGCTGAACCTGTTTTTAATTAATAACAATACCACTGAAAATATCAAAAAAGAAGGTCCAGGCGTCTTCAACAGAGGGGATCAAGCTTATTCTATTCCATTTTACAGAAGCCAGTTCATGAAGGAAGGTTTTCTCATTAAAGTTTGTTAGCAAGCGTCTATGACAAATCAGGACAGGTCGTTTCACTGAGCAGCCATTACAAACACAGGCTGTAAAACAGTGATCACTAAGGTCATTACAGAAAACACCAGACTGATACCTATCAGGATTATTTGTGAGAATAACATCAAAAACAGTAGCCTTTTCTGGGTGTTTGGAGTCATACCTTGCGGGATTGCTAATAATTGGAGAAGTCAGTCAACAGTTATTTGAAAGTTTAATACTTAAAACCAGCAAATCAAATTGTTTGGGGAAAGACTTGGTGGAGACAACCGAGCACTGAAGGTCATCCTTGGTAAAAATTGCCACTCCCCCACCTCTGGAAGATCTGTCTTCCAAAGGTTTTCAAAACACTCTTCCTTAACCACGTCTCAGCAATGACCAACACATCTGAATTGGAGCTGTGAACCCACACTTTCAATTGATCCATTTGAGGTAATAAGCTTCCAGTGTTAACGTGCAGAAAACCCAGGCATTTACGAGAGCAGAAATCAGTGAAGCAGATATCAGAGCACAAGTCAGAATTGGGGCTAGCAACAGTAGCAACAGTAGATGGGCCAGGGTGTACATGTACATTACCAGATATCATCAACAGTAATACAATAAGGCACGGCATAGGACAGGGAGAGCTCTGCAGTGCTGATGTATGACATCTGAATGTGCATCAGATGGCAACAACATCATATTTTACAGCGAATTTCATCAGGTAACATGAATATAAAGCTGGCGGGAGGTGGTTAGAATGGGATGGTAGGCCAAAAGTCTGTGTAACCAATAGAGAGTCAGAGTCCTGAGTGTGGGAACAGACATAGTCTGTCCCATGGTTGGGTAAAGAAAGTTCGTAGTCAACAAAGCCTGTATGAGACATCAGGCAAATGCAAAAATATAAAAATATAAAATAAGGACTTGGGGCTAGCCATTGTAAGATCAGAGTCACTCGCCCCAACAGTGCCTGTGTGCTGGAGGCAAAATGCCAGTGAATGGGCTTTGAACAGCAGGAGGGGGCTTCAAAGCCTTCGATTTAGGTAGGTAGGTAGGTAGGTAGGTAGGTAGGTAGGTAGGTAGGTAGGTAGGTAGGTAGGTAGGTAGGTAGGTAGGTAGGTAGGTAGGTAGGTAGGTAGGTAGGTAGGTAGGTAGGTAGGTAGGTAGGTAGGTAGGTAGGTAGGTAGGTAGGTACTTTTTTGAGCCATACTCCCAACTTGTATGAGATGACTAGTTAAAGCTCTAAACCCTCAGAGGTAGTAATCACATATGTGGGAAGAGGGGCATTCTTTTTACCAAGACCTTTGTTTTGGAGGTGTTCAGAACAAGGAGTATTGAATAGCTTGGGAAAATGAAATCCTTGATAGAATTTTCCAGGTCATTTTCCTTGGCTTTTTCAAAAGAGGATTTATTACTGCCACTTTTAGTGAGTTTGGTACACATCCGGTGGAGAGGGAGCCATTTGTTATGTTCAGCATAGGAGGGCCGAGCACAGGAAGTAGCTCTTTCAGTAGTTTAGTTGGAATAGGGTCCAGTATGCAGGTTGAAGGTTTAGAGGCCGTGACAATTTCCATCAATGTGTCAAGAGATTAAATAGGATTAAAAAACTTGGTCCTGGCAGTTCTGTTCAGACTGCTGAGCTTTGTGGAAATACGACGATTCAAAGAGGAAAAATCAAAGTTTATTTGTCACATGCACAGGATACAGAAGGTGTAAACTGTACAGTGAAATAGTACCTTGCATAGTAGAGCATTTCGTTTAGACATGTAGCTAGCTAGCTAAACAATGAACCATAATTCCAATTTTATAATGTTACTACCCTGCATAAACCTGCAGGTAGCTAACCAAATAGATTCAATGTTAGCTAGCTAGCTAACATTAGGCTATAACTAGCAATGCAAAGGACTCTGAGATACAAATAATATTACTACACAGATTATAACCGTAACGTTAGCTAGCGAGCCAGCCAGCTAACATTAGCTAGCTAGCTAACAGTACGCTTTAAAGACTTTCTGATTAAATTGAAAACTTATAAAATCTGAAAAGGTAGCTAGCTATACTCTCTCACCCATATACATGGATGAACGCTTCTCCCTCTCTGTCACGAATGCCATGGTTGCCCTTAGTTTGAAGATGTAATCTGGAGGCAGGTTTTTAATTCAAATCAAATCAAATTGTATTGGTCACATACATGTGGTGAGCAAATGGTTACACACAGAAGACTGGTTACAACAGTGTGTTCTCTTTTCGACTTTGCATACTTACAATAAAACGGCAGAATGTTCTCCATCTCCTTAGCTCTGCTTCCACGGGCATACCACTGATTTAAAAACTCTGTCCTCCAGAAAGTAAAAGATATATATTATGATATATTTTTTAAAAGCTGCGTTAGAAATGATTACCTACACATACTGAGCAGCCCTTTGTTATAGACAGAAACTGCTACATGGCAGATCAATCCAAACTATACAAGTTTGTAATTAAGGCAAATGAAAGTTCACTTGTTGCAGAAGGCATTTCTGCCCCCCCAAAAAGTTTTGATTAAAAATAAATGTTTACGTTCAACTGCCTCTCCTGTGAAATAGTGACGCATGACATACCCTAGTTTCCTGAATAAACACAAGAGACCAGCAAAATGGATAAAAGGGTGTGGTGGCAGTAGCAGCAACAGCGGCATCTAGTGGGAAAAATGTGGTACTTTCACACTCATTTATTTAATCGGCCTTGAACAAAACACACATCTCAGCCAGTGATAACCTTTGACCTTTATCCTTTGACCCTGTCCTTTGTCCAATCAGATGGTCTAATGAGTGAGGGGGAGTTCCTGGACATAACAGAGATCAAGCGGCATCAGGCGGAGGAGTTTGAGTGCATCACTAACAACGGAGTGACACAGCCCGACATACGCAAGGTCAAGGTCACCGTCAACTGTGAGTGTTCCTGTTAACCACAAAACACACGCATGCACTCACATACATAGACACACACACCACCCACACATAGTATACCTCCGATAAGATAATACTATACTGAATGCAACAAAAGATTTGACTGAATTACAGTTCAAATTAGGAAATCAGTCAGTTGAAATAACTTCATAAGGCCCTAATCTATGGATTTCACATGACTGGTTACAGATACCTCAGGATCTCGTTGTGGTATTTTTGTGCATTCAAATCGCCAATCGATAAAATGCAATTGTGTTTGTTGTCTGTAGCTTATGCCTGTCCATACCATAACCCCACCGCATCCAAGGGCATCTGTTTGCAATGTTGACATTAGCAAACCACTCACCTACACAACGCCATACACATGATCTGCGGTTGTGAGGCCGGTTGGACGTACTGCCAAATTCTCTAAAACAACGTTGGAGGCACTTATGGTAGAGAAATGATCAATCAATTCTCTGCCAACAGTGTGTTGTGTGACAAAACTGCACATTAGAGTGGCCTTTTATTGTTCCCAGCACAAGGTGCACCTGTGTAATGATCATGCTGTTTAATCAGCTTCTTGATATGCCACACCTGTCAGGTGGATGGATTATCTTGGCAAAGGAGAAACACTCACTAACAGGGATGTAAACAAATTTGTGCACAAAATTTCAGAGAAATAAGCTTTTTGTGCATATGGAAAATGTCTCTTGAAACATGGGACCAACACTTTACATGTTGAGTTTAAATTGTTGATCAGTGTATGTAAAATATGACTAAATATGTATGATTCAATTATCTATCAATATGTATGAATGCATTATGTATGAATGCAATATGTACCAATATGTATGAATGCATCATGTATCAATATGTATGAATGCATTATGTATCAATATGTATGAATATGTATCAATATGTATCAATTTGTATAAATATGTATAAATATGTATGTCTTAATAATTGTATATGTCATGTATTTATCGACCTCAACCTTGAAGGTCACAGAGCCTTTCTTTGTCTGAGCTTAACTTTGAATCACCATCATTGTACACACATGTTAAAGATTTCTCTCACTTCCCCCTCCTTATTCCTTGTTCAGACCCTCCCATGATCACAGATGTGAAGAACATGCCAGCCCAGCTGGGCAAGACTGCCATTTTGCGCTGTGAGGCCATGGCAGTGCCCACGGCCTCCTTTGAGTGGTACAGAGACGACCGCAGGTAAGACAAATACCTCCTCCTTCTCCTTCTCTTCTTCTCTAATAGGTTAGGTCGATTTTGACCTGTATTGCTAACACATCCTACCAGATAGAAACAAAGTTATCTATCTCTCTCTCTCTCTCTCTCTCTCTCTCTCTCTCTCAAATAACACATTCCCCTTCATCTCTGTCACTACCTCACCTGACAATTATAATAGTCAAAATCTAACAGCACTTAAATCTACAATACCTTCTGGTTTGCCCCATTAGACCCCCTCTCTCTCTCTCTCTCTCTCTCTCTCTCTCTCTCTCTCTCTCTCTCTCTCTCTCGAATAACACATTCCCCTTCATCTCTGTCACTACCTCACCTGACAATTATAATAGTCAAAATCTAACAGCACTTAAATCTACAATACCTTCTGGTTTGCCCCATTAGACCCCCCCTCTCTCTCTCTCTCTCTCTCTCTCTCTCTCTTTTCTCTCTCTCTCTCTCAAATGTCACTCTGTTTATATTTGAAAGGATTGCGTAAGTGTTACCAATACAGAGCTGAGCGTTTACCATATTACTCATAGCAATCCAGTCCTTTGCTGTCGAGGGAGAGAGAAAGAGTGAGAGAGAACACAGACTAGTTCATTTCCTCAGTGAAAACAATGTACTGAGCAAATGTCAAATAGGTTTTTTACCAAATTACTGTACGACAGACCACGTATTCACCCTGCACACCCTAATTGACAAACCAACAAGCCAAAACAAAGTCAAAGTCTTCTCATGCTTTGTTGATTTCAAAAAGCTTTTGCCTCAATTTGGAATGAGGGCCTGCATTACAAATTGAAGAAAGTGGTGTTGGGGGAAAAACAAACAACATAATAAATCCATGTACACAAACAAAAACAAATCGCAAAAAAAAACACATTTCTTTCCACAGGACCGGAGGGTGAAACAGGGATGCAGCTTAAGTCCCACCCTCTTCAACATATATATCAAAGAATTGGCGAGCGCACTAGAACAGTCTGCAGCACCCGGCCTCACCCTACTAAAATCTGAAGTCAAATGTCTACTGTTTGCTGATGATCTGGTGCTTCTGTCACCAACCAAGGAGGGCCTACAGCAGAACCTCGATCTTCTGCATAGATTCTGTTAGACCTGGGCCCTGACAGTAAATCTCAGTAAGACAAAAATAATGTTCCAAAAAAGGTCCAGTTGCCACGAACACGAATACAAATTCCATCTAGACACCGTTGTCCTAGAGCACACAAAAAACTATACATACCTCGGGCCTAAACAGTTATAGTTATAAAACCCATCACCCTTTATGGTTGTGAGGTCTGGGGTCCGCTCACCAACCAAGAATTCACAAAATGGGACAAACACCAAATTGAGACTCTGCATGCAGAATTCTGCAAAAATAGCCTCTGTGTACAATGTAAAACACCAAATAATGCATGCAGAGCAGATTTAGGCCGGTACCTGGTAATGATAAAAATCCAGAAAAGAGCCATTAAATTCTACAACCACCTAAAAGGAAGAGATTCCCAAACCTTCCATAACAAAGCCATCACCTACAAAGAGATGAACCTGGAGAAGAGTCCCCTAAGCAAGCTGGTCCTGGGGCTTTGTTCACAAACACAAACAGACTCTACAGAGCCCCAAGACAGCAACACAATTAGATCCAACCACATCATGAGAAAACTAATAGATAATTACTTGACACATTGGAAATAATTAACAAAAAACTGAGCAAACTAGAATGCTATTTGGCCCTAAACAGAGAGTATACAGAATACCTGACCACTGTGACTGACCCAAACTTAAGGAAAGCTTTGACTATGTACAGACTCAGTGAGCATAGCCTTGCTATTGAGAAAGGCCACCGTAGGCAGACCTGGCTCTCAAGAGAAGACAGGCTATGTGGACACTGCCCACAAAATGAGGTGGAAACTGAGCTGCACTTCCTAACCTCCTGCACATCATTACAACAATGTAAATAGACATAATATGACATTTGAAATGTCTTTATTATTTTTGAACCTTTGTGAGTTTGCTTTGGCAATGTTAACATAAACTACCGTTCAAATGTTTGGGGTCACTTAGGAATATACTAAGTGACCCCAAACTTTTGAACGGTAGTATATGTTAACATTGCCAATAAAGACCTTAGAGAGAGAGAGAGAGAGAGAGAGAGAGAGAGAGAGAGAGAGAGAGAGAGAGAGAGAGAGAGAGAGAGAGAGAGAGAGAGAGAGAGAGAGAGAGAGAGAGAGAGAGAGAAAAGTCCGATGGGGCACACCAGGAAGTATTGTAGATTTAAGTGCTGTTAGATTTTGACTATTAGAATTGACAGGTTCGGTAGTGACAGAGAGGAGGGGGATGTGTTATTCTGAGATCACTGGAGAGAATATAGATTCTCTGGTAGGAGGTGTGATATAATGTTCTCTCTCTCTCTTCCCCCTCTCTCCGTCTGTCGCTATCCCCCCCCCCACTCTGTCCCCCTCTCTCTCTCTACCTCCCCCTCTCTCTCTCTACCTCCCCCTCTCTCTCTCTCTACCTTCCCTCTCTCTGTATCAGGCCGGTAGAGAGCGATAACACTCTGAGGATCAAGAACGAGAAGACACGGTCACTGCTTCTCTTCACCAACGTGACAGACAAACACTTTGGCAACTACACCTGTTTTGCCTCCAACAGGCTGGGATCCTCCAACGCCAGCATGCTGCTCTTCCGTGAGTCTCTTTAAGCATTCACACTACACACACACACACACACACACACACACTCACACACTCACTCACTCACTCACACACACACACACACACACACACACACACACACACACACACACACACACAACACACAAATACATACGTAAGCATGCATGCGTACACACAGATAGCCACATGCAGGCAGACACACACACATGCAAGCATACCACAGGAGGTTGGTGGCACCTGAAGTAGGGAGGACAGGCTTGTGGTAATGGCTGGAGATGAATGAGTGGAATGATATCAAATACATCAAATACATCAAACCATGTGTTTGATTCCATTCCATTGACTCCATTCCGGACCTTGTTATGAGCCGTCCCCCCCTCACCAGCCTCCTGCATACACACACAGACTATACCGTAGATACACATGCATGAACACACACACAAACACACACACTTCCATACATGTGTCTAAGCTCATTTTACATTTCACTCAATCACAGAAGTAATAACATGCGTGTGCACACATACTCAGAGAAGCAAACACACACCTAGTCCCACACCGCATTGTCCCATCCTCATCTCTCTCTCTCCCTGCTCACGGTGCTGGATTTCCTCATCCCCCTCCCTCCCTCCTTCCCCCCTCCCTCCTTCCATCTTTAGATCTCTTTATTCACCGCCCCATTACACCAAAGAGCTTTTCTCTTCCATTTCTCCATCTGTTCTTTCACCCCAGGAAGTTGTCATGTCTCTCCTTCTCTCTCCTCCCCAATGACTGTTCTCTCTCTCCCTCTTTCCCTCCCTCTCTCCCACACTCTGGCATTACTATCTTAAGTGAGCTTCTTCATCTACTCCCTTTCTCCTCTTTCATTCCCTCGTTCTGCCATTTCCTCAGTAATTCTCCCTCCCATGACTCACCCCCAGGCAGTCTCATACATCCTTCTGCGCCGTCTTACTCCATTCCCTCCTCTGTTGGCGTCTGTGTCTTATCTCTCCATCATCTGTCCTTCTCCTCTCCTCTTTTCACCTAATCTTCCCCCTCCATCATTAGAACAAGCTGGGTCTAAACTGTCTGTACGAATGGGACACAGACCGAGAATCGAACCACTCTGACTAGTATCAGAGAGCTTCGGGGAGGGTTTCACACTGTGTTCCTGTCATTGCACTGAGACTTCATTCTTAAAATTTCTCTGGTTGTTTCCTTTCTCCACCAATTCTTCCCTCGGTTTCCTCTCTCCTTCCGCTGCCTGTCCTTCTCTCCCGGACCCCTTGATGCAGGGCCGGGAGCCGTGTACGGGCGAGGCGTGGCCCTCAACGTGGGGGTGAGTGCAGGCGTCGGCTTCTGGCTTTGCCTCTCTGTCTCTCTCCTGATGAAGGTCTAAGAGCTTTTCTCGGAAGTCCAATCCCACCTGCGGAAGGAAGAAGGAGTTTCTTTAATTACGAACCCATCACTGTGAACCAAAAATAATATGCATTGTTCCAGGAGCCATTGACGCATCACATCACACACCCACACCGACTCCCCCCTCTTCCTCACCCCACTACCTGCCCCTTATATCTATATCGACCACCATCATCACACCACTCTCTCTCTTCATCCTGTTTCCAATGAGGGTCACCATGGTGATGTCTATAATGTGTTTATTAAGAATGCTAATTGCGATGATGATAATATTCAGATAAGAGATGATACTATTATCAATCTAAATGATGACTGATCTACACTACTGTTGGTCTCATGGACATTTTGGAAACTAACAACACTCCTATTTATGGCTTGAACTACTCTATAATAATGAGGATTAGTTATTCTGATGAGGGTCAGGTGACCTTGTTGAAAGCTGTCCGTTGGCCCTGTGACGTTTGACCCTATGATCATACAAGTACCGTTTTATGAAGTTTTTAACCGTGTGGCAGTGTATATGACTGCTGCTACAAATGATGTCAAAACTCACAAAGAGTGTGCGGTGGGGGTTCTATATAGTCTTTGCCCATCTAGTGCATTCTTTTGGGATCTCAACCAAGACAAAGCACGTGAGAAGACCCCCCCTTATAATGCAGTACAGAGGCCATGCCGTGACTAGAGGCAGTCCATCCACATACCCCCCCCCCCCAAAACTACATTACCCATCAGCCTCTATTACCGTTTTCATAACCAGGAAGGGACTGTAGAAATAACAACGGTGTCTCCTGCTTTGAAGGCGTTGACCAGTCATCCTCCTTCCTTGTCGCTTGTTGATAGCATGTACCGGTTAGAGATGTTCCTGTCGTGAAACCTCCCTCCCACTCCCCCTCCTCCCTCCTCCCTCCCACTCCCCCTCCTCCCACTCCCCCTCCTCCCTCCTCCCTCCTCCCTCCTCCCTCCCCCTCCTCCCTCCCACTCCCCCTCCTCCCTCCTCCCTCCCCCTCCTCCCTCCTCCCTCCCCCTCCTCCCTCCTCCCTCCCCCTCCTCCCTCCTCCCTCCCACTCCCCCTCCTCCCTCCTCCCTCCCACTCCCCCTCCCACTCCCCCTCCTCCCTCCAACTCCCCCTCCTCCCTACTCCCTCCCACTCCCCATCCTCCCTCCCACTCCCCCTCCTCCCTCTCACTCCCCCTCCTCCCTCCCACTCCCCCTCCTCCCTCTCACTCCCCCTCCTCCCTCCCACTCCCCATCCTCCCTCCCACTCCCCCTCCTCCCTCTCACTCCCCCTCCTCCCTCCCACTCCCCCTCCTCCCTCCCCCTCCTCCCTCCCACTCCCCCTCCTCCCCTGCACTGTCTATGTTTTATTCTGCAAGGTTAAACTGCTATTACTTTTTTGGTGTTGATAATAATACTGATGATGATGATGTTAATAAGTATATCAATATATATGAAAAGTAATTCTATGTGAGAACTTAAAGAACACATACTACTCCAGAGCTGATGACGAGCCGTGTGTGCGGAAAATATTTTGTATGTAATCGCTCGGAGAAATCACACTCATTGAATGACAACGACAAAAGACGTTGTAAGGTTTTCAAGTTGTTTTTTTTGCCATGACAAGGATTTTAAAAACACATCGAAGTTGATCCCGAGGGAATCTTTTCATTCAAAAGAGTCTGCAGTCAATGAAATATAATATTGTTTGTGTATGTATGAATATTTTAGTTTTCATGCTGTTAACTGTATAATACATATTACACATACAGCGTATTCCACTTATTAAACCGGCTTTCATATTGTGTCACTTTCCAGACGGACCAGCTCAATAGATACATGATCTAAAGCAATGTATGTAAAGCAGCGTCTCTGTAAGTCAGTTAGTCCACATATTGCAGGACAGGTGCCCCAGTCAGTCAGTCCCCATATTGCAGGACAGGTGCCCCAGTCAGTTAGTCCCTGTATTGCAGGACAGGTGCACCAGTCAGTTAGTCCACATATTGCAGGACAGGTGCCCCAGTCAGTTAGTCCACATATTGCAGGACAGGTGCCCCAGTCAGTTAGTCCACATATTGCAGGACAGGTGCACCAGTCAGTTAGTCCCCATATTGCAGGACAGGTGCACCAGTCAGTCAGTCCCCATATTGCAGGACAGGTGCACCAGGAGATAAAGATGTAATTAGCCATTACCTGTGACTGGATAAGTGGCAGGGCCTACGCTCCTCGCCTCCCCCTGTGTCCCTCCCGCCAGCCATGGACGGGCCCCATAAATCACGTTCAATCCTGGCCCTGACAGGATTCTCCTCAAGGACACTCTCGTCTCTGTAAAGCAGACACACTGCGTCCTCACAAACCACTACACCTGGACCCTGATTGAACCACACCCAGGGCTCAATTATCCAGCCACTTTACCTGCACAGATCAACCACCGAGACATGCACTGTGACGCTCGGTGCCTATGTCTATATGCAAACTCTCCCATAGTGAACCAACCTGCATGGAGAGATGGGCTCACACTAGCAACTAGCTGACTACCCACAATTCATGTGACCTTACAGGAATATGCAGCATCTGTATTCAGTATTCTGCAAATCGCTGTTGCCTTTTTGTTTGATTTAATTTGATATACAATCTATACAGGAATGGACTAATCTCTTTAGCAAGAGGATAATCAATGAAAACCTGTTTGTCTCACTGAATATAGGTTGAGATGTGTTCTGTTGAGGCCCATTGCTCTATGCAATGCAGTCAGTCCTTGGTGTGTCTGAAGGAGCAACACACAGACCCACTCGTGTTCATCTTGTTTTGCTCAGATTCACAGGACATTGATGGGTATCGATTTTCAAGACCAGGTTGTTTCTGGTTTTCCTTCTCTATTCGTTTCTATCCCTTCTCTCTCACTCACGTTGTCTCATACTCTGTCACCACTCAGCTCAATTCTGTTAGTGGAATTCACTTCTGTATGTACGTACTCTGTCCTCTGTACTAAAAGAATATAACAAAATAATAAGGAAAAAACATACTGTCATGTTTCTAAATGTGGGTTTGAAAAAAAATGCATGTAAATGTTAGTTTTGGGGGGGATTTTGACAAATAAAAAGCTGTATATTGTGTTTGGGTTTGAAGATGGGGGACGGCTGGGGGGTATGTTTTTAAATCCATGGAATTACGATATGGATGGTGGGCATTTGTAATGAGTGTCTCCATGAGTTCTTCATAAATGTCCGTGTGAATCAGACTCTGTGTGATGCAGAGGACTGGAAATGGAGAAAGGAAGGATGCAGGCTGGGTGTGAGAGGACCTGTTTGAAAGCACCCCCTCCGCACACAGTAGGAGGAAGACCAGACTGGTCCAGACAAAGCTCTGAGCCAGAGGGAGATGGGATGACTCTGACCAGACAGTGAACTCTCCATGGAGAAGAACGAGAAAAGACAGGGCAGACACTTGATAGGATAGCAGCTCAGATAGCAGTCCTAAAATGACCACCGCGTATATTATGATTACACCATGTAAAATGAATAGCATTAGCACTGCGTTGATCACACACACTGTCTGTGTACAGACAGCATTTCATGAGGCTATCTCCTAGCCTATCAATGAGAGTTTACACTTGAATGATATAGCTTGACCTGTAATTACAGCACGGAGGCATACTGTATGATACTAATGGACGTAAGTGGTGCATTCACGTGTAGTTCGTCCCTCCCTCCCAAAGGGGGCGATGCAAATTCTACGGGCACTACTCGAGCGTTGCTAAGCAGCACTTTTTTGACTTATGTTGTTGTACATAATATAAACAAACTTGCTTAATTTATATATGAGATTATTTAAATGTTTTTAAGAAAATTATAACCACATTTGGGTGGTGTATTTTTTCATTTATGTATGACAAGTCTAGTAATAAATGAAAATACAGCGATGGAGTATCAGTAGAAGATGAATAACTCTAAGTAGTATCACTATAACTATACACCCTGTCACCGTTTGAATGTACTCGGTTTTTGAGTAGTATCACTATAACTATACACCCTGTCACCGTATCTGGGTTAGATCCTGAATCACTATTACCACATGATTCCAGTCTCAACACATTAAACAGTTCCTTAACACACTTTAAGTACCAAATGCAATGGTTAATCAATACATTGGACTGGATCACTTGAAATAGAGCAATTTCTTCCAGGCTCACTTTACAAGGGCCCAAAAACTGAATTGTCAAGTGTCTCTGGTAAGGCCTTTAGAATAGAGAGCATAATTTATCATGTCTTGATACAAGACACCCCTAATTGCGCATTGATTTTCTCCCCTTCTCCAAAACAATTTGGCCGAGCTATATCGTCAACTAAGGTAACTATGTGTTTAGAGAACAGACAATGAAGAACGAGTCATTTGTTTTATTTTCTTGTCAGTTGAAAGAGTAGCTAGTCAAGGCCCAGTTGAAAGAGTAGCTAGTTAAGGCCCAGTTGAAAGAATAGCTAGTTAAGGCCCAGTTGAAAGAGTAGCTAGTCAAGGCCCAGTTGAAAGAGTAGCTAGTTAAGGCCCAGTTGAAAGAATAGCTAGTTAAGGCCCAGTTGAAAGAGTAGCTAGTCAAGGCCCAGTTGAAAGAGTAGCTAGTTAAGGCCCAGTTGAAAGAATAGCTAGTCAAGGCCCAGTTGAAAGAGTAGCTAGTCAAGGCCCATTTTGTTCATTTTATTATTTCTAATAATGAGATGTCTAACGATTGTCTGTATAATGGCACCTTATAATACATGATATTGTATTACTGTACTCAGTTAAATGATTGATACCAAATGGTAATTTTGTAAATGTCAGTACCTATCGATACCGTGTATCTAGAGGCTCCCGTCTGACAAACACAGCCAACTCTTTAATAGGAATAGAGTCTAGAACGTTGTACAATAGAATGAGACAACATAAAGGAGAATAGAACCGTAGCCATGATAGTATCAGGTCAATATTCAACTAACATGATAAATTATCAGAATTATGTCAGATTTTCAGTACCGGTACTATGTATCAGTTATACATAAGAAAATATGTCTTATTGAAGGACAGACTGATTGATATATAGATCATTTCCTTAGTATCAGCCAGGTCTCTCCATCTTTTGTCCTTCACACCATAGCCCACTAGCTAGATAACAATGTCTTATAATCTATTGTTTACCAGCTATTCTAAAGGCCTGTTCAATTCTTATGAGCAGAGTCAACATTGCGAGTGTATTTTAGCTCCAGTAGACTAACATTAGCTTTACTAATGAGTGCATCGATACACAACGTGCTGGACTGAGGTCAGCTAGATGATGTAAATAGGTCATTATTGGGTGAACATGCTGACTACATGCTGCCAAGCAGAGGAAGTGATATTTGCCTTGACTCACTGAAGGATAAACCTGGAAGTTGAATGAGGTAGCTAGGTACTGTAGTAAGTTGAATGAGGTA
This sequence comes from Thymallus thymallus, assembly GCA_023634145.1. Lineage (NCBI taxonomy): Eukaryota > Metazoa > Chordata > Actinopteri > Salmoniformes > Salmonidae > Thymallus > Thymallus thymallus. The sequence goes on from CM042415.1 coordinate 1,302,793, forward strand.
GCTAGGTACTGTAGTAAGTTGAATGAGGTAGCTAGGTACTGTAGTAAGTTGAATGAGGTAGCTAGGTACTGTAGTAAGTTGAATGAGGTAGCTAGGTACTGTAGTAAGTTGAATGAGGTAGCTAGGTACTGTAGTAAGTTGGTAGTAGTTGAATTGATAGATACACGAGGACAGAATGTTTAGATAAAACAATAGATTCATTTACGTAGCTAGGTGGATATTTTGTTAGTTCATCGCTTGTATTCTGAATTCGAATTAGGATATATTATTATTCATGTAAAACATTGACAGTATTTGTGTGGATTGGGGGTTAAAGTAATACTTGTGAGACACAGAGGCGAGAGCAGCAGTCACTCACTCACTCCCACCTCCATCCACACAGACAGGCAGGGACTACAGATGGTTGCTTGTCAGTCACTCTCTCCTATCTAAGAATGTAGCTAGTGGCTAATTAACAGTGTACCAGTGTTGGTCCATCCACTGCTGGAACAACAGAGAGTCTGCACACTACCAATCAACAATGGAGGTGTCCACCAGCCAGCCTCCTTGGTCATTAGAAGCCTGCCTGACATCTCCAACACTGAGTGCCCCTTTTACTTGGCCTTTGTGAGTCACCAGCACACACATGCCATTTGGCCTGTCAATCAACTGGGTAAATATTGGTTGCCTTGGCGAAAACGGACAATGGAACTATATACTGTATTTTTCTTGTCGAATGACAGCATCACTGGAGTGTGTTCATAGGATAAAATGGGAGAGAACCTGTCTTAACTGTCTTATTAATGTGAGATACAATATTAGATTGGGTTGTCATGATGCTGTTTCAGATGACAACAAAGAAAAATGTCATTTTTATCAGTGTGAGAACTAATAAGAAATATTAGGGTGTCTTAGGTGTCCAATGCAATCCACTGGATCCACTCTAGAATGCTTGGTTAGTGTTTGCAGACATTTTTTTGGAGATGTCATGCCCATCTCTCTCTCTCGTTGCCCCTCTGGCCCACTTCCTCCTCCATCTCCTTTCCCTGCCACCTCTGCCTCCACCCCCCCTATGCCAATCCCGCTGCCTGCTGCCCTGACACCTCTGTATGCCAGGATCCAACACTGGTACCTCTGTGTTATTGTGAGTGTGTGTGTGTCCGTGTGTGTCCATGTGTGTATGTGGATTATCTGACCTTCACATGGCAGGCATGTTGGTTTCAATCTACCCCCAGACCTAAACATTATTATTTCTGTCTGTGTTGACTTTTCAAGATTGCATCGATAACATACTGAACAAAACAAATGAACAGCGTCATCATCTTCCATCTTGACATATGTCTGTGCAGTGAAGCGAATATGATTATGAACTCTTTTGATTCAATTTGACCTCTGTCTCTGTTTTTGTCATTTTTATGTGAGTGGACTTTTTTTTTCTTCAAATCTATAGAAGTGGAGTTAAAAAAAAGAAAATATATCAGAGGGAGAAAAAAAATTAAATGAATTTTGTTTTTAACAGAACTGTGTGTGAGTGGTTGATTGTGGTCATTGGTTAATGTGATATGTTGTTGCGTTCTCAGACCCTGTGGTTGGAAAGCGAGGTTAGGTGAGCTGAGTTTCCTGAGTTTGGTTTCAGCAACAGAGTCAAACTTTTTACCTTTGCTTGATGCAACTACAAAGTTGTACATCATAAATCAATACGGAGGAAAACAGACGGCTGAAAATCTAATAGAAAAGTGGTAGAGAATCAATATGACCTTATAATTTCATTAGATTGTGTTACATTATTTATACCCTTTCAAAGAGAACAAAGACCACTGAGAGATGGGTGGGAACTGGAGTTTACTAACACATGTCAGAAACTGTTGCCGAATGTTATGCAAATGTTTCTGTTGAGGTGCACAGAGTAGGTCAGTCTCCACTTCTCTTGTTTATGGGAATGTGGAACATATTTAATCCAGTGAAAGTGCTGTAAGAAAGGTTAGGCTGTTTGTTTCCATTTTCGTCAAAATGTTCTGCTTCTGGCTGTGAGTGGTACAGCCAGGTTTGGGTGAAAGCTGTGGTGAAACTAAGTGGACACTGAGGCAAACTACAGTAAACACAAAGTGAACTTGGAGCGTCGGTTTTTAAACGTTTTACCCAAACATTAGACTGCTGACGATGAGTCACACCACTCATATTGTTAAGTAGACTATACATGTAGTATGACATACTGCGTTATTCTCCTCTTATTCAACAGAACATATGGAAACCATACAGAAACTGCTCTTCTACATATACTTCTACAAAAATGTTCCTAATAAAAAAAATTGACATTTTGTACTTGAAACTAATTTCAGCTTTAATTATGGTTTATTAGTCCATTTAAACTAATTTCAGCTTTAATTATGGTTTGTTAGTCCATTTAAACTAATTTCAGCTTTAATTATGGTTTGTTAGTCCATTTAAACTAATTTCAGCTTTAATTATGGTTTGTTAGTCCATTTAAACTAATTTCAGCTTTAATGATGGTTTATTAGTCCATTTCAAAGTAAACTAATTAATTTGAAATGAGAGAGAATCTCAAATGTTGGCATTTTATTCTCTACACATTAACCACTTTAATGTTAAGTAATTAGCTAGCTGACATTCTGTCCAATGAGCACCTTATCATTGTGAAATAGACTGATGGTTTGCTTTGTTTGTTACTGTTGACTGCATCTTGCTTACTGTTGCATTACGGTTTGTGCAGACACCAAGAGCAAGGCCTATTAGTCTGCTAAGACATAGACTATTAGTCTGCCAAGACATAGACTATTAGTCTGCTAAGACATAGACTATTAGTCTGCCAAGACATAGACTATTAGTCTGCCAAGACATAGACTATTAGTCTGCTAATACATAGACTATTAGTCTGCTAAGACGTAGACTATTAGTCTGCCAAGACATAGACTATTAGTCTGCTAATACATAGACTATTAGTCTGCCAAGACATAGACTATTAGACTGCCAAGACATAGACTATTAGTCTGCCAAGACATAGACTATTAGTCTGCCAAGACATAGACTATTAGTCTGCTAATACATAGACTATTAGTCTGCCAAGACATAGACTATTAGACTGCCAAGACATAGACTATTAGTCTGCCAAGACACAGACTATTAGTCTGCCAAGACATAGACTATTAGTCTGCTAATACATAGACTATTAGTCTGCTAAGACATAGACTATTTGTCTGCCAAGACATATACTATTAGTCTGCCAAGACATAGACTATTAGTCTGCTAAGAAATAGACTATTAGTCTGCCAAGACATAGACTATTAGTCTGCTAATACATAGACTATTAGTCTGCCAAGACATAGACTATTAGTCTGCTAATACATAGACTATTAGTCTGCCAAGACATAGACTATTAGACTGCCAAGACATAGACTATTAGTCTGCCAAGACATAGACTATTAGTCTGCTAAGACATAGACTATTAGTCTGCCAAGACATAGACTATTAGTCTGCCAAGACATAGACTATTAGTCTGCTAATACATAGACTATTAGTCTGCCAAGACATAGACTATTAGACTGCCAAGACATAGACTATTAGTCTGCCAAGACATAGACTATTAGTCTGCCAAGACATAGACTGTTAGTCTGCTAATACATAGACTATTAGTCTGCTAAGACGTAGACTATTAGTCTGCTAATACATAGACTATTAGTCTGCCAAGACATAGACTATTAGACTGCCAAGACATAGACTATTAGTCTGCTAAGACGTAGACTATTAGTCTGCGAAGACATAGACTATTAGTCTGCTAATACATAGACTATTAGTCTGCCAAGACATAGACTATTAGTCTGCTAGGACATAGACTATTAGACTGCCAAGACATAGACTATTAGTCTGCCAAGACATAGACTATTAGTCTGCCAAGACATAGACTATTAGTCTGCTAAGACGTAGACTATTAGTCTGCCAAGACATAGACTATTAGTCTGCTAATACATAGACTATTAGTCTGCCAAGACATAGACTCTTAGACTGCCAAGACATAGACTATTAGTCTGCCAAGACATAGACTATTAGTCTGCCAAGACATAGACTATTAGTCTGCTAATACATAGACTATTAGTCTGCCAAGACATAGACTATTAGACTGCCAAGACATAGACTATTAGTCTGCCAAGACATAGACTATTAGTCTGCCAAGACATAGACTATTAGTCTGCTAATACATAGACTATTAGTCTGCTAAGACATAGACTATTAGTCTGCCAAGACATAGACTATTAGTGTGCCAAGATATAGACTATTAGTCTGCTAAGAAATAGACTATTAGTCTGCCAAGACATTGACTATTAGTCTGCTAATACATAGACTATTAGTCTGCCAAGACATAGACTATTAGTCTGCCAAGACATAGACTATTAGTCTGCCAAGACATAGACTATTAGTCTGCCAAGACATAGACTATTAGTCTGCCAAGACATAGACTATTAGTCTGCTAATACATAGACTATTAGTCTGCCAAGACATAGACTATTAGACTGCCGAGACATAGACTATTAGTCTGCCAAGACATAGACTATTAGTCTGCCAAGACATAGACTATTAGTCTGCTAATACATAGACTATTAGTCTGCCAAGATATAGACTATTAGTCTGCCAAGACATAGACTATTAGTCTGCTAATACATAGACTATTAGTCTGCCAAGACATAGACTATTAGACTGCCAAGACATAGACTATTAGTCTGCTAAGACGTAGACTATTAGTCTGCGAAGACATAGACTATTAGTCTGCTAATACATAGACTATTAGTCTGCCAAGACATAGACTATTAGTCTGGTAGGACATAGACTATTAGACTGCCAAGACATAGACTATTAGTCTGCCAAGACATAGACTATTAGTCTGCCAAGACATAGACTATTAGTCTGCTAATACGTAGACTATTAGTCTGCCAAGACATAGACTATTAGTCTGCCAAGACATAGACTATTAGTCTGCTAATACGTAGACTATTAGTCTGCCAAGACATAGACTATTAGTCTGCCAAGACATAGACTATTAGTCTGCCAAGACATAGACTATTAGTCTGCCAAGACATAGACTATTAGTCTGCCAAGACATAGACTATTAGTCTGCCAAGACATAGACTATTAGTCTGCTAATACATAGACTATTAGTCTGCTAAGACATAGACTATTAGTCTGCCAAGACATAGACTATTAGTCTGCTAAGAAATAGACTATTAGTCTGCCAAGACATAGACTATTAGTCTGCCAAGACATAGACTATTAGTCTGCGAGGACATAGACTATTAGTCTGCTAGGACATAGACTATTAGTCTGCTAGGACATAGACTATTAGTCTGCTAAGACATAGACTATTAGTCTTCTAAAATATAGACTAAAAGTCTGCTAGGACATAGACTATTAGTCTGCTAGCACAGACTATTAGTCTGCTAAGACATAGACTATTAGTCTGCTAAGACATAGACTATTAGTCTGCTAAGACATAGACTATTAGTCTGCTAAGACATATACTATTAGTCTGCTAAGACATAGACTATTAGTCTGCTAAGACATAGACTATTAGTCTGCTAAGATATATACTATTAGTCTGCTAGGACATAGACTATTAGTCTGCTAAGACATAGACTATTAGTCTTCTAGGACATAGACTATTAGTCTGCTAAGACATAGACTATTAGTCTGCTAAGACATAGACTATTAGTCTGCTAAAACATAGACTATAAGTCTGCCAAGACATAGACTATTAGTCTTCTAGGACATAGACTATTAGTCTGCTAAGACATAGACTATTAGTCTGCTAAGCCATAGACTATTAGTCTGCTAAGACATAGACTATTAGTCTGCCAAGACATAGACTATTAGTCTGCTAAGAAATAGACTATTAGTCTGCTAAGAAATAGACTATTCGTCTGCCAAGACATAGACTATTAGTCTGCTAAGATATATACTATTAGTCTGCTAGGACATAGACTATTAGTCTGCTAAGACATAGACTATTAGTCTTCTAGGACATAGACTATTAGTCTGCTAAGACATAGACTATTAGTATGCTAAGACATAGACTATTAGTCTGCTAAAACATAGACTATAAGTCTGCCAAGACATAGACTATTAGTCTTCTAGGACATAGACTATTAGTCTGCTAAGACATAGACTATTAGTCTGCTAAGCCATAGACTATTAGTCTGCTAAGACATAGACTATTAGTCTGCCAAGACATAGACTATTAGTCTGCTAAGAAATTGACTATTAGTCTGCTAAGAAATAGACTATTCGTCTGCCAAGACATAGACTATTAGTCTGCCAAGACATAGACTATTAGTCTGCCAAGACATATACTATTAGTCTGCTAAGAAATAGACTATTAGTCTGCTAGGACATAGACTATTAGTCTGCTAAGACATAGACTATTAGTCTGCTAGGACATAGACTAGTAGTCTGCTAAGACATAGACTATTAGTCTGCGAGGACATAGACTATTAGTCTGCTAGGACATAGACTATTAGTCTGCTAGGACATAGACTATTAGTCTTCTAAAATATCGACTAAAAGTCTAATAGGACATAGACTATTAGTCTGCTAAGACAGACTATTAGTCTTCTAAGACATAGATTATTAGTCTGCTAAGACATAGACTATTAGTGTGCTAGGACATAGACTATTAGTCTGCTAAGACATAGACTCGTGTTGTCTTTGGCGTAACAGGCGCTGAGATTTGTCTTGTTTTGTAGCATGGCCTATTAATGAAACATTGGAACATAATGAAGCAAAAACATAATTGTCTTTAGAGGGAAGCTTGACATTAAAGTCACTGTTGGAGCAGTCATTTCATCACTGGATTCACTGTTGGAGCAGTCATTTCACCACTGGAGTGACAGTTGGAGCAGTCATTTCACCACTGGAGTCACGGTTGGAGCAGTCATTTCTCCACTGGAGTCACTGTTGGAGCAGTCATTTCACCACTGGAGTCACTGTTGGAGCAGTCATTTCACCACTGGAGTCACGGTTGGAGCAGTCATTTCACCACTGGAGTCACGGTTCGAGCAGTCATTTCACCACTGGAGTCACGGTTGGAGCAGTCATTTCACCACTGGAGTCACAGTTGGAGCAGTCATTTCACCACTGCAGTCACGGTTGGAGAAGTCATTTCACCACTGGAGTCACGGTTGGAGCAGTCATTTCACCACTGGAGTCACGGTTGGAGCAGTCATTTCACCACTGGAGTCACGGTTGGAGCAGTCATTTCACCACTGGAGTCACTGTTGGAGCAGTCATTTCACCACTGGAGTCACGGTTGGAGCAGTCATTTCACCACTGGAGTCACGGTTGGAGCAGTCATTTCACTACTGGAGTCACGGTTGGAGCAGTCATTTCACCACTGGAGTTTGGAAGGAGAAACAAAAGCATGCCAAATATCCTGGACCTGTGTGTGCTTCTGTTTATAGCAGGCCCAATACCAGGTTAGTGTCTTCCAATCATACTAGGCTACCAATATTCTCACAAATAAATATATTTCTTCTATGTTTATGATTGCGAACATAGAGAATAGCATTTGTTCCTCATATTCAGTGTCATAATTAAAAAGTGTTATACAATATCCCTAAGCGTATTACAGAACATATATATTTACCTAATTGCATAAATTCTGCATTCTGTTTTGGCTTCAAGTCTTGCAATAACAAGACTACTGTTGACAGCACTAATTATCTAATTGTTTTCAGATGGGGATAGAGTCATGAGTTGTTTGTTTGAGGAGTTAAACTCATTAGCCATGGAGAAACTCCAACTCACACATTTTCACTTTAGTAAAATACTGTGATCATCTCCAAATACACCTCAACATCATTGGTGCTGTATGAGTAGCCTGGAGCAAGCTTTGGGGAAAATTCCTTTGAACTGAAGGTCTTGCTGTTTTTTTTGTCAATATTAAATATTCTGTCTTACCTTGATAAAGAAGCATTCACTGGCTATGTCCTCACTCAGACCCGTTAGGGATGGTAACAGCAGAGGGGTTAAAGGTGAGGCAGTGGTCCCCTTCTTTCACTGTAATGCGGGGTCAGAGTGCCAACCTATCCTGCAGTTGAGGCCACGTCCTACGGGGTGGACTGGTTCAAGATGGAGGGGGCCGAGAAGGTCCCCATCCCAGATTCAGCAGGGCAGACGTCCCAGGTGATAACCGATGTGTCAGTGGAGGATGCTGGTGTGCATTACTGCGAGGTCAACGTCCTACACAGAGATCCAGAGCGAGGGAACGGCACAAACTTCATTGTCCTGGGTAAGACAGAAAAAAATGTGCCTGGTCCCAAATCTGTTGGTGCTATCTTGACAACTCAAATGGCCATTGCTTGGCATGATAATGACCATACGATTTAGCATAAAAAATATCTGGGACCAGGTTAAGAACTAGCTCTGATAAGAAATGAATACATCCGCCTTTATTCTTGGAATGTCTTATTGTAACTCATTAGAGTTTCTCAGCATTATTTCTGTCTTTGTTGGTATTGTTGTTGTTGTTGTTGTCGTTGTAATTGTTTGTTTGAACCCAAATGGTTAGCAGGGAGGCAAATACATTTAAACCAGTGAGCTATGTATCACCATAAAGAGACCTAACCAAGCTCAAATCTATAAAAATTCCAGCCACGTGGAAGTTTTTGCCTGAGTGGTTTTGTGACAGATCCAGATATAATCACCCCGGCACCATGCATTGTGGATTCTATTGATCTTTGCAGGGAATTGAAACTCACCACAAAACAAGGCAAAGAGGGATTGTCAATGTATTATGCGCAAACCCCTCATGCGAAAGAGAAGGTTCCCCCCAGCGTTTCTCCAGTGGGGTGCACGTTACAAAGTCCTGCGCCATTTACAGAACCATGAGTGTGTTGTTTTGCCACAGTTGTATTACCAACACAGTCTGAATAGAATATGTCAAAATAGTGAAATATAACATACAGTATAACTACTATGGTTAAATGTTATTATGTTAGTGGTTAAGGGCCACTAACATTGGGCCAGAAACCAAAAAGTAACTGGTTCGAATACCCGAACCGACTAGGTGAAAAATCTGTCGTTGTGCCCTTGAGCAAGGCACTTAATTCTAATTGCTCCTGTAAATCGCTCTGGATAAGAGTGTCTGCTAAATGATGACAAAATGTAAATGTGATGAGATAGATGGTGTTGCATCAACCCCTTCCCGTGTCTCCTCCTGCCCCTGCTAGCACCCCCCTCTGTGCCCCAACTCCTCCTCCAGGTCCCCTCGGACCCCCAGACTGACCACTGGTCTCTCCTCTGCATCACTGGTGGGTTCCACCCACACCACCTCACCCTAACCTGGACCCGCCAGAGTGGAGAAGATAGTCCCCACCACTTTGTCGGCAGCAACTCCAACCTTCACCCTGCCCACCCTCACATCAACCAATTACACAGCCTGATTCCAAAGGGCTAAACTGCTAATTGGATGGGAGGGTGTTTCCAGGTGACGGACGGCTCCAGAAAGGAAGTGTACGTAATCAGGGTGCTGTCCCTCCCCCCGCGGAGGTCTGTGGATGCTGGGGTCTCCTACACCTGTAGTGGTCAGGATCCCCCTGCACTGGACTCACCCCTGTCTGCCTCCTTCTCCTTGGATATGAGCTTTAGTCAAAACTACTGAGAGGCTGTACATTTCACTAGGCTATTTCTCATATGGCTCAAATATCTATTCTCAGCCAACAGCTTGCATAGCATACTTTAGTGAAGTCAAGGTTTTCCTTATCAAATGTTATACATCTGTCCCTCCACTACATACAGCTTCAGTCAATCATGGGCATTCAACGACTGTAAATTGAATTCAACCTCAGGTCTGTCATCATTATGTCCATAACTGTATACCTTAACCCTAGGTTAAGTATGCATTGCCTTTTTGTCTACGCTCACAGACAAATTTCCTTAAGATCTGTGTCCTCTGTGCAGTGACTATGGTGTTTTCCATTGCAGGTAAGTACTGTATGGTCACACTCACAAGATCTTACAAGGATCATGGGAAATGGAGTCATGTAAATAATTGTATGGTCCATGTCTTGAGCATCAGTCAATTGTGTTGTTTTAGATATCATATTTTTCTCCACAGCTCTGGCACGTTTGTGTGATTAAAAAAAAGACCTCATGTGAGAAAAAGTCAACACAGACACACAATCAATTTTTGTCCAAATGAATGTCTTCCAGCAAATAAAGGCAGGAAACAAAGGATCTGAATACACCAAGGGCCTCCGATTTCCTGCTAAACCACTTCCTTAATGAACAGGCTACCCATAACAGCTTCTGTACAGATCTTTATTGCATGGTACATTTTTTATGACAATGAGTACGCTGGGCTTTTAATTAGGGACTTTTTTGGGGACCAGCAGTTCTGTCTTTAAGCACATGCCACAGCATTCTGTAGCACCCCCAAATCATGATGCAACACTGACTTTAGGTCCATGTTGCGTTTCGAACAGACTCCTTTTTCTGCCATTTTGCAGTCAAAATGAATGTCTCGTGGATGGTGTTGCTGTTTAATAGATATATGAAATAATCAACTCAACCTCTGTTGGGGCGTAATCCTTGAATAACATGATTAAATAAAGTCATGGCACTTCCTGGTGTGAAAGTATTGAATCTATAGGTTTATGTTGGTTGTGTGGGCTTTCCTTACACGTGTTATACTTAATCAGAGAACATAGTCTCGGTGTAAATATTTGACAGACTCATCAATTATCATGAGTTACACTGTATGGGGAATTATGTCTGAAAGAAGGGTCATCATGTTAAACATGTTATGACTCTATAATAAGAACCAAGGAGCCACAGCATCCTGATTCTGTTCAAGTATTCCATTGCCGACCTTGTTTCTTGTAAGTGTGTAACCAATTCAATGCTGTTGAACTATTATAGTGTTCCTGTAATTCACAAAATTAACATGGTTTTATTTCAACATGAATATCTTTATTTGGTCCCACAATGAAACAATGAAGGTCCCACATGTTAGAGGTGTATACAAAATGGGACTGTGAGTCCACATTCATTTCACAAAGCCAATATTAGTAATCTATAGATACAATGAATGACAGGTACACACAAAATCCCTCACTTACGCATGTGTGCTCATGCATGCACAAACACACACACACACACACACACATCAACTCTGCTCAGTGTTCAAATTCAGTTGAACTGTGTCATCGTTCCTTTCCAACCATATGCGATACTACTGTGACACTTGTTTGAGGTGCTTATCTCTCAGTGCTGAGAGATGTTGTTCTGATGTGTCTCTCAGATGTTAGATCTGTTGTTCTCTACAACTGAGATCACCATAACTGATCCTAGTTCAACCTTGTGAAATACAGTTTTACAACAACACTTTACCTGCTAATCAATGATCATTCTCTGTTCTGTTTGCCAGTCTTGTCAGGCAACCCAATACATGTATTCTCAAACTTCTTTCGTGCACCGTCACAGTAGGTCTGTCCTTATAATACATCATTGGCAATGACTGCACTTTATTCCAGGTAGCTGCAGCGAAGCAGTACCTCCCTGTTGTGAGCCCTTGTTGTGTCTCAGGAGGAAGGCAGGCTCCGTATCTCCCATATCCTGTCTCTAATCTAAGTAGGAAGTTTGCCCGCCAATGATCAAACAGAGACGTGGATAGAGTAAATGACAGTCTCTCCCGTCTCACAAGTAAAAACATAAACATCCGAGCACTGATATCGTGCTTCAACATCTCATTTCAGTTAATACAGGCCCTATTCAATTAGCTTCAGATAGCATTTATCTCTACTTGTTTGGGTCCCTTATCGCTTGTTCCCTTCCAAGGGGACCAGTCGATGTGGCAGCCACAGAACACACACTTGGCTAGCCTGTTTCTGGCCCCCTGCAGCATACTCCCTAGGGTCCCTCTGACGGCCGAGGAGGAGAAGTAGAAGATGAAGGGGTCCAGGCAGGAGTTGAAGGTGCTGCAGAGCAAGGCCATGTCCCGCCAGTCGGGGTTCTTCCCGGTTATAAAGCCCACGATGTGGGAGACGTTGTAGGGGCCGAAGCAGAAGGCAAACACCAGCAGTGTCCCCAGAGCCAGGCCGATAGCACGGAGGCGTCTACGGCGCCCAATGTGGGGCAGGCCGGAGAGGATGCGGATGAAGTTGATGTAGCAGAAGCTGCAGATGAGGAAAGGTACACAGAATAGAACCAGGCAGAGCTCCAGACGCACAGGCAGGAGGACCGCCAGTTGCTTCTCGCTGAAGTCCTCATAGCACACATTCTGGGATGACACAATGTTGACGCCGTCAATAAGAGGCGTGTTGGAGACGTTGGCGAATTCGTAGACGTTGGAAGAGTTGGTTGTGGAACTGAGGGAGTCTTGCGGTGGGTTGTAGTAGGGAATGATGACGACGATGCTCAGGTGGAGGACGGAGAAGACCCAGATAAATACACTGGCCACCACGGCATACAGGGGCCGGCGCTTCAGTGAGTGCTGGATGGGGAAGGCCACGCCCAGGTAGCGCTCCACACTGACCCCTGTCAGGAATAAGGTGCTGACGTAGATGGTCATGTAGAAGAAGAAGCCAGATAAAGGACAGAGGATGTAGGGTAGACTCCAGGTCATATCGTCCGTCACTTCCTGCATCTTGAAGGGCAGGAAGAGCAGGAAGAGGAGGTCCGAGATGGTTAGGTTGAGGAGCAGGATGTCGATGGGCGTCGGTTTTTGCCTTACCTTCTTGCTGAAGGTGTAGAAGGCCACAGCATTGGCCGGGAGGCCCATCAAAAAGGTGACGAGATAGACGGAGAGACACAACCCAGTGTGGCACTCCTGCATGGTGGCCTCGGCGGTGGGTACAGTCACTGGAAGGCACAGGGAGCAAGATCTGTCACATCAT